>OX122883.1:11652932-11750616 GCA_944738645.1 Eristalinus sepulchralis | reverse complement strand
GTCCCATCGTCTAGTGGTCATCTGTTAATACACCCTCATGTCCAAGGACCTTCTGTTGGCAGACTTCCTGCTGACGTAATCCCGGGTGATGGATGGATGGATGTGTCGATGTGTAAGTATTTCTCTAGGATGATCAAAATGGTGCCCAATAAACGTTTTCACATCTCCTGTTGCAAATCCGATACGCTGTTGCAGAACCCGTTTTTATAAATTTAGGAGTAGGCAAACATTCAACTGCTTAGAATGTCCTAAGAACAGTATCTAGATACAATACAATTTCCTGTGACCACTGCAACATCTCTTTTCATCAATAAAAATATGCGCAAGAAACATTTGAATGGTCGCTTGCTTTGATCTGAGCTTACTTTGTTCTGAAAAACAATTTTTTTTTGCTTCAGACGAGCTTTTGACTAGAAATGAGATCTAGTGCTAAAAGAAAGCCTGTATGACGAAAGAAATATGTTCAGTCCAGAGACCAACGAACATAGCTTATGTATATGTCCATTACTGACATGACTTCATCTTTGCTGAGAATGCATTCCAAAAATGAAACACCTGCCGCATTGATTACCCAGCCCTCATTCATGCCAGTTCAGTTTTTGAACAGCGAGAAAAAAAAATAAATAAACTGACAATAAACCCCCCCATTTACATCGACATTACAAAACAAACCTCACAAGTGCATGAACACCTTCCTGAACCCGTGAGCACCGCACATCCGTTCCCTTAGTGCCGAATTTCAGACGTCCTCAACATCATCCCGCCCAATCCTGTTCCCGTCATATCGTTTATTTGCACTGTTATGGCGTTCAGGAAAAGCCTCTACAGCGATATCGTAAACCAAACCACTTAATGGTACACAAAAATTCAAGAGTGCATCAGGGACAGGTCGAGGCGACGACGACGGGCGCACAGAACTTTATTCATAAAAACCATTCCAAGCGCCAAGCGGTGAGGTCAGCAATGAATACTCTTAAGCACCCGGGGTAACCAAATAAATACTTACCCCATGTACACCTGCATGAAAGTGCACTCCGCCGGAGCTCATACACCCATAAGAATGGCTTATTGCTATTGCATACCATGCACTGTGGTGCTCCCACCCTTGTAAAAATATGCTCTTCCAGGAACGTATTATTATTTTACGCCGGCGACTAAAATATCTTTGCTCCAAGTTATTTCGATGCATGCGAAGCACTGCAGAATGCGGGTGAAGAAATACTTGGCAGAATTGTTTGCAATTTTAAGGACAGTTGCTGATGAGGAACAGCTGACAAATGTCTGTGTAAGAGTTGCATTTGTGACAGAAATGTGTAAAAGGGAAAATTTGTCTGTTATTTGAATTTTTTCAGTAAACAATGGAGATAGTAATATAATTAACTCAAGTGGTCTGGGCTCCATAGTAAGGTATTCTAGCAAAGGTTCAAATATGCGCTTAAGAGACGTAATCAGAAAATCTCTGGCCAGTAAACATGGTCAAAATTCGGACAAGCGTACTACTTCCCATATGCCAAGAGAAGAGCCCGTTTCTAGCTTAGTCGAGCTAGGAGGCAAATATCGACTCATATCCTATAATTTGTGTAGAAAAATTGGGAACATGTAAATACCCAATGACTGAATCGAACTGCAACCAACTTCAGGACTGCTATAATTATCCAAACTGTTCATGAAAGTCAGCTCAAACTCTGACACATGACAGATAATCTTATCTTTTACAAAAATGTTCATGCCAATTGTATGAAAAATGTGATGTGATGTGAGCTTCAGTGATAGCTATAGCTCGTTAGGGAACTTCTGCACCTCAACGTGTGTAAATCATTTGTACCACGAACAAAAGCTCATTACAGTGACACCGGCAGCTTTGCAAATCGCCATGAAAAGTGGTTATCAAAAAAGAGCAGCTTTGGTAGAACTGGTTGGAAAAATGAAGGCTCAAATTGAGCGCAATCCGCTTCGAAGTGGTAGAGAACGCTTACTAAAGCACACTATTTTACACCGTTACAGAACAAAGTCAGAGTCGAAAGGGAAGAAGGAGTTGCTCCAGTTGTACGAGAGTGGTGAGTTGCCGAATTTGTGTTTCCCCGATTGGTTGCCATTTGTTTTCGAGCAATATGTCAACAAACAAAATGACCGAGCTTGCGTGCCAGAGAGGTCTATCAAAAATGTACACCTTCCGATGAACACCAGAAAGCAGACAGAACCGATGGTGATGGTTTGGGCCGCTATAACCGCAGATGGTCGTTCTCAGCTCATATTTTTTGACCGTGGCGTCAAAATGAATGCCACCGTATAACGTTGAGCTGCCTTAAGGCAGTTTTGAAGCCTCGTTGTAAGCAAACATTTCGATCGGAAGTTTTAACAAGCCTCAGCAACGTCTTACAAAATGTGCCTCAACCAAGAATTCTTCATTTCTTTGACACAATGGATGCAAGGTCGGAATTTTTAGCTGAAGTTTGAGTTATTCTGAAGTTTGAGTTATTTAACATGTATGATGATGACACGGCACTGTGGAAAGATAACACAAGTCGAAATCTGAAAACAACAAACATAGAAGGACCGAAGTTTAGTCATTCGTTTGTGAAATCACCGAATCTTGTACAAACAGTCGTGATATATGAACGCTAGTGTTAAGCAGAATTAGGTCTGATTTAAATGGAGTAAATGTGAGGTTATATAGTATGCTAGCTGACGCCAGGACACCGAAAAACACAGCCCTCATAAGTTTTTAAAGTCCTTTTCCTGCCACTATTGTCTTCTTGACAATTCCGAGCCTGGCAAAGAGGGGTGTTCGATAACTCGCGTAAAGGAAGCAAACTAATAACTAAATAATTGATTGTCAATAACAAATATTAATGATGTGGCAGAATAGCCCACAAAAGACCATGGCCTGGCTTCTAAAACAACTACTCGTGTTCTGCGCGCTACTGTTCTCTCACGAGAAGAGGGGCCGACTCGGAACAGCGAGATTTGAGAAGACTTTTCATAGACAATTGACACTCTTTGAATGTTGTTTAAAAAATGCGAGGTGTCTCGTCCGGGAATCGAATTTAGACCTTCGGTGTGTGGGCCGACGCGCTTATCCACAACGCCACGGCGACCCACCAAAATTGATTGTCGTTTGGAAGAAAAATACTATTGATGATTCCTTTCATACGTTGAATCGAGTGGTTCTAAGTTAAGGCACTAAGTGAGTACCGTATGAGTTTGCTGCTTGAGACTGTAGAGGAATGCAATTAATCGCTTTTTTATATTTTGGAGGATTATAAAGTTGTCCTGCATACACCCGTCAAAGCGTGTGTTGTTTGAGAGTACTAGTTCCTCCATGCTCGCAAGGCTCGAATTCCGTCCATTTGTTGATACCGCCCGTCCCCTCCCTGCTTATAATTCACAGGTTAACTATGCCCTCCGGAGCTCCTGAAAGCCATCGCCCCGTTTCTTGCACGCTCTGATTGTTGTCTCCAACTGGCTGGGCATTAGTCAGGCCTTGCTCTTGCATATGCGCCCATAAATGTCTGCACAACTTTTTGCCACTGTGTACGATCGCAGATTTGCAATTAATTCAAACGTTCGTGGGCATGTGTGGAACGTATCCTTACGACGCGCAAGATCCCGCTGGCAGTGCGATTGAACTTCCATGATGGGGAAAGAGCTCTCGCCCCGTTCTATGATGCGGTTGGGTTGGGCTTAATGCTTTTCTTGCCTTCTTTGTGCTCCGATGTTCATTCTTCGCTATCGGCAGCTCTACTGCTTATATTTAGTAGTGAACAGCAAGGATCGCGACAGACTGTTAGAAAATATTTTATAGTAACTGCAAGTTTCCATATTATGTATGCCAACTTTGTGCAGGCGGTGGTTCAGCTAACGCTTCCCATAGCAATCGCAGGATGGGAACTGTAAAAGCAACTTAATACGATTTATGAGACATGGCCTTAGGCAGAGTCTGAAGGCTCAAAAGCAACTTGATTCTGCGCGTGGTCGTGCGCGGTAATGAGCGGCCCTTATAATAAGTTACTGAGGAAACATTGGCAAGCTTTTGAAATAAATATACGTGAGCGCACATGGCTAGGAAGTCCGATGCGGGTGATCAAACTGATCCGAAGAGTCTTTGATATTGTCCGATTGGAACCATGCAAACGAGAACTTCTGAAATGGCAAAGGAGCTCAAGTAACTTGGGTGCAAAATAAGAGGGCAGGTGGGGAGAAACCATGCTAATTGAGATGCAGGACGGTTGGGGACTATGTAGGTCTGCAATGCAACGATCCTTTGTTATGTTACCTATAGGAATGGAAATTATTTTGTATAATACGTACGTTCACTAATCTTGTTAGATTAACCCCCTCTGCGTAACTCTATGTTGGTTTATTTGAAAACGTATTATCTTATGCACAAGTTTGTATGATTTCTAAAGTAACGCAACCTCCCGCGTCTCTTATACCCCTTCAAAGCTCCATAAGCTATACTCTAAGGTATGCCACTTGTTCTCAGAAAGAGTCCCCTTAAAGAGAAATCAACTCTCTCAGTGATTTTTTTTCATTTGAATTGAACGACAAGCTATCTGACAAGCACAGTGGAAAAATAAAATTATCGACAGTGAACATTTTTCGAAAACGATTTTTTCTCTAAATTTTCCTTTGTAATGAAAATCGATATTATTTCCGTCGAATGACCTTCGAAGCTCCCGTTGCTTGAATTTGTTTATTTCCAAGCCACGAGTTCAAGGCTGCTCCCATCTTAGACGTCTTGAAAGACACGTGTCTCTATACGTAATTGGATATCGCACAACGTTTGCTTGCCGTACACACAGCTCAGTCTGATGTAGTGCACTCTCACCAGGTTGCTGTTGAGCGCAAAAAGAAATCGAAGAATGAGAAGAAAACCACACCATCCTCCTCCTCCGTGGGATGTGAAAATTGGAGAGACATGCTAGCGATATAAGACCATTTCTCAGGGTAGCAATTAAAGTCAGCTGCATGCTGACTGAGACGAGTTTAAATACCCAACCGACACTTCCCCGCTCCCAGGCTCGGTTTCCATTAGTGTTCGCTTACACTCCCCCAGAGCTCGTTCCCCCCTCCCAAAGCAGAATAACATATTTCCCTGCAAAACAATACACGAGTAAGATGGCGAGAGTGCACACACAGAGGGGGAGGAAAAAACTAACGCAAGGAGATTCCTCATCCACAAGGACACCGAAGAAACTTGACGCAGATGTTTTCCAGCCTTTCGGTTCCCAATCGAAAGATAATATTTTCCTTTTGTTGCTGTAAATTTGCAGACTTATCCTGCTCTCGGTTTCGTGTTGTGGACCACTTCCAGGCGGCAGCAGACGCTTCCTTATACGTATATTCCGCACGGACTTGACTGAATCCGCCGCTGTGGTGCTGCTTTGCTTCATTCTGCGCGAAAGAGTTGTTTGGCAAGGTCTTTTTTTTTCTGTGGTTGTTGCTGTGTCTCGGTTTTTTTTTTGGAATTCAATCCGATATGCCCGATCCGCAGCAGACATTATCTGCACTGTTGTGGTGGCTGCCCCTGTATACAGGAGCCGTACGTACGGTGCTGTTGTTTCGGCAAACAAGGCGGTTTCATTTATGTGTCTACAAAGTTTGAGATGTGAGCACTGGGAAATTTTGATAGAGGTCAAGATTGGATGCGAGAGCTTTGGGGATGCAACTTGGCGATGGATTATTGACTTAAGCCGTTTGGGAATATCTGCCAGATGTTGAGTGGGAAGGTTTTGGTGATGTTTTCGTTTCCCCATTGTGTTGCTAAATACGTCCTGGAGTTAAGAAAGTGTTTTCCGATATGAAAGTCAGATGAGTTATTGGTTGTGATTTGGAATGATTCCTGACATGTCAATACGGATGAGCTGTATGAATGCGATTTTCTCTAAGGAATGCCATCGGCAAATCTTGTCAGCACACTGTAGACCAATTTTCTAATATCTTGTGACATGGTACTGCTGGTGTTGCTTTGTTGCTGTTGCTTTGGACTAGCACGTGCACCTGCACGAGAAATCACGTAATAGAGGGGTTGGTAGGTAGAGAATGCTCCCAAAAATTAGTTTATCCATCTTCCTTACTTCAATGACGAGCAATGTTTCTAGAACTACGAGCAATGCGCTTTAGTGCTGCTTTAAATAAAGCAACGAGCAATACAGAAGCGAGGTGTCGGCCTGATCTCTGTAGTTGCGAATTTTGCAGTAACGAACTTTGCAACAACGACCAACGATCCAAAGCGTTATGCATCGAGAAATTTGTGAATTTACAAGCTAGTGCTAGAAGCTATGCAGCGACGAACTACGGGATAGCGACGATTATTAACTTTACGAACAAAAATTGACGAGCAGTGATGGATGTCTACGAGCAATGAGTGAAGAATGAAGAATGAAGACTGAAGAGTAACGAGCGACCAGTGACGTGTATTACACTGAACAATGAACCGCCGAAAAATGATGTGACGAGCAACGAAGTAGTGAATGTTGACCAGTTTATTGGACAGCAAATATTGAGTGACAGGACGATAAAATAAACGGATACAGAGTTGGACAGGGATATGAGCAAGGTATTCATTTTGTGAAAATGTATGTCGTGCGGTTCTTCTTGAATTGACCTGGGCCTCAACAAAGGAGTCAGCTGGCACGAACTTTAGCCAGCTGCCTTCAATTTTGCGCGCCAGGTTAGTTGGGATCCTTCTCCACTTGCGCGTGCATCATTTGGTGCATGGGAGGCTTGTATTGCGTTGCCACACTGGTTACGGATTAGAAGATTCTTCGGGCAGGAGTAGTGAAGTTAAGACTAAAACATAAGATATCGCATATCCTCAACAGCAGTTAAAATTGGTCTGCCAATATATGAGGGCCAGACGAAGAATATGATGTCATCGAAGAAGGACACACAACACCGGCGTCTCGGACAAAGCGTACTACTAGGCAGCATAAACTTCGAGGTAGTCAAGGAATTCGTCCAATGCAGAATCACTCTTGTCAACCGCTGATTCTTTGGGCTAAAGAGGCAATTGGTTTTGGATGGAGGTTGGATGAATCTATCTCGATCTCTAATTTACCCCAATGTTGAAGTCGATTCCAGCTTAAGAGCAGAGCTATATCCAGAAGGAAAGGGTCATCTACGAATTATCTGACCACAATCAAATTCGTTGATGGCACTTATTTCTTACTGTCTCTAAGCTCGCTAGGTAGTTCGTTTTATGTGGTGAGTAGGTATGTACAAATGTATGCCGAGTGCAGTACCATCCATGGAACTTGGGTATATGATGAACTTGCAAAAGGCGCCAAATGTCGTATTTCTTTGCTCAAGTTCAATATTTACTTAAAAAAACACATACCACGAGAGCAGTAAAGAAAAGCTCAGAACCTCATAGCCGAAGCGGCCTCAGCTCAACTTCAAATTCACTCTCAGTACGGTTTACCTGTTGTAGGACTTGAGTTGGCACTTGGCTTCGATAAAATGTATCATTGCAAACCAAAAAAAAACGGAAGCGAAAGTAGACAAAAAAAAATTATTAGTAGCGTGAAGATGCAGCCATGTTTTTGTGTGTGCGGTCGTGAGAGATTCACAAATTCTCCCATGCTGTCAGGGATATATTTGATGAGATCGAAGGCATTTGCAACTACAATAGGAAAATCCAAAAAATTTTAAGGACCTCGATCGGAGTCATCTCAGGTTACTCTACATCTCTACACCTCTACGCTTGGTGTCCCTTATTTGCAACTCTCGTAGAGTTTTCAGATACTTGGAAGAAATCGAACTAATTTTTTAACCGTCTCATTGAAACTTGGTCTTTGGTGAGAACAAATGGGTAGGGTAGGGTTCCTCTTTGAAAATCGTGCTAAAATTGTAACCTTTAACTTAAATCCTCAGTGATTTCCACGTCCTTGCAAAAAGAGGAAAAAGCATCCAGACAGCGGTTCTTTAATTATCTTGTTCAACCTCAAAAGTATAATAGCCGACACACATTGCTTCTAGTGTAGAAAAGACTGTATGCGGGCCGTTGTGGAATGAATTCAAATTTAGTGTCAGAGTGTGTAGAAGAATAAATATCTTTTAAGAAATTTCTTGCACCCCATACTGTAGCACGGTTTATTAGCCGCAAAGTGCCGATCATCTGGTTAGTTGAATGACCTGAACTCTTCACTCCTTTGTAACATGCATGCATAAATACTCAGAAATTGAAGCGAAACGGGGCATTAATAAAGTGACAGCTAAAACAGACGCTGTTGTTTTAGTTACGCGGTTTCTCTTCTGTATTGGCCTCCTACCAACAACCACTTGTTCAGTTAGCAAGCAGCATAGGCTAACTTAACACAGAATTCTGTAACAATTTTTTTTTTATATTGATTTCAAGTTATAGTTCGATCTGAAACAGAAGGATCCCAGCGTGTGTGCAACCGATCGAGTCAACAAAAAGTTGTTGCGAAGTGCAACAGTTTGTTCCTCAAGTGTCAAGAACATGCCTTAATGTTGACGCTTTTCTTTATTTTTCCACTTTAAGCTCAAAAGTTCTTTAATTGCGTCCTAAATTAAAGTCTCCCAGGTAATTTCAAATGTTCACTATTTTAATTTAAATTCAAATTTTCATGTCGAGGCTGTGAAAAGATCTCAAAAATTAAAGAGACTCAGTTGGCTTTTCCCACACATTAAGAATCTAAATTATGTCTAGCTATTCACTCGAAAATTGAGAATTGACTTGAAAGTTTCACGTCCCCACATTGATCGCCCCCCTGATACTGTCCCTCTTACCAAAGGAATCCACAAAATCTTTTAGTTCTCTCAATTTATTGAAATTATTCCATCACCTCTGGCTGTGTACCGATTTCTACAGCACATCAGATGTGTGAGTCAGAGTCATTCCCAACAACTTGAAGCATTCACACCCCTTAACCGAGAAACCATCTTGGCCATATCCATTAAAAAACTTTTCTCACTACCCAAACAGACCAGCCTGGCCGTTGGCCACCCTGCACTGTACACACACACGAATGCACATATACATATGTGCTCTGATGACTTCATTTATATTCATGAAAATTCTAGTTTTCATGCATTTATGCATGTGTTCACACACACACACACGTGCACAGACAGGCTGCCGGGCTATAAATGCTCTCTTACACAGTTGTTAAGAGCCGACAGAAACCAAAAAAAAAAGTTTTATGTAGAAGATGCACCGCAAATACACCGAATGTGTATGGTTTACGGATAAATTCATTTCTGAGTGCAGAAATAGTTGTGCGGCTGTCCGAGATTATACATGTGTGTCTGTGTCCTTTTCTGGGAACAAGAATACCCCAAATGAAGTGTAAACATGACAATTTGAAGTAAACATCCTTCTCATCCTAAATGTTAATTTTTTGTGTGGAAAATTATTTGGCAGGTTCCGAAGTTACCAAGGTTATACATATGTATGTATGAAGTTCGACGGACAAATTCCTTAAAATTAAATAGTAATTTTATTATTTTGGTCAAATGGTAATTTTGTTAAAGGCCACTGAAGTTTGTGTTTCAGCATCCCTGGGCACTGTTCTAGAATAGATCCTGATTATTTTGTTTGACAACTTTGATGGGAAAACACTGATAAGTTTGCCTTCACTCGGCAAGGGGCCTCAAGTGGAAGGGGCCGCCTGTTCAGTGAGAGTAGAAACGAATTTTTATCAGGAAGGAAGATTCACTCAGACTATAAGTTTCACATTCACGTTGCAATAATATATCATTGGCTACTGTGTAAGGAGATATCCTCTAGATTGAAGGCCAATTGCGAACAGAGCGTTTTTACCGTCGGACTATGCCCTTACTTAGTCGAACTGTAACCAACTGCAGACTGCCCAAGTTTGGCCCGAACCCACCTTGGGACAACCCGCTTCCTAGGATATTGCTTCCGTCGACGGTTGGGTCTCCCAACAGCACAACCAGAGATGGCATGACTCTCCAGAGGTTCAGTTTTTTTCAGACGGTTTAAGCAATTTGAAGCTAAAGCCTTAAGGGGGACTTTTTGAAAAAATAATTAGCCACGCTTTGAAAATGTTTGTCTTCGTCCTTATATTGATTCACTTTATTATTACCTTGTTGCAGTAATGATGAGACCACTTATGTCAAAAAATAGCGGGTGAAGGGCAGGACCATAAGATGTAAAGCGAGAAATCCGCAAACGTTGCTGACAACTGGTAACTCTTCTGAGCAAGACTCACTACAACTCTATGAGTATTCGACATCGAATGTACAAATTAAAGAAAAAGAATACAAACCTTATCAAGGTGTAACTTATGTGCAAAAACGAAATCCTTTTCGTCAGTTTGCGAGAACGCCTTTAAACGATCCCCAGTAAACTCATACAACTTCGACAGTACTTTTTATGAGAGAGGACTTAGTAATAGAACCTGACGGTCGCATTGGAAGTTGTCAAAACGGTCGGTGTCAAAATGAATTTATACGAGACGACTCTCTATTATGCTTAATTGATGATTGCTGCTAAAACCCAGCACATCAGCGGTAGCTTCTTTGATGGCTTATTGACAACGTTTCCATTCTTCTTCTATTGTCAGTGCGGGCAGCGTCGAACTTTGGGAGAGTTTCAGGGAGACTCGGTCGGTAAATATCCCAGCAATCTGTTGCGATTGTAGCTTTCCGACGTTAAGCCGATTGGGCCTATCTCAGCTCCGTTGCTCTCTAGATATCCGAGTTCTTACCTTGACTACAACAAGGTGATGATCCAAGTCAATGTTGGCGCCTCGGAATGTTCAGACATCGAGAATATTGGGGGAGTGTCTGACGTCGATCGCAACGTGATCGCCAGTTTCCTTTATGGATGTTGAGATGTAGGAATCGCGTAGTCGCTGTAGTAGATGTCGCAGTTCTTCATCTTCTTTTTACGCGGCCCATCCCACCGCACTTCCGGGATGGCGGTGATATCTGCTTTGTAGCAGTCAAGGGCCTCCGCAAGTTGTTCTTCTGCACGTGGTCTGTTAAGGGACCTCACATCCCAAATGCAGAACCGAAAATCGCTGTTCTTTGTTCGTTCATATTCGAGGCTTGTGGCTATCTCTGAACTCGATCCTTTTTATGTGGTGAGTGTGTTAGCCTCAAGCACAACCTACAGACTAGTAGGCCAGGTCAATTATTTAAGCCTTAGGCAGATGAGTTCGCTGCATACATTGATTCACTACACAACAGATGTTGTGATGTCTCTTCTGGGGGCTGTATGTCAACTTGACCTGTGCATGGACGAGGAAAGCGTTGGCAGCTTGACATGTTGAGCCAATAACTCATATATACAGCCTTTAAGATATAGAATTGCCGGAATGCAAAATCCTAAAGGACCAAACTCCCGAAAAAAAAATCTTTTTTTGCGAAAATTTGCGAGATCATAGTCTCGAAAATGAAATTCGTCAACAAACATCCCAGATTCGAATGGAGTTCTACTGGTTAAGGTATGAATAAAGAATATCGACTATGTGCTGAAGTCTTTCCCATAATTTGATCGGAAGACTTCGCTTAGACTTATCTAAGTTCCGGGACACCTCGGGACCACAGCAAAAGAGATTGCCAACGACATTTCTAGACAAGGATATAAATAGGCATTCATGGGGCCAGAACCCACCTTGGAACTGCTCAAGTCCTTGGTTAAGGCTACCGTCGACACCACAACATAAGATGGAATGCCTATTCTGAATGCAGGCTAACCAAACTCATCTTCCCAAACGCCAGCAAAAAATCCGCGGCTTTTCTGTTAACCCTAGACAGGAAAGACTGCAGACGACTTATTGGCTAACAAACGGAGCACTTCACCTTCGCTAAGCTCTTATAAGACGCCTTTAGAGAAGGTTACGACACTGCTTCCTCTGTCAATGTACCGGCAGTCCTCGGTTCAGGTTGTGGCTGCTTGGCGCTGATGCGATGGGAACTGAAAACATTGGCTCTTTACCACAGAAGCGCTTGGTAAAGACCAAGAAATTACATTAAATGTAGGTTACTGCCTGGTAGTACAATGGACCAGTTCTCGATTCGGAGCGAAGTGTTTCCCAGCCTCGATCAAAAAAAAAAAACAAATGTTCTACATTTTGACAGAAAAATTCAGGAACATAAATTTTAGGAACAAGTCAGTCACGGACTTTTACCGACTGTCATTTGATATTTTGGCTTCTGTCTACCATCCCGAAAGTATTATCTTACCGAGAGGAGAGAGAGAGTGCCACCTCGATTTGACGGAGTTCCAGTCAGGGAATGACCTTATTTCGACTTAATGTTCGACGTTTTGACATACGGCAAAGAATTAATTTTCTGGTGGCAGAAAGCACGAATGACAAACAAATTTTCAAAAGCCTATCGTTCTGAAAAGGGCCTTCGGCAAGGGTGCAGAAATAATTTTGTATTTGTCCAATTGTCTTTTCCAAGCAAGAGATAACCAATATCTGTCAGATTTATTGCCGAAATTACAATACATCTCCTTTTCTCCAACATCGCCTACACCTTGATGCCTATAAAAGTAAATTCTACTGGGAAGCCTAAAGAACTAAGCTCAACACTGCAAAATGCAAAAGTCGGTTCCAGCACGTTGCTGTTAATAATCATACTTACGGCCGCTCCCATCCCGCCCTAAAAGCGTCCATCATAACTTCATCGAGATGAACTGTGTTCATTTCGTACAACTGGAGAAAACCGAATTAATTATTACACCACACGGTGTATTATAGGATTTTGGATACAGTTAATCTTCCCTCGGCCACACGCGACCAGGCTCGGAACTATCACTCGTCCTGCACGAACGCTGTGTAACAATGGCCCAGACTCCGGCACACCCAGCAGTGACATAATTATATTTTAATCATTCCGTGATTAACTTTTCTGCCGCTTAAGTCCAAGTGCATGTGCTGCTAATTGTAGCATTTTGATCAAATGTAGTGTCCATCCCTTATCTGTGGGTAATCATTACAACCCACTTTGTAAAATCGGAAATTCACAGCAGCCTACTAATTCCGTCTGATTGCCTCTACCTAATGAGAGCCACAGCCCAATAGATACCGCATGCGATCCATAATAACCGGGCTGCAGCAACATAAATTTTGCTAAATTCTGACCACAGATGTCAGCATTCGGTTTGCAATTAGTCCGTCTGCCCTCAGACCACCCGCCTAGCCGCCCACCCACGCACATCTGGTTGATTGATAATTAACACAATTTAAATCACAGCATAAAACTAATCCTCCAATTACTGGCGCTTAGTCATCAAGTGCACCATTCCGGACCTCACGTCACTGGGGCGGAAAGAGCGGTCAATTGATGAATTAATATTGTATCTGCATGAATTTGGGTAGGCGCCCATAAATCGTTGACCGACGCCGCCTGATGTATGTCCAAGGGTTCTTTTTGTAATCAGTGCGGCTGGCCGAAGTGCGGTTGGGTGGCTCATGCAGAGATTTTCTGCCCACAGTGCACAACCGCAAGGTATACAGATGCATTTGAATGCAAAGTTGTTGCAAAGTCAATAAAGAGGGGGTGGGTCACAAACTTCTCAAGAGCGCTTTGAGGGGAGAAATTGAAAAGGATTCTATTGATTATTGCTAATGACAATGTCTAATTGGGACTCAATCATAGATGTGTGTGTTTTTCGTAAGACACGCCAGTTCCAAGAAGAACCTCTTTTCGCGGATAATCAAAAAAGGGCTTTGCGGCCAATTGAAGTTTCTGTGTGGATCGAAAGAGGGGTGGCGACTAGTTGGTCGATATGTTGTTTCACACATAATTGATCCTTATACAATACTGTAAAGAATGAAGTTGTTTACAACTATCACCACTATCATCGTGGCCTGCATTACCGCAATACTCATCGCACGAAGAGGGATTAATCAGGAAGTACACATTGTCAATGAAAAGCTGGTTAAATTTTCCTTTTCGGAGTCGGCATTACATCATACGCCCTCTCCACTTGCAGGAGATGAATAAAACTAGTAGATGCTGATGTGTCGGAGGTTCGTCTTGCGAACTGTAGCGCCACTTAACTTAATTTCAAACAAGTTCGACGGAAGGCATCCTTGTCTTAATTAACATATAATTTAATACAGGGTTTCGACGCGGAATCTGACTGTGTATGGATACATTTACAAATTTGAATCTTAGGATAAAAAAAAATCACCTTAAAATTGCGACATTGCAATCCACTTAGGAACATGACCATTCTACGAATAAAAACAAATTTCAAACAAATGTATTCTGAATGTATAAAGAATCTAGCCAGAAGCAATTATCCTATGCGCGCATCTAAAACCTACCGACGTGGAAATGAGCAACGGTCGCAGTTAATGCTGGGAATTAAATTCATCCACCAGCTGAGCTGAATATTTCCCTCAGTACGATTCGCGGTTAACTAAATTATCGTTTGTCGAGCATGATCGCCTACAAGATTCTCTTTTTTTTTTTTAGTTTAAAAGGCATTTTTTTATTATTTATCTAATGGTATTTTAAAACTAGGTATAAAACGCTTAACCTAGGTACGACAGAAAAATCTTATAACTACTTACTGGCTCTATGCGGGCGCTCTAAGCTAAACTATTGATATATTTGTTTTGTTTTTGCCTTTCGACGTCATTGCTAGTTATTTTTTTTTTAATAAAACCTATTATTTATTTTGTGAAACTAAGAAAACGTTTTTTTAAAAAACTTAGGTATCTATGGAATTTCTATGGAATTTTCTACAAAAATATCTTAATCTACCTTAATATATCCTATTCTAACTTAAAAATACTTACGACAAACAACTACAAGATTCTCTCTGCCGTATTGTGTGAACGCCTGAAACCGTTCGTCAACAACCTCATAAGTCCTTACCAGAGTGGTTTCAGGCCAGAGAAGTCCACCATCGACCAAATCTTCACACTACGGCAGATCCTGGAAAAGACTCAAGAAGTGCAAATCGACACTCACCACCTATTCGTCGATCTTAAGGCTGCATATGACAGCGTGCAAAGAGACGAGCTATACAGTGCCATGTCTAGTTCTGGCATTCCTACCAAATTCGTCAGATTGCGTAAGATGACCGCGGAGAGCTCTCGCTGCCCCGTTAAGGTCGGGAACGAACTCACCGAGACCTTCAATGTCAAAAAAGGTTTTAGACAAGGCTACGCACTGTCATGTGACTTTTTTAACATTATCCTTGAGAAGGTCGTGCGTAACTCAAAGGTCAACACCAGAGGTACGATCTTCCAAAAGTCAGCTCAACTGCTAGCTTACGCCAACGACATTGAAGTGATTGGACGAACACAGCGAGTTGTCAATGAAGCGTTTGCTGGCATTGAAACGGAAGCGGCGAAATTGGTTTGGTGGTTAATGAGGGTAAAACGATATACATCCTGTCATCAAGGAAGGACACACAACATACGTCTCGGACAGACCGTCACACTAGGCAGCAGAAACTAAGAGGTAGGACTTTGCTCTGCGGTAAATAGGGTCCGAAATTAAACGCAAAATCATTCTTGCCAATCGGTGTTTTTTTGGGCAATTGTGTAATAAAGCCCTCTTATGAAGGACTAAGCTGTCTTTATAAAACAGCTTGATTGTCCCAGCCCTAAATTTCATATGCGTTTTTTAGTCCTGTTTGCGGTGATGGCATCTGGAGGAAAAGATTTAAAGACGAAATTTGTAGGCTGCAAGGCGGCATGCGGCTGGTCAAGCGTCTTCAGACACAACGCATAAGATGGCGGCACAATGTATAGCGCATGAATACCACTGCTCCTGGCCGAAAAGTCTTCAAATATGAGATTGGGACAACGCAACAGAGGATAGCCTAGGCTAAGTTTGCGCCCACAAGTGAAAAGTGACCTCAACCAACTTGGAGTGCGGAGCTGGAGGCAGCTAGCGAAAGATCGTACTGGCTGGAGAGGCATGTTGGTTGAGGTCCAGGTCCACCCCGAACTTTAGCGTCACTATGCGAAAGAAGAAAAATTTACTAGGGAAGAGTAAGACCTATAAATGTCTTGTCTGTTTTTTTAGAAAGTGAGGGTCTATTTCTTGACAAATACATTTTTTTGTCCTTAGCAAAACTTCTTTCTCATCGAAACCTGGCTGGTGATTGCTTTCTATGCAGCGGTGTCCTATGATAATTTTCTTAAGTCGCCACCGTTGACGTCAGACTCGTAGCCAGATATGCGGTGCTTCAGAAACTGATTCCTTGAATTCAAACAGGAAAGGTCAGTGTTTCTTCTCTTACCCTTGGAGGTGATGTTAGAAATCACGTCTGCTTTGAGTTCGTTTTCAATCCTGGGGCTAAGATTTCTATAGAGAGGGACCAGTGCGCACCGGTATGTAAAGGCCAAAGTAATATTTTTGGCAACTGTAAAAGCTGTGAACGCAATGTGTTAATTAATTTTTTATTCTATTTATTATATTTTTTGCCAACAGACAGCAGTGTAAATAACGATCGCACATAATGACTGATTAGATTTTAATGCATTTTTATTTGTATTTATTCATTAACTTTTATGCTAAACGTAAATACTTAAAACTTGCTAACTAATATAATCTGCTGACTCTTCACGAGTACTTTAAGCTAATCTAGGATTTTTGTTGTGTCTTCTTGTTCGTCTTGTGGCGCTACAGTCCGGGGTGGACAACCAACGTGTCTCTCCAGCCAGTACGATCTTTCGCTAGCTGCCTCTAGTTGTGCGCTATAAATTGGTTGATGTGCATATCCATCTTAGTCTAGTCCGTCCTCTGTTACATTGTCATAATGGCTCAGAATCGGAGGAACCTAGTAACAGTGTTATCTTCATAAGTAGAAGTTGTAGTTGTAGGGAGGGCCACATTAAAAGCAAGAAACATTCAGTTATGACCGTTTATAGGGTCTTTATGGACACGATCAGTCTATATCAGCTTCACCGTCTGTCAGATCTTGTATAAGTTAATAAAAAAAAAAGTTATTTTTATTTGAAAAATCTTTTCCAAGGCTTATTACCTCGACTTTATGTCCTCAACACCTTAGCTCTCAATTGCTAACTCTGTACTTATCACCATGGGACATGATTCCAGACACTAACTCAACTGTCTAGGGGACACAAATGCAAGTGTAAGGTGCATCGTGGAATGATCCAATGCAGAGTGACCCAGATGCGAGTATAAGGTGGTGTTTTGCAGCGTGTTCGAAAATAACTTATGCTCTGAAACGTAGAGGTTTTCGGAGCCATCAGTCAGTCAGATTTACAACTACTTTACGGTGCTCAGAAAATTTGATTTGTTTTTCGTTAGTTAAGTTCTAGTCAATTTCAGTATCAAAACTGCAGGCGTTAGATTCAAGTTTTCTCAAGTGTTCTCTAACGACCACGAGACTCTCATTGTGCTCATACAAAACCCAATAACTAGACGGACTGTAAAGATAGCAATTTCAAATGGCAGATCTCCACTTCCGAGAGTTGCTGAATCATGAATTTCAACTTGACTTACATTTGCATTCCCAGGATTACAGTCGAAACCTTCCAATTTCCTCTGAAACTCTGTTTCAGTTTTGTTAAATTCAAATTCCTCTCAGATATCCCCCCCCCCCACAATGAACTTATGATTACGAAAGGACTCCGAAAGAGCTTTCGAAATTATACACCGCAGTCAAGTGTTATCGTCGATCACAGACTGACCCAAAAATGGTTCACCCATAACGCATATCATAATAATTGAATTATCTAGCAACCCGCTGGAGTGATGGGAAAGGGCGAGCAAATAGGAATTTCATATAAAATTCAATGTGAAGAGGAGCAAAAGATGCCAACTGCTTCGAAGGCAGCCGGATAGACAGCAGGAAAATTAATTAACTACGGTCAACCATGCAGGACTTGTAATTGCCCCGAAGAATACTTTACGTTCACTGTTGCAGAGAAATTGTTGTCGGGCCATGGCAGGGGCAGCACAAACGAAGAACGGGCGAACCGGCGACACAGATAACTCGTATGGATGGGCGTGTGGGCATGGGGACGTTTATGTACGTGCCGCCGGCAGATTGTGCATGTAATATAATAATTGCCGATAGAATCTTAATCCTAATTAATTGTATCGATGCCTGAATGGGCAAACCGGTTCGCAAGCATGATTAATTCAATAAATTTAAGCCTCAAGGGATCGGTTGGATATGTATGTGTGTGCGTGTGTGTGAAGGAATATTTTCTTCAAAGAAGCGACTGCAAAAGGCCAGGGGATCAACTGAATTGATTATCATTTGATTGCTTTAATTGCGCCGTACGATAAATAGTGTGAAGATGAGGTCGCGGTTGGACAGGAGGATTGATCCCGAATTGATTGAAATTCGAAATTGAAATGGTTAGCCGAAGAATGAGCAGTTGAAGGATCGGGTGTGAATTATTCGGACTTGCGAGACAATTTCGTGAAGAACAATACTACGTCTTACCATCTGTCTGTGGATGCTGTTCATTGAAAAGAGAAGCTCAGTTGTGGCCAATTCAATGTTCACACTATACAAGCAGGTTCTAAGAGTGATGTTTATTAGTTCTTGTTGCTTGGTACTTCTGCGGTCTCATGGTTTACAGAATTTAGCACAAAACGATGAATTGTGGTCCCACATCAGAATCAAACCTAAATTTTGGTAAATGTAGGTTTTGTCGATTTAGTAACATAGACTGTGCCTGGCAGGATAATAAACTATGTGAAAGGAGGCATAATAAGCTTCGTTTGCCCAGAAGACATAGCTTAAATTGCATTTGCCGTCAAAAGTTATTTAGGCTCAAAAATTATTGCAAATTCGGAACATCATGTTCACATAATGCAAAGGTGTAGTAAAAACTTATCTCATGCCTTTGATTTTCTAACCCAAGCTCCGGAAGGTCAATCGTAAAAAAATTTGAAAATGTTATGGAAATCGTTGAAGCCGACACTCACGGAGCCACTGTTTCGATTGCACAGATGCTGAAAATTACAATTGAACTGAGGTTGCATGTGACGAAAACCGGAAACAAAAAAGCTTCGATGCATGGATGCCACACGAGTTAAGATAGAAAAATCTCAGTAACCTCCCTTTCTATCCGTGAAACGCCACTAAATCGCAACAAAATCGGCCTGTTGTATTTTGGTGAGGGAAAGTTGATTACCATCGACAATATCAAGTGAAAACGGTCATTGTCGATGGACAATCAGCCGTCACAAAGGTTGTACAAAATATGATTGACTGGCAAGAATATTTCGCTCTATGCTTGGTGGAATACGCAGGAAATCGTTTACTACAAGCTAACTATCCACCACAAAACTCTTAATTCGATCGTGTACTGGCAACAATTAGACTATCGAAATGATCGTCAGGCATGTTTTCTTAGAGCTCGTAGTGTCAATGCGAAATGGACTACATTAAATATATATTTTTGAACTTCTGTGTAGATGAAACTCTAGTTTGTGAAAATTTGTATAGGCGGAATATTTCTAAAGCGCTATACAACAAAGACAATTTTACAATTTGGAAAAACGATAGGGTTGTCCATAAATCAGGTGGTGGTATTAATCTCTATTGTGAAACATCTTCTTCTTTTTTTTTCAATGGCGCCTTATTCCGGATTGAAGCTGAGCCCCAACCAGCATGACTTTCCAGTTAACATTATCTTTCGCAAGTTGCGTCCAGTATCGCACTCCAAGTGGGTTGATGTCCCCTTGTGTCCTTCATCAACCTAGTCTTCACTAGGATATAAAATCATTCCGATTGTGAATTTCTGATTGCTGAGTTGCATGAAAATAATAATAATTGAAAGGCACTGCAGCTCACAAGGAACCGGGCCTAGTTCTGATGATGCATGATGCATGCTATTGTTGTCTCAGAAGTAGAGGGGACCTTCACTTTTTTTTCCGACGCCAACAGGCAATATTTGAAAAGCTTTTCATAGACACTCTTTTTTCTCTCTGTTTTGTCAGTGAAATAGATGGTGCCGTGAAAAACATGCGAGGTGTTCCGTACGGGACTCGAACCTGTGACCTTCTGCGTGTGAGTAGACGCACTTACCCAATGCCCCACAGCGACCATGATAATTCTGTTCTACAAATGTTTATTTGTGCTTACGCTCCAGATATAAGTTATCCTATTCAAACTAGCTTTGTTAGCCTTTCTGCATTTTCTACTCAGTATGAGAATGTTTTTGTTTGTTGTCACCTTAATACTGATTTACTTAAAAAGACTGTCCCCTTGGACATCAGATCTACAATAGTATGTTCAACATGTCTTTTGACGTCCGACCCGTCATCTATTCTATTGACCATATTTCCGCTCATGGCTTCATCTTTTGCACTTATAACAAAATACTGGACCCCTGAGCTGTTCATATAACTTTTAAGTAGAGAAATTAAATTAAAGGAACTTTTAAATCTGTCAATATTGATGCCATTCCACTAGCAGCTCTTCGCGCCTTTTGGATGTGTTGTCGCTCGTGTTCAGACATTGATGAGGTGCTTAACAGGTTTAAAAATACAATCATTGATCTCACTGTCACTTTGTCCCCTGAAAGGCTGTCGAGATTCGGATCTTCTTGTGGCCTGGACCTTAACCAACATGCCTCTTCAGCCAGCACGATCTTTTGCTAGCTGTCTCCAGCTGCGCACTCCAATTTCTTCACTTGTGCGGCCATCCTCTGGCTTCCAACCATCCCAATGGCTCAGATTCGAAGATTTTTCGAGCCGGAGCAGTGGTGTCCATACGATCTAAATGGCCTAGCCAATAGTTGTGTTCGCTGTACATCTCATAGAGTTCGTCGTTAAATCTTCTCCTCCAGACGCAATCAACGCAAACAGAATCAAAAATCGCACGCAAAACTTTGTCTCACCCGTTTTAAGTAACGTGTAGTTGTCCGCGCCATAAAGTAGGATAACCATTGTGTTACCGCATCCGTTAAACCACAACCAAACCATTTAGATTTTGGACCTATAATCCTTCCATAATTATCTGGTCTTAGAGAATATCATAGCGACGTAGCTTCTAAGACACCTTTGTCTTAATAACCTACTGTACGAAGTCGAGTCTAGTTTCAAAAACATACAGTAGTACTTTCGCTAATATGGTAACCATGCCGTAAAATATCGGGAAGAATTTTGATTAAAGAAACGCCCCCATGCCTATTTGAGTTCTTGAAGACTTTTGACTTGAAGAATCAAAAGATCGACAGATACTTTGCTGGAAGTTGAAAAAACTGCTTTCGCTTAGAGACCGTGATGTGAGGCCGATTTCCAGCTTTCTGCTTGAGAGATATCCAAGATTTGTTGTTAACTCTGATAACTACCAGTCAATGAAGGCATAGCACACGGTTCGATTCAGATACCTACCCTGTTTTTCGCTGTTATTAACGATCTTCCATCTGTTTGTAAAGTTCGCGCAATTCAACATTTATACAGATGATGTTCGACGGTAGCAAGCCAGAGTTCCTAGAAATAAAGGGATAAATCTGATGAACCATGATTGGCGTGCCATTTTTCGATCACAAGTACAGGGAACCTCTAGTTTGTTGCCGACTCTGAACGTCGAGATTTGAGAAGCTTTTCATAGACAATTTGTAATTTTTGAATGTTGACACCAACTCGAAAGCGGCGGGAACGTACAAATTGCAAGGAATCAAATGTGCAGCGTCTGGATTGACTCTTTAATAGAGTCTTTAACTCGCTTATCATTTCCGAAATGGTATTCAAATGTCAATCAAACAAACGATTAAATGAAATTATATCTAATCTCCTTAAGCAGCTCCTTAATTGCCACTCAGGCAAACTTCACTAATGTCCTCCTCAAAATCATTCAGTTTGCTAATGGAAATATGACTAAATCAAAATCTCATAACGCAACCCCAACGAACAAGCCAATGTTCTAGAGCGCAACTCAGTCCGCGTTATTTTCTGCTATTAACGTCAACTCACTTCCCCTAATAATAACTCTGAAAGGTGTCCCCCTTTGTAGTAATGACCTACTAACCCGACAGTCCGCTCGAGCTACCATGTATGCAGCCGCATCTGCGTAGGCTCGTAAACGCATATTCAGGTAGAAGATAAAACCATTAATTTCCAAATCCCCATTCACCTTGATCTATTTATGCGCTTAACATTGCACATCCTGACACGAATTATGTGGCAGCACAACACCGAACCTCAGTGCGCAGTCACACACCCAGCTGGAGTGCTCTCCTCGTCTACGCCACCGACAGAATGCTACGGTTGGCTTCCTCTTCCTAGCCCGGGGCCAGATGACGGTGACGGTGGTGGTGGTGGCAACCCGTTCGAGTGGTCACCGAAGGATTCCTTGCAGCACACTCATCCTCGTGCTGCTTGCCGTTGACGACGTCTCCGCATTAACAACGTTTATTATCACAAATGGATTATGTTGTACTGAAATTTAGTTACGTCATTTCCTCCCCCCATCCCCAAGGTATTTCCAATCATGCTGCAGTTCGTGCAAGCCAGCTGCAAGCGTGTGCTGTGTGCAGTGGCTCTGGCGCCCGTACCTCTGCACCGCACACAATCAAGTGCGCTCCAGTGTGAGATAAGTCCCTGTTGCCGTCGAGTTCAAAATCAACAAATAATTTAATTACCAATACATGATAATATAATTCGGTTAGGATAGTAATTAAATCTGCCAATCTATGGTGTGTATCCTTTACAGCCTACGCCGGAGATGCTGCTCTGGTGAAGGATTCCCTTTCAGTGATATGTGTCTTCCTTTGACATCTCGAGTGCGGTGTGTGTGTGTGTGTGTGTGTGCGGAGACTGCCTATTCAGCATATGATCAATTATTTTCCATTTCCCCTCTCCGCCCATCGGGCATTCTCTCACTGAAAGGCGGGAGGAAGTGCCCTGGTTCCATTCAAAAGATCTTAGCCGCTGATAAAGAAGCTCAGCTGTATCGGATGAAATCGCCTACGGGGTGTGTGTCTATTAAGTCATGGATACTTTCCCGAACCGAACCGAAATTTATGCAGATGACAAGGACCGGTGCAGGATGCCTTCCAACCGAGCAACATGTGTGTGGGACTGCAATATAAGTGATTGGAATTCCCTCTCCAAGGCGAAGCTGTGATGTGATTAGCATAGGCATTTGCTTTGGCCCTACAAAGTAAATACTTCTCATTGCCAATGGAATTTTCCGCTCCTGCATTATTCAAAGGATGCCGGCAGTTGGGGGATGTGCAGATGACATTCTCCACTCACCCGAGGGATGCTGCAATTGTAAGTTATGAATACATTTGATAAGGAATCATCGACGACATAGTCATACGTGCGAATCCTTCCATTGACTTGCATCATGATTCGGACGGAGCAGGAGATGGCCAGGTTGGGGACACTGATATTGGGTTATGCCTGACTCTATGCATACTGGACACTTTAGGGACAAAGTTAAAGCTTCAATAGTTTGGACAGGATGTGTTTTTGAGGTGTTAATCAGGGTTTCTGTGTGTGAAGGGAGATGCTGGGTCCTATCTTATGACAAAAGGGAGAAATTCTGAATTTGAAACACTACCAAACGTGTCTTATTCCAGTGGAGAAGCCTTTGAAGAGTTTCCTTGAATAATTTTTTCTATCAAGAATCGCTCAACCTCGTACAATGGAAGCAGTTGCTACGGTTTAAATTATATTGAAATATGTAGTAGGGTGCAGAGTATGTTTACGGGTGACATATTCAAATCATTACCGATGGCTCCAACACAAATGAAGGGCTAAGCGCTGGCACTTGTATGATGACGGTTCATCCAAAAGTAAAGGCTGGTCATACTGATTACGGATTCCCAAGTATATCTCTGTTTGATGGTCCATATATTCTTTAATGATTCCAGCATCTAATTGAGCTTCATTGTGGTTTATAAGTTTTAACTTTTCTTGTCTTAGTTTGTCGTATTTCCTTTAAAGTATCAAAGAAAGAAGTCCAACGGTTTCAAATCACATGAACGTGGCAGCCAACTAGCATCCAAACAAAGTGAGCTAACGCGGATAATGAATTCATTGCGCAAAAGAAGTAATTGTAACATTGACCGAGTGGCAAGTGGTACAATCCTGATGGAAAAATATATATCGTTCAGGTTCACATTCTTAATTTCTAAAATAATAATATTTGAGTGGCACTACAGCCCACATAGGATCAAGGTCTAACTTCTACAAAAACCACTCGTTTTGTGCGTGCTACTGTTCTCTCACGAGTAGAAGGGACCTACAGTTTTTTGCCGACTCCGAATGCCGAGGTTTGAGAAGCTTTTTCATAGACAATTGATACTCTTGGAGTGTTGTCTGCAACTCGAAAGAGGTGGCGCCGTGAAAAAATGCTTGGTGTCCCGTCCGGGAATCGAACCTAGACTTTCTACGTGTTGGGCGACGTACTTATTACTACGCCACGGCGACCACATCCTTAATTTATGACCAATAAAAAAAAGGTTATCATCTGGCTATAAAGAACACCATTCAGGGTAACACCATGGCCGACGGGGTAAAGGCTGGATGACACCGCCAGCCCAATGAACAATACAGCGTTGTTTAAGCAATCAGTCGTGGATTCTCATTTCCCAAATGCAGAAATTATGCTTCTTAACATATCTTCTGAGGCGAATGCACACTGCCTTGCCGCTGAAGATAATTTGTTTGCAAGGTCACCATTCTCTCTGTTCAGCCAACCATTCGACGTATCGACGACGCTTTAAATGATCAGAATCCTTCGATTCTTGAGTTAATAGAGCTTCGAAAGCCTGTAGTTTCACAATTTATTCAGAAGTCGCATCAGTGATGTTCTTGTTATGTTCATTTATTGGGTACGCAGATGAGTCGAGATTGGCGGCTCTTCTGACATGCTATCGCCAACAACACAGCAATGTTTTCCGGAGAACAAAAGGGATGAGGCTACACAGGTTTTTTAACTTTTTTTCACATTTCCCACAAACCCGGCTTACAGAAAATTTTGCGCACAATTCTACAGCGTGTAGACACATTTGGTCGATTATGCTGACCAACGAAATAATGAAGTGCACGAAATGCATTTTGATGTAGACGCCCATTTTGATTAAAACCCTTGAACAATGTTAACGCACTGCTCAATTGTGTAACTCACCATGGTTAAATTTGCCAAACATTGAAACAAAGAAATGTCAAATTAGAACGGGCAAAAAAAAATTGACGTGACTCACAATAAAAATCGTGCATTATGGTTGGACCACTCTTTTTATTACCGATTATCATTTTGATTAATTTTTGTTTTATAGTTCTCTACTGTTGTATGTATTTCGAATAAGTGCATCCAATTATTGTCTTCGACTTCTTACAGAAAATCACCTTTGGAAGTACGTTCACAAGAACATTGCGCACCACTCAGAGAAGATCCACAATTGGGTGACCGAATAAAATTCAGAAAAACTCTGCTGATACGTAATTGAAAATGCACTACAGACGACGCATATAACTTCAGCTGCAAAGAGGCTATCACGTTAAGAGAAATAAGCTGCCCTTCCAATCTAAGCCGAAAGAAGCTTGAGCAAGCCCAAGATATATGATATATATTAATAAGACGTGATTGATTCTCAATCGTTCAGTCACGTCACTAATCCGAATGCACATTTATAATAACATTCCAGCTGACAAATCTTTGGTTGAAGCAAATTTGCTGTGTAGCCAGCTCTACGCTGTGCTTTACCTCCGTCTGTAATTGAATCGTCTTTCGCAGTCGTACAGTAGCAAGCGCCGTTTAAAATTTCAATGTCCACAAGTCGACTGGTCCAGATAAATCTCAAGAAGTGTTTCTCTGCGTCGATACAACCATTGCATATGACTTTTCAATATATCGTACTCTTTAGGGCTCATAGCCGAAAATGGCATTTCTGCAGCCCGAGCCTTAAAAGGACTAACCTTCATCACATACATCCTATCCACCCATATGACTCACGTTCCTTCTTTCTAAGGTCGTGGAAACGATGATAAGTTTATGAAATATCCTGAATCCTGGAAGCGTCTTATTGACCGGCAGTGTCACTTCCGCGGCAACACGTCCAATGGTGATTTGCATAATGAATGAGAGAGCCGCATCCTTGTGCTTGATATTTCACAACCATTTGCCAGAGTCTGATATCAGACTCCCCTGTCGGAAATGACTTATGGCGTCGATGATTGTCTTCTTCAATGGAACCTTTCAATACATTCCTTGCTATGGAAGCGTTCAAGCTTGATGTTCGCCATATTGCTGGTGTTTCTCAGGGCACCAGTTTGTCTCCGGCAGTCTTCCTCATTTTTATTAATGATATTTTTTCTGTCACTTCTAATGCAATCCATTCCTTGGCTGATGACTGTCAGCTTTTCGAATTCTTTCGTCAGTTCACTTTTCTCGTTTCCTGCAGTTTTAACTGCAGCTTATGTTAAGCATTCAATTTCAATCTAGACAGAATAATCAGATGAGATAAACAGAAAAGAGTGCTTCAAAAAATCACTTAAGGATTCTCAAAATAACCACCCGATATCTATGAATGACTCTTGCACTGAAACCGAAAGACTTTGCACTAAACTCAACATGTTGGAACGATCACATATTTAAAATCCCTTAACATACAGCGGAATGTCCAGGTTTCTAACAGGGATGCAAGAAAAATTGCAACCCTTTTCACCTGGTATATTGTAATCAGGCAAGGCTTACATTTATCCAAAACTTAAGTGCAACGCTCCAATCTCCAATCCCTCTATCGGGCGTACAGTTAAGTTTAGTCTTTAGCCGCACTCCCCATTCCAGTCCACAGACATTTAAAGCCAATGTACACTGGTACGGTCGGCACCTCTACTCCAGTATCCATTTTGCCCAAGCTGCGACTTAATTCACACTGAACAGAGGGTCCCCCAAGAGTCCGCGATTTAAAAAAAAATTTCTTAAACAGGAGAATATCCAATTTATGGTTAAAAGCTTGACTGGACATGTCTTGGATGCAATTCCATCAGGTAGGCTACGACTCATCAGACCCAGGACGAGGTCATTAAATCTGCTCCATTAACTCAACTGGCTGCGCTTGGGAAAAGTGTCTGATGAGTTAGACAGAGCGGAGTGGAGGTCTCACGTCTGTGCATTGCCCCCGCAAAACCTTATGTGGAAAACTTAAGTGCGTGGTTGCCTAGACAACCAAACAAACAAACAAAAAAAATATTTGGAAAACAAATCAAAATAATAAAAATTCAAGCAAATTGAAAAAAAAAACAATCAATTTAAATAAAAAAACCATTTTAAAATGGATGAAGAGCTGCTTTCGAGTGACAACTCGGAAAGCAGTAAAAACATAAGCAAGAAGAGAAGGAAGAAAATGAAGCCGCAGGCGCAGTTTAAGAGACGGCTGCGTACTATGGAGTCTGTTAAAAAAACAGAAAACAACGACATTGTGACGTACAGCGGAAGTGGGAATGCTTTTGCAAAACTCGCTTCGTCAAACGAAATTGATGCAGCTGAAAAAGAACTGGAGGAGAAGATCAAGCAAAAAAATGAGCTGGAGGAGTTTATTAAAGCCCTCCAGCAAAAGCTTGAAACAAAACGGGCTGACAATCAGCAACAACAAAAACAGCAGCAAGAAAAACAGCAGCAGCAACAACAACAACAACAACAGCAGCAACAACAACAGCAGCAACAACAACAGCAGCAACAACAACAGCAGCACCAGAAACACCAGCAGCAGCAGAAGCAGCAGCAACCAGAGAAACAGCAGCAGCAAAAACAACAGCAGCAACAGAAAAATAATAGGAAACAAAGGGTGCCGCCGATAAACATCAGCGGCATGGAAACCGCGGACACCATTCAGGTATGTGAGTTGTCTGTGGGGGACGATTTTTTCATTAAAAATAAAGGTAATGAGAAGCAAGCTGTCCACTGCTTAACAGAGGACAGCTTTAAAAAAGTTAAAACTTCGTTGACGACAGCTGGGGTGGAGTTTACCACTTTCACCCTAAAAAGCGAGAAGATCCATACGGTCCTTCTCAAGGGCTTAGCTGCTGCAACTGAGCCGGAGAGTATCTTGAAGGCTCTTCAAAAATTGAAGGTAGAGGGCGTGGAGTTTGTGGCGGTTCGTCGCTTCTCCACTGTCCGATCCAGAACGCCGCCTGTGCGCATGCTTCCCCTCTTCCTGGTCCAGGTCTCTCCGGGGAGCAAAATTGAATGTCTGAGGAGCATTAAGTTCCTCAACAAACAGGAGGTCTCCTGGGAGAGGCTCAGGAGGACGAAACAGATGCTTCTCTGCGCAAGATGCCAGACCTTTGGCCACGCCGCGGCGAACTGCAACAAGCAGCCTCGTTGCGGCAAATGCGCAGAGAGGCATCTGTCTGCGCAGTGTCCCCTTGGAGAGGGGAGAGTTGAGGACAGGGCGCGCTTAAAGTGCGTGCACTGTGGTGCAGGTGGACATCCCTCAAGCTACAGGGGCTGTCCAAAGGTCAAGCAACTCCATAGAGAGTTGCTTAAGAAAGAACTAAAAAAAACAACAAAAGTGGCGGATTCAAGGCCAGTGCCGAGAATTCCAGCCACAACTGTTACGCCGGTGGTTTCCTACGCCAATATGGTGTCAGGTAGGCGATCGGCACAACAGACATTGCCGGCAGTAACGTCGGCACCAATAGGGGCCCCAAATATGGGAATTCCCGAATTGTTCAATCTTGTGTCGACAATGATGGCCAAGATTGAGCGATTTGAAGATCGTTTGGTGCGAATGGAGCGAGTCCTTTCGTCAAGACCCGGTGGGTCGAGAACGTATCCATAAAAATGGATACGCCAGCTGCTGGAGACCTCTCGATCCTGGCGGTGAATGTAAATTCACTCGTCAGGATCGAGAGAAGATTGACTTTGCTTCACCTTTTGGAGTCCCATAAGCCTGATGTGTTGATGGTTAGCGAAACCAAGCTAAACCGGAAGCACGTACTCAGGTACAAAAACTACACAGTCATTAGAAGAGACCGCCCCCGTTCCACACAAGCGGGCGGGGTCGCTCTGTTCATTAAAAAAGGCTTACGTCATAAAGTCGTGTATTGCGGTGAGGTGCGAACCTTCGGTGTACTGGAGGCTTCGATTGCGTGCATTTCTCTCCAAGGTGGAAGGAAACTGTACGTAGTTGCGGTCTATGCATCAGATGCACCTCAGTCTGCAAATTTCATATCAGAGCTCGAGACTCTCTTCCGAAAGCTTCGGCTTTGCTCGGAGGAGAATTATTTTGTCATCGCCGGAGATTTGAACGCCAGGCACATGGAATGGGGCAATTCTGTTCCAAATCCGAGGGGAAATTCACTCTTTGAGTGGATGACGCGGCACTCCATTGAGTTCAAGCTGAATTTGCTTGCAACCGATAGACCGTCGTTTCCCAGAAGCGGGTCTTATTTGGATCTCCTGCTAATAGATAGACGACTGACGTTACGAGACGTAGACTCTCGCACTAGGAATTGTATGACAACGGTGGAGTACGACAGTGACCACTGTGGTCTTGCCGCGGTTATTCAATTCCCGAACGAGCTGGTGGAGCTTGAAGAATTCGCCGAGACGCACCCTTTCGATTATAGAAGGGCTCGTTGGTCGCGTTTCTCTAGGGTCCTATCCAGGGAACTACGTTCGAGCGAGATAACACCACCTTCGGACAGAAACCTGACGAACGAAGAGGTTGACAAGTACCTCATACAAGTCGACAACACAATTCAACGAACCATGGACAGGACGCTTCCTAAGGTATCACCTACGACAGATGGCGACATTTATCGTAATGATACCATCGACGCACTGCACGTGCAAAAAAGCAGAATGCTGTCGAGACTGAAGACTCTATACAGACGCTTTACAGACCCTGACGACCCGGAAATACGATTGCTCAAGTCGCTGTTGAAGAACATCCAGAAGTTGATTCGGATGAACTATAGAATTGCTGTCAATTCGTATTGGGGAGATAGGATTCGGGCCGTACGTTCTAACGGTCCGGGTATGTTTCCCCAAATCAACCGAATCTTCCGAAGGAGGGGTCATAACGACTTAGAGGCTGTTCGACTTGACAGGACAACCGACAATGAAAACCTACTAACTTCGGTTGGCATAGATCCGGATGAGGCTGTGCTTGACAATGAGTTCTTCATTGTTGAGGATTCCCAAGAGAAGGTAGAGGCAATAGGAGCTGTTTTTCAGAAAGTGTACACGGTCAACGACTCTCGTCGGCCGAACCACGACCTGGAGAACAGAGCCATGCTGAACCACTTCCACCTTAGAAATGAAATACAGCAGTGGCGTTCTGAGAATCCTGGTTTTACCAGTTTCAATGACGAAAATCAGGCAACTAATGCTGTTGCCCAAGATGGCTCCAATGCCATCCTCATTTCGAAGGAGGAACTCAAAGACATCTTCAACGGTTTGAAGAACAAAAAGTCGACTGGCATCGACGGGATACCAAATATAGTGTTACGTCATCTCCCTGACGAGGCGGTAGAGATATACACAATCCTGTTTAACAATGCACTGAGTAATACACATTACCCAGCGCATTGGAAGACGGCGGTAGTGCAACCTCTCCCCAAAAAGGACAAAGATTCCTCGCTTCCGAAAAATCTTCGGTCGATAAGCCTCCTCCCCTGCATAAGCAAGGTTTTCGAAAAGATTGTCAACAGGGTCCTGATCCAGTGGACTGAGGACAACAAAATTATACCGAACAACCAGTTTGGATTTAGGGCGAGGCATGATACTGTACATGCCGCGTCAAAACTGGTTTCGGACATTCAGTGGAACAACCACAAAACACAGTGCACCGGGGCCTGTCTCGTTGACTTGGAAAAGGCATTCGACACCGTATGGTTGGAAGGCCTCTTCCTTAAGTTGACGAGGATGGGTATAAGCAAACCGCTGCTTTACACGATCTATAACATGATAACGGGTAGGAGTTTTGTTGTCAAAAGTGGCAACAAAGTTTCCACCAACGTTTTCCAAATAAAAAATGGGCTCCAACAGGGTGCAGTGAACTCACCAATCCTTTTTAGTATTTTCACCAGCGAACTGATTGGCTCCATGTACAACTTGATTGCATTCGCCGACGATTGGGTTGCATACCGGACGGCACCAAAGATAGAAGTCATTAACACGCTCCTGCAACGTGACTTCGAAAAAGTCCAGCAATTTTGCGACGACTGGAAGTTGAAAATCAACCTCCAGAAGTGTGAAACAATCCTCTTCCGGACTCCGTTATACAGGGCCTCAAGAGATACGAAAAAGAATTGGCGCAAGTTCGGCATATTGGACCCACGGGGTCAGCCACTAGCCCTGAAAAGTGTAGTGCGATATCTTGGCATTATGTTGGATCAGTATCTGTATGGAGGTATCCATATAGATACAGCTCTGACGAAAGCTAAGAAAGGCTTCGCTATGGCAAGGGGGTTGTTTTACAGCAGCCAACTTGAAGCCAAAGTGAAGCGAATCTGCTACACGGCCCTCATTCGGCCAATCATGGTGTATGGTTGTCCTGTGTGGTTCAATGTGAGTCCTTCCCAAATGGAAAAGATGAGGGTCTTCGAGAGACAATGTCTTCGCGCATGTCTCAAGAAGTACAGAACCCCGGAATCTGACTACAAGAAGTTCTATCCTAATGAGGTCTTGTATAATGAAGCAAACGTGAATAGGGTTGATAATTTTATTATTAAACTGATTCGGAGGCATGTTGCACGAGCCATGACCTCTGAGAATGATCTCATATTTGGGGCCTACTACCCAAATGACGAATACCACGAGAACGCTCGCCGAAGGGGTTTTATTCCACCGGAAGCGTTCTTGTATCTTGACCGCATTGGACTGATCCAGGATGCGGAGGCATGTCCACTTATCTACCACGTGGTGAGAAGGACAGTGGACAGGCGACTGTTGTACGATGCCAACGTCGTTAGTCGGGATGCTCTCCGGTTCAGCACATCCATCTCCATCCGTGATAGGATGGACACGGATAAGGACCGGGGGTTCTACTGGTGGTTAGAGCCACACCAGGAACCCCAGCTGTCGTCAGCCTGGTAGGTTAGGGTTGGTCCCCCACGGCCAACTCACATTTAGTATAAGTTAGGTTAAGTTAGTAATTAAGAATAAATATAAAAACTGCACATAATAACAAAAAAAAAAAAAAAAAAAAAAAAAAAGGTTAGTCGTAAGTATATTTAAGTTAGAATAGGATATATTAAGGTAGATTAAGATTTTTTTGTAGAAAATTCCATAGATAGCTAAGTTTTTAAAAAAAAACACGTTTTCTTTGTTTTAACAAATAAATAATAGTTTTTATTAATTTTAAAAAAAAATAACTAGCATTGAAGCCGAAAGGCAAAAACAAATATATTAATACTTCAGCTTAGAGCGCCCGCATAGAGCCAGTAAGTAGTTATAAGATTTCGATTCTGTCGTGCCTAGGTTAAGCGTTTTATACCTAGTTTTAAGATACTATTAGATAAACAATAAAAAAAATGCCTTTTAAACTAACCTTATGTGGAAATTGCTGATCGCTGAAAATTATAAAGATGAACCTGATTGAAGGCATGAATCTATTTTTATTTTCAAGAGTAGGAGGACATCCATATAATCTTATATTTACAAACAGAGAGATGAAAAGCTTAACTTGAAGGTTGGATGTAAATGTGGTTAACATAAGATGCAAGCTGAGTTGGGTATCAGCAGGGAACTTTTACATTTCTGAATGTCGTTATGAGAGAAAAGGAATTGAAAATAGTTTCAACAAAAACTCACGCACTTGCAGTTTTCAAATCCGTAAAAGGGCTTTTAATATCTTAAATGTAGTGCTTACGCAAGCTAATTAACAACATCACATTTAGATTACTAATTGTACTGCCTACGCTTTACACAAATGAGACACCACTGGTAGGCCCTGCATACACCTGCGAGCCTTCCTAAATGCCCTGTCATGAAGTTAATTGGTGGTTGAAGTACAATAGTTCGGCATAAAGTGCCACACAGTAAGTGGACTCAACTTCTAATAATAACTTCAGCGGTGGTCCTCCAAATCTCGTCCTACGTACATACGTGTGTGCACATTACAATTCTGAATTCAGAGATAATTGAGAGCTCACCAGACTACATTTGACAGCTGTTCGATATCAAAAGTGGAAAAATCCAAACAAATTAACATGTAACCAAATGCCTCTCTTAATGCCCTTTTAATGGACAGCCTCTCCACCCCTCCGATGAATACTCTTCGAAATCGACACCGTCATTGGGTCAGAGTCATTTACGGCCAATGACTGCATATGAGAAACAAACAACCCCCCGCCAATCATTTCCATAAATAATTACAGCCATTCAGAGTGAATTAGATTCTCCGATTGTCTAGGCCCCTAATGCAAAGTAAACGATTTGTAAAATTGGTTAAGATACATGCCACAGTGTCTGTGCTGTCATTAGGGCTGCGGCAGACTGAGCTAATCGCCGATCGCATTCGTGTCCCCGCCGCTAATCAGAGTCAGTAAAACAATCCCCATTCCAACCCTGCTTATCATCGCAAACATCGGACCTCATTGCTGCGTCAAAACCATCGCCACACGGCGCCAGTGTTAATAATTTACATACAATCACCTCCAGCTGACAGTGCGTTTTATCCTCTGACAGGGCACACCGACTTCGTGCCAACTTTTTTCGCCTCGTATTTTTCCAATTGGTGTTTTCTTTTTTTTTCGCCGTTTCGTTTGCTTTCGGAACTGTGTGCGGGCGCATTGTTGTGGGGGGTGTTGTCCCTTCGTCAGCACTGCCATTCCCAAGTGAGCCGGGAAATGGGGCAGAAATTTACGTGCCAATTTGTAATTATTGAAAAGGGCGCGATACATGATGTACGGCGTTAGCATGAATGCAAGGTGGAATGATGCGATCCCATTCCCGATTAAAAACACACATAAATCCAGCGGGATCCTTGTGGGGATTGGTTGGCGCTGCTAATAGGAGTTGGATTAGCTTAATATTGGCTGAGTTGTGATTATAATTTATTGCGAAACGCTGAAGGAACTGTCGGCAGTTGTGAGTTGGGGAATTGTTCGGCAGTGTTATTTATTAGTCCCACTGATAGTGTGGTAATTTGAGATTGGAAATGGGTTTGGTTTTAGGCAAATGACTGTGTTCTATTTGCAGAAAATGGTAATGGGAGCAGAACATGCGAGGAATCAGGTCATCGCTGTGAATCAATTTATTTTTGTATAATTAAGAGATTACTTAAGTATTTCAGGGAGTTTCGCTGGTTGAAGGAAACGACATGAAGATATGCTCGTGTGAACAATTGGCAAATGATTCGAATATACCTACTGAACTCTTTATTTTTAAATAGAGTAGTACATTCCTATTATCAGTTTAAGTAAGTTTATAGCTTACTATACTTCTCGTTATAGAAAAATTCTCTTTAATAAAAAGAGTAAGCAAAAATGTAAGGTCCCCTCCACTCATGAGAGAACGAAAGCTTAACGCGAGTGGTTGCGCAAGGAAGACAGGTTTTGGTCCTTTGTGGGCTCCAATGCGATTCATTTAATTTATTTGTAATAGAAAAGCGACAGGAATTCACATTGAATGTGTTTCATCCGACCCAAGCATAACCAATTTTTCTCTTCCTGTCTCATTTTGTATAAATAGAGTTTCAGGGGATGGTGACTCTTAAAAACCGTCTCATTCTTTTAATTTCCGTGTCTACGCAAAGGATTTTCTTAAATAAAAAATAAATAATTTGGATTGCTTAAGTTGTGCTCCGCTCCATCTGGAGACGGCTAATCAGCACTGTTGCCTTGCGAATTCACACTTCTGTTCGGTCAGCTTCAACGAGTTATCTGTACACTCATCATCTTTTACGGTTTGTGGTATCCAAATATCTCGCGAAAGTTCACTTACTCCGCAAGTGGTAAGATAGTTTGTAAGTGCACTTATTTAAACCCCAAGTTTGTGCTGGAGTCAGTGCTTTCCTGTTCCATATTAAGTAAGTGACGTGATGAAGACGAACAAAATCAAAAAAAATACAAAATATGAAAATTTTCTAAGTCTCGAATCACTCAAAATGTCGAAATACGCAGATCTCGAAATACCTAAAAAACGAAACCTCAAAAATTCCCAAATTCCCGAAGAGGCAAAGTCCATAAAAAGGCCCAAGATCCGCAAATGCCTTAATCCAAAAGAGCCAATAGTCGATAAACCATGATGTCGAAATGCATTAATTCTGAAAATATTTTATGTCCATTGAACGCCATAATTCCAATATGTCCAAAATCCCAATATGCCAAAAATTCAGGAATGCCCAAAATCATGTTAACACATCTTCGCGAAATGGCCAAAGTTCGAACAAAACCAAAGCGCAAAAGCCCAAAGTCCGGAAATGCCCAAATTCAAAAATGCCCAAAATCCAGCATTGTCTAAAATCCGAAAAACCCAATATCCTGATAAGCACAAAGAGTCAAACATTTTAAAGGCCCAATATTCGTTAACGTCCAAAAACCAGAAAAAAAAAAACCAAAAAAATACCAAAATTTCGGAATGTACTAATTCTGGAAATGTTCCATAGAAATGCCAACATCACAAAATGCCAAAAAAAAATCCAAAATAATGAAAAGCCCTAATCTGGAAATGCTCAAAATCTCGTAAAGCCTGAAGTCAGGAATTGCTCAAGATCTCGAGGAACCAAAAATGGAAAGGTCCAAAACTAGGTACAGTCCGAAATCACAAAAAGCCACAATCTTTAAATGACCAAAATCGCGGAAATACCAAAATCCCCACAAATGATAAAATTTAATAATTTTCTGAAAAACCAAACAACTGCTGGGAATGCTTAAGCTGCTGTCCGTAAAACCATATACTTTGTGAGGTAAGATAAGGTGACCTTATGATGCCAAGGCAAATGCATTTGCCTTATTTTTGTTAAGTGTTCAGGTAAGTATATGAGTCATGAAATCGAAGTTCCATGTGAGTATGTACGAGTCTCACCAGATGTGCGTTCAATCACATCAATGACAGCTGTGTGTGTGACTGAGACTGAACTTACCTTTGGAATACAGTGCCTCTAGCATTGACCTCTAACGATACTCTGAAAATGCCACAAAACAGCCAGTTGTCTTGAATAATATTTATAAGGCCTCTATGGGATCATTACTTACTTTTACGAGGCTACGAGACTTCTCAATAAATGCAATCTGATGAATTTTCTAGAAATACGAAAATAAGACATGGAATTTCGCAAGCTGCTGAAAGGTGGGATCGAAAGCAGCCTCAAGACCTTCGAGGTCTGTGTTGACTTGCACTTCCTCTGATCTCTTTAGGAACCAGGAAAATCTTATCGATCATCGAATTTCCCAACTTGAAATCACCCTCATAAGTATTTTTCTGATTGCTAAGGAATGTTTTCAAAAATTCACAAAAAGGGACCGAGAGCATCTTGTAAGCGATGTTAAGGAGACTGATCCCTCTGTATTTGGAATATTCAACAGAGACACCACTCGTCGGAAATACTTTTCTTCGACCTCACCTCTTTGGTTTGCTAATGCATGTCCCAAGCCAGACCATCCCCCAGTTGTCTAAAAGAGTTCTGAGGACAGTGTGTATTTCTTGCTTGACCTCGTCTATGTGGGCGAAACGAAACCCGTTTTCATCATCGCGCAAATTGTGCAGAAGTCCTAAATCACATGTTCCAATTTTTCATCCTCATCATCATCCTTATCTCACATCGGCTCTGTGAAAGCTACTCAATCAATTTTTTGGTCTTAGGAAAAACCATCTATACCACCATGCCATAACGCATGCAGCTCACACCTCTGCTAAAACTCATCATCCCCTTATCCACCTTCCACCTGCAATGCCTGTCATCTGCATTCACACACCTCATCCTAAGCACACCAGCAGAAACAATCTTGAAAACGCAACCCAACAGCCTTCCCACCAGTTTTCCCTCCTAATACTGTTGAGATCTCGTCGGCAAAGCCGCTGACATAAAGTTTGAGTGAAATGCAACTCCAACAACCAACGTCTCATAACAGTACACAAAAAATAAACATACCCACCCTTCCGTCTCAGCACACACACTCCTTCTCCCCCACAACACCCACCACAAAACCTCATGTTCATACTTGAAGCGTTCTCGCGTCCTCGTTCAAATCCCCCAGCTTTTCATAACGTGAGCAAACAAAGGACGATACACTGCTGCCTGCCGAGAACACAAGAGACCTCCAATTCCGTAATCGGTTTATATAGACAAACAAATTGAGAATCAAAAATTAGAAGGGATTACGGAAAAATAATTTAAAAAGGATTTCCCCGAAGAGCCGCATGTGTGATGCAGTTTGTCTCCGGTGGGCCCAGTCAATGGCCTTACGCCTCACTAACAGCTCTCAGCCGTGTCCCGTGCCCTAGTTCTATTAGTCTGAATACATATTTTTCAATCAAACAATTTAATCCTGCTCCTTTGCCTAATGAAAAGGATCTCGTGCGCCAAAGAGTTATTGTATTTTATATGCAGCATGCTAAAGTGTCGACATCCTTTGTCTGCGTGATATTTGCTTTCGTAGGGCGTGAGCGTCACTCGTGCGGAGACGTGCTCCTCATCGTCCGTCTTGCCAACGAAGACAACGACAACGACGACGACGACAACGACGACGACAACGCCAACGACGCCGACGACGGTTGTTTGCTGATTTATGGGGTGATTGAGAGCTGCCGTCAATCAACAGACAGCATGGGGGAAATGTCAGAGTGACAGGATTCCTTTTGATGGCACTTTTGGGGTAGCGCCGAGTATGCTGAATGCACCTTACTTTTGTTTCTTTGTGCCGATGCCCCATTAAGAGAGTATTTATAGAAGCGTGCTATTTGGACAGGGGTGGCGATGGATCCGACTCCTTTGTCCTGTGCTCTGCCGTCACCCATTCCACATTTTTTTTATTCAATACTCCATATTGCTGATATGTACTTTTTTCGCTCTAACTTAACAAAGGCAACCAAACAAAGGATTAGAGCCTTTTGATAATGGGAGTGTGCCACGTAAAGGGTTTCGTGTTGGGACACAACAAAAAATCTCTCCTTTAAGGGTTTGGCGTGGGAGTGGAAATTTGTGTTTTTTTTCGTTAACCCATTTTTAAAGTCGTTCTGTGCATTTATGGATGTGTTGGATTTTTTTTAAGCATGCAGCCCGCAGAGGTTATGAGTTAAAGGGGTGGTGTGGTGTGAACAACGGAAAGGGTTGGATAATGGAGGTTTCACACGTATGCGACCGAGGCATTGTTGAAGGATATAAGCATAGTGGAACCTAATTTTTTGGTTTGAGGGAAAGCAAATTAGTATTTATTGATACTGTTGTAATTTGATAAATCTTACAGGAATGTCAAAACTGACTTTGTTTACGGAACCATGAGGTCTTTAGTAACATGCCACTTACCATGACATGTAAGACCAGTCTTAGTTAACGAGTCCCACTCGTTCTGGTGTTAAATACCCGAAATGTTGACTCCTTCTTAGCCTTCCAAAGCTCACGTCAGGTAGGTCGTTTGATTTTTTAACCTGGTTCCAAGACACAAATGAGTACATCTCCATCACGAGAACCCCTACAGAAGTTATTGCATGCGACGTCCATCTTCTATAGTGGTTGATCACGATGTCTAGCTGTAATCAGACGTGTGTAATTTAAACCCAATCCGAACAGGTTATTCGTCCTTTTTAGGCACTCGTATTCTACCAGGAAGAAAAGTGCATCCCAGGCCCATCGAATGCTCGTAGAGATTATTGTGACCGATAAATCATGCAGAGAGTGGTTTCAGCACTTCCCAAATGGTGATCTTAGCATCGAAAACAACGATCGCCTTAGCCAGGTCAAAAAATTTGGAGATGAAGAATTAGAGGTTCTATTGGAATAGGGTCCGTGCCATGTGAACTCGCAGAATCACTGGAAGTGACCCAGTAAACCGTATCGGTTTGGTTAACGAAATTTGAATTTATTCAAAAGCAAAAAAATTTGGACCCGTGAGAGTTGAAACCGATGTCGAAAGGCGATTTTTCACCTCGGAATTGCTTCTAGGAAGACATTAAAGGCAGGCATTCCTGCACCGGATAGCAACTGGAGATGAAACGTGGATATAATAAAGGGTGATTTTTTAGCTATTATCTTTTTGGCAACACTGGCTTAAACAGCTGATACACGTTTCGTGTTTTTTTTTTCACTGTCAAACATATTCATTTTGGTTCATAACTTAACCATGAATCGTCTTATAAACGAACAACGCTTGCAAATAATTGAATTTTATTATCAACATGCGTGCTCTGTTAAGAAAGTTCATCGCGGGCTTCTTCCATTTTATGGTCAGTACCAATGCATCCAGAAAAAGTCACAGTTTGGTGCGGCTTATGGACTGGTGGCATCATTGGGCCGTACTTCTTCCAAGATGATGCGAATCGTAAGGTAACTGTGAATGGTGAGCGCTACCGTGAGATGATATCCAACTTTGTTTTTTGCCCAAGATGCAAGAGATTAGCTTGCATGATATGTGGATTCAACAAGACGGTCCCACATGCCACACAGCACGCACAACAATGGACTTATTGGGAGGCGAGTTCGGTGAACATTTTATTTCACGTTCGGGACCGGTCAATTGATCGCCTAGATCGTGCGATTTAACGCCCTGGGACTATTTTTGTGGGGCTATGTTAAAGCTCATGTCTATACAGACAAGCCCGCGTCAATTGACGCATTGGAAGACAACATTAAAGCATTTAGCCGTGAAATACCGGCCGAAATGTTGGAAAGAGTATGCCAAAATTGAACTAAGCGGATGGACCATTTGAGGCGCAGTCAAGGTCAACATGTGCATGAAATTATCTTCAAACATTAAATTATACGGACCGTCCTGTCGATTAAAATAAAGATTTCATGCATTTTTCTGAATTTTATGTGTTTTTTTTTTTTTGAAAAACTTTCCTATAGCTTTTAAAAAATAACACTTTACGATCGCCCTGAAGACGAAATACTATGCAATGCGTGGTGAGCCCGTACCATAACCGTCTATATCGACGCCAATTAAAAAATATCCGTGGTTCTACGAGCTGCTAAGACTAGGCAAAACCATTGATGGGAAACGTTGGCGACCACAACTAAAGCGTTTGAGCAGTGCATTGCGTAGCCAAAAACGATCGAGAGGCCAGATAAGGTAATTTTGCAACAGCTGAAGCGGTCAAAACCTACGCGGAAAATCTAAAATGGAAAATTTGACCCATCCGCCTTATTAACACCTTTGTCTTTTTTATGGATGCAATTTGGGGGGTCACCGGTTTAGGATAGATGCCAGAGAGGACTCATTTTTCTTAAGATGGTATTCGAAAAAATTACCAGCGAGTAGTCTCTTCCCACCGAAAATACTCTGAGTGAAACATTTTTAGGTCCCTTCAATAGAAAAAAAAAAGAGTTTGCTGAATAAAAAACGGATCAAGTAAATTATTGTACTCCCGATGTGTATCCCATCTGTAGGACTTTTTTATTTCATCTCCGGTATGTTCTTTCAAAGGAATCATTTAGTACCTACTTGAATTCAGTAGTTCTTAGCGGTATACACGACTTTCCGCTTTCCAGGATATCCTTATACTCTTATGAAAGCCAACATAGGGTAATCGTTCTTGGCCCTTTTCTCAAACAAATAGACCAGACATACTGTTTATGGCATCAGTGTGAAGTGCATCTATCAACTGCCTTGACAGAATCTGAGTATCTTCAAAGGTAAGTTAGTTTTGATTTCGTCGAGGAAACTACAATGAAGTGCTAAGGGTGCTTTGACAAAGACAGTGGGTCGAGGTCTTTCTTTCGTTCTTCAGCTGCCTATGTAAAGGTGAAAGCAGTAGACTCTCCAAACGCATCCTCTGTCCACAGTTCTCTGTCTGCAATTTCAGGTGGGTCTTGTTTCTAAAGACTTCGACGGAATAATTTTTGTCTATGCGTATCAGTAGTATCCTGTATCTAAAATTGCCTTCATTGCAGCAAAGAATGCAAAAGTTTTGTTAGGCTACAAATAATTTCCCTGTAAATACTGGATAATTATAATAATTGAGTGGCGCTACAGCCCACATGGGATCAGAGCCTAGCTTGTACAACAACTATTCGTGTTGTACTTGCTTCTCTTCTTACACGAGTAAAAGCGACTTACAGTTTTTTGTTGACTCCGTACGGCGAGATTTCAGAAACTTTTCATGGACAGTTAGTACTCCTTGAGTGCTCTCAGCAACTCGAAAGAAGTGGTGCCGGGAAAAAATGTGAGTTGTCGCGTCCAGGAATCAAACATAGACCTTCTACGTGTGGGTTGACGAACTTACCCACATCGCCACGGCGGCCGCAGTTACATTACAACATCATATCTATACCAGCCGAAGTTTTAAAGCGAAGAGTTACCGTGAGGCAGGTATGTGCTGGTAGTCGGAACGAACTTATCTAAAGAATATTATGATTGCTGTTTAGACAATGTGGACCTACTGAGGTGTTGATCGAAGTTCACAAGGGATCTTAGCAGATGCTCCTTTGCGCACTATTTTCATAGCACATGTAGGGGAGACTCAAGCTATAGTCTGCGGGTTGATTTGTAGTCCATAGTACAAAAATTGCGGTCTTACTGGGACTTCAAAAAGACGGAAGCATGAAAATTCGCAAGTACTTAATTTTTCCAAATTCCCAAATCGCACTAAAGCGTTAGAATCGATACCTTCCCAAAACGAATAGTCCCAAAAGAATGGCTTCTCATCGTCGAAAGTGACTGTTTCTTGGAAAATTCCTATTGGTCCAGAAGAAGAGAAGTGGCGGGATGAAAATTTCATTCTTCTAAGCGCCCACGTAGAAGGCATCACCACTTTCATGTTTTCCCCGATTTCCGTCAATTCCATCAATCATCTCCAGCTCACCCCATGTCCAGCATAAATCATTCTCACATCCCACTAATCCAAACTCATTCATCCATCCTGGCGGAATGACATTTTAATTGCTTAAACAAAGCGTACGTCTGTTGAAAAATTGTCCAAATGACTGTGTTTTTAATTAAATCTAAACTTTTCGAATTCATAAAGTTGACAGATGAAAAATAATTTCACCTGACCGAGGTAAAATGAGGTAATGAGGAAATAAAACATCTTTACAGCCACTCCTGCACGAGGCCAATGGCAAACAGACCGAACCGAAAACGAACAAAGGCGGTCCTGAGAAATACCAAAAAAAAAAAACACCAGACAGAATGCAAAACAAGAACTCGAATTCAATTTAAATTCAAAAACTTCTCAAAATGCATGAATGTGTTTGTTTGTTTGCTTGCTTGTGCGAATGAATGTGTGTGTTCAACTTTCATGTGGGGACGAAGTGATGGCGGTGGTGAAACTTGCATAATGCTGCGGCCCTTGAACTTCAACTCGTTCCGGGCGGCTTTTAGTTGACGAAAAGTTTTCATTCGACAGATGTTCTGGGAAACTTCTTCAATGAGTTTCGTAACTTTCCGTAGGACGGTAGAAGTGATTCTCATTTGTTTATTGATCTCATTCAGTTAAGAGTAACCTTTCGATGAATGAAGAGGTGAGCTGTTCCGTTTTTATCAGAAGTTTCCTTTTTTGCCAGCAGGTAAGTGCATCAGTTACGTTGTCAAAAGTTGGTGGCTGAGAATGGTTCTGGTTTTGATCAGATAAATGTCCTAATGTCTGTCAGGTGGATGTAAGTGCAGCTTACTGATGTCAGAGGGGTGAATGGATGAGAAGTTTTCAAATAGTTTTTTTTGGCAAGAATTCGCAGGGGTTGACATTCGAGAAGTGTCTGCAATTTTCTCCTGTCGATAAGACGAAATGAAATGAATATTTATCAACGGGGGAAGTTGAAAGTGGAATGCAGTCTTACTGTGATGGGGTGACATTTCGGGGTGTAAGACTTAGACACTCAGATGAACTCGAGATTGAACTTGACACTTAGACCGCCTTCAAAATAAAAAACAATGGTTCAAGGATTTCGATATACACGGGGAGCAGGAGACGTGAGGTTTTTCAAAGGCATATAACTTTAAGTTGGCAAGCACTATTTCAACTGGAGACCATTTTGTCAACCTTCAACTTGAATTGACTGAAGCCCGAACAGCGCTTTCAAATTTTGAAAAATTGACCGAAAACAAGATGACCGTTAATTCAAATTTTCATAAGAGAATTGAACTTAGCCATGGGGCTTACTTTTGGTTGAATGGATACTTCAATAAACAATACTGCCGTATTAAGAGTGATGATACTCCATTGAGATACATTACATTATGTATTTCGAAATCCACAAGAAGTGACTGTTTGGTGTGCTTTATGGGTTGGTGGAATAATTGGTCAGTATGTTTACAAAAACGATGCTGGCAAACAACGTTGCAGTCATTGTTGACCAGTGTAGAGTCATGATTGCTGACTTTTTCGTTCATCAATTGAACAACCATGATGTGCAGAAGCCGTAGTTTTAATAAGACGGTACAGGGCATCACCTTGTGCTAGAATCAATTTATTGAAGGAAACTCTTCTCAACAGCACGGTTTCACTTTACGATGGTGCGATTTTGTGTCTCTTGACTTTTTTTTCTGGTGGGTTATGTGTAGTCGCCAGTCTTACGTTGATAAGTCCGAATCGATTGACTCTTGGACGACAACCTTTGCCGCGTTGTTGTTGATATACTGTCACAAATGATGGGAAAAGTCATCAAATACTGAACCTCCAGATAAGACAACGTTCGAGCCAGCCGTGATGGTCATATGCACACAATTACCTTAAAATAGGGTAAATTTCATGTCAAATTAAAAAAATTGGTTGTATTTCCTTCCATTTCAAAGTTTTGTACCTCCAAAAAACAGAACTTACTTGCAAAACTACGGTCCAAAATTCATCGCTCAACTTCAGTTGGAGTGTGATTCCTCTTGAATTTGAAAATAGAACTCGATTACTCCCCGCCTGGATTACTTAAAAGTCGTTACAACAATTGAGCCGTATAAGAACAGCGGGAAACTTTTATGAATATTTTCTGATAGACAGTCGTAACGATAGAACTTTCCCTGTACCTATCTATCCACCATTTTCAAATATCAAATGCCAAATTTAATACAATTTTGGCTTAAACGAACGTAACTGCTTTCGTTTTCTGCTCCTTTCGAAGCCGTAATACATATCTGAGAAAAATACACACAGAAAACCGAAATTACATTGGGAAAGCGATACTTGTTGGAAAAGAGGTTTAAGTCTAGCAAATGTTTCAAAACGTCTTCTTCTTCTTCTTCCTGTGGCGCTATAGTCCAGTGTGAACCTGGGCCTCAACCAACATTCCTCTCCAGGCAACACGATCTTTCGCCAGCTGCCGCCAGTTGCGCACTCCAAGTTGGTTGAGGTCCTTCTTCACTTGTGTGCGCCACCTTAGCCTAGGCCGTCCTCTGTTGCGTTGTCCCAATGGCTCAGATTCGAAAACTTTTCGGGCCGGAGCAGTGATGTCCATACGCTCTAAATGGCCTAGTCACCTTAAGCGTTGTATCTGAAGACGCTTAACCGGGCTCATGTCGCTGTACAGCCCATAGAGTTCGTCATAAAATCTTCTCCTCCAGATGTCATCAACGAAAACAGGACCAAAAATCGCACGCAAACATTTTCTCTCTTAAAAACTAAGGGCTTCTTTATCCGCTTTTAGTAACGTCCAGGTTTCGGCGCCATCACCTACGCGTTTTTACTTATTTTCTGATTTTATTTATATTTGTATTAAATTCAGATTTCAGATTTTGGGTGACGGATGACTTGGGAATTTGACTTTTCGTGATTTTGAGTACCGAGTGGCCCTAAATTTCAGGTTTTCGTAAGTTGTAGCCCAACGTGGTAGGTCAATGTACAACAATTCCGTAAGATAGATCTAAAAATTAAATATTATTCAATTGGATCAACTTGCTACTTTTTAAGTATCCACATGTGTCACTTTTATTCCTTGTTCCATAGTGCTTATGAACGAGAACTTCAGTTTATCAATAAATTGTGTTAAGCTCTCCTTAAGTTGTCGAAATGAGAGCCTCTAAATTTTATAAATATGAAAATTGATTATACAGCGTCGGATAGAAATTGAAAACTTAAAATGAAAGATTTCAGTCGTCCATCCAGTTTCTTTTAATTAATTTCTATTATTAGACTAAGCACTGAAACGTTTTTCTGAAGAACTAACAAATGATACGGAATAGCACAACTCTACTTTAAACCAGTCGGAGCATCATTTCCAATGGAACATGTACATAAATAATATAATTTGTGTAAATTTATGTTAAATTCCCCAAAAAACCATGGCTGTCCGCATAGTTTTGTGAACCACTGCATATTGTTCGACTATGGTGATGGCGACGCGTGTAGTTAAAAGTTCGTCCGCTTGACAGTTGCGTGAATATTACTGGACTGTTTCGTAACTTGCAACAAACGTTTTTGAACTCTCCAATAATTTGAAATTCAAAATTTGGTCCAACCGCAGGACTCTACCTGAAAATATTTACTTCGAGAAATTTTTATCCGCGAACTGACTTACTTTTTATATTAAGTATATGTATCTATATATACAACCAGTGAGGACAAGTTAGCCATAAAAATATATACTATTGACACAATTTGTTTGATGTGGATCTCTCAATGGAATCTGTGGGTGAATTATGTTGTGATTAAGCACAGTTTGAATTCTGTTGAATCCCTTAGAGATTTACAGATGGCATCACGATCCTGAAATTTCAAGTTTAAGCAAAATATCACACAATTTCATGGTCGCCGTGGCGTAGTGATAAGTGCGTCGATAGCCGCGCAGAAAGTTTGGGTTTGATTCCCGGACGGGGCACGTAGCAGTTTTTCACGGCACCACCTCTTTCGAGTTGCTGACACCATTCAAAGAATATCAATTGTCTATGAAAATTGTCTCAAATCTAGCCGTTCGGAGTCGGCAATAAACTGTAGGGCCCCTCAACTTGTGAGAGAACAGTAGGATGCTTAACACGAGTAGTTGTCGTAGACGCTAGGCCCTGGTCCGTTATAGAGTGCCACTCAATTATTATTATTATCACACAATTTCGTATCTATATCAAAGCTTCGTTCCTATTCCCACATTCACACCTGCATCAGTTTGGATCAGTCAGTCGGACAATATAAAATACACTCTGAATATCAAGTCCCTTTCTTTCTTGCCTTCGCAGAAAAATAGGATGCACCATTGACTTGTAAGGCCACATGACTCAAATTTTGCCGTGACCAGAGGTGTATGCAGCACAGGACACACGAAAAAATGTGTAATCTTGTTTTATCGCATTTTCTTTATTTCCCAAATTCTATGTTTTTTTAGAGGCACTTCCTACAATTTTGTTCTCATTGTACGGTCGATTATGAGTGAAATCGGATTTAAGGATGGGCGTCGACTATAGGCGATTACTATAATCGACCCTGAGAACCTGAATGAGAATAAAATTTAATCGTGGATCCCTTTAATCTTATTACTAGCTATGCGGTTCTGATGTAGCCGCTCGTAGAACGATATTCGGGGTAACTTAATCCTTCCTCGAACTTAGTTTTGGCTAAAAAGTGACCCAAGCATTGTTGAAAGTACAAAAGACTTGTCGAGCCTACAGTGAGGGACCAGAGCAGGAGCTTATGGTGCCTTTCATTCTTAAATGTTCTGGGCAGGCTGATTTCGGTCTTCAAGAACGATGTTTATGGTCTCCGCTGATTTGCATAGCTTTCCTCTTGAATCAGTAACATGTATTTTGATAACTCTCTACGTTGGGTCGTGCTTGTTCATTCGACTTGTTGAATATAGTGCGGTCGACGTCGTTGCTTTGACCACTTTACGACATCCACATAGATGTAGATAGTAGACTTCGCTGTTTTACCTTCTCCTCTATTCACATGCCTCACATATAGGACTGTATGTTTTTTTTTACTTCGCTGATCATGGGTGCGTGGATACAGTTAAAAATGTATGATTCCTTTTAAAGTGGCATTGATCCTATAAATACGCAAATCAAATTGACATAAATGAATCCTCCCTCTAGGGACCAAATAACTAACAGTTTGCAGACATGAGCAAGAGGGCCAAAAATGTTCACGACTTACTAATAATAATAATTGAGTGTCTCTCCAGCCCACAAGGCACCAGGGCCTAGCTTCTACAACAACTACTCGTGTTGTGCGTGCTACTCTTCTCTTATGAGTAGAGGGGAAGTAAAGTTTTTTGCCGACTACGAACGGCGAGATTTGAGACGCTTTTCATGGGCAATGAGTACTCTTTCAGTGTTTTCCGCAACACAAAAGAGGCGGTGTCTTGAAAAAATGCGAGGTGTTCCAACTGAGAATCGAACGTAGACCTTCTACGTGTGGATCGACGCACTTTCCCACTACGTCACGGCGACCACTGATCTGGACCTACGGGCCACGACAGAATTAAAGAAAATATTTATGAATGACCTAAATATCTCAGATCACTGGGCGGCTTCGTTGTTTCGAATGCCATTTATGACACGGTGCAAGAAATGATCTTTAAAGATTAAGCTGCCTTTCTTTAGGTTCAACCATTTCATGCAGAATAGCGGGTACTTAGTCACAATTCTTCTTCTTTCACCTTTATAGCGCCATGAAATCCATCCCATTTGTTGCAACGCTAGTCCCCCAGTTTGACAACTCCCTCGGGTCGACAAGATTCGTTGAAAATTCATCTTCTTTGTTCCTGTGTCTCTCCTACCCTAGGTTCCCGTCAACAGAGAAATCGCTTAACAACAAGTTTATGCCTTGAAGATCCTTGAAGTTTCCACAAAATCATCCCCCAACGAGGTGCATCATCATCCCTTCTCGTCATGTTCCAAAACTGCATTCAAACGCCAAGTCACCTCGTGTCACAATCAGCTCGTCACCACTCAAATCAGTGGAATGACTTCCACTTTTATCGCCTCACACAATGTGTCTCAGCCATTCACTCACTCACCTTGTGTGTTGTTCCAAAGCGAGGCGGAAAAAAAATCCGCTTAAGGTCATTGCTAAATTCTATCGATTTGACAAGAAATTTCACTCCCCAATGCCCGCGCCGAGCATAAATCACTTCGAACACTTCAGCCCCCCAAATCTGTATTACTCAACGCCTCGAGTAGATAAACTTTTAAATAACATTGACCCACTTCATTCTCTGCGCCATAACTCATCAAAACTCTCCTCGAGAGAAGCAGGGAAGATGGAAGATGAACATGTCCTTGTGCAAGCATCCCCGGCCCCGCCTTAATTTTGACGCAAAGCGTATTAATTTCTTTTATGCTTTAAAACGTCAGACGAGAGGGACAGAGTGTGGGAAAAATTTGTATGAATGGGCATCTTTCAGTTAGCTCCTTGCCTGAGCGTCTGCTGAATCCTTTTCGTTGGCCGATTTACTGACATGGCATGACAAGCGATGAGGGTTCACAAGGAAGATGATTGAGAGAAACCATATTTAAAATGATGTCTATGATGTCCCTTTTTTGCTCCTTATCTTTCCAGGGATTAAATTCTTTTTGTCTAGCGAACGGGCTGCCATAGAGCAGGGGGCGAAAAGAAACGAACCAACTATCACAGAACTCTATCTGAACTCGGCTCTGCGGAAAGGACAATCGCGTGTGTGTGCGCAGTTGAAGGGATAAAGCGTAACAGTACAAGTTATGTGACAAGGGGTATATGCCTTTCCTTTCAGAAATTTTTGATTTTCTGGCCGCCCGTCCCTGCTCTGCTCCCCCTAAAGGGGAGTTTCAATAAATGAAAATATAAATCATTTAAGGGTTTTAAGCCGCAAACTTTGTGTATGAATATGTTCCGAGCAGGCGGGCGTATGACAAAGGAGGGATCCGTGCAATATAACGCCTCATAAACTGAGAATACATCTTCTTCGGCTGCGTGCTAGCAGCGGGCGGACGTGGGTGGGAGGGGAAATCACTGAATGGAATCTGAGCAATTTCGCCCGATTTAAAGCGGGATTTGCTTTAAACACATCTGATTTTGTGGCGAAACTTTGAAAGCTTTTTATTGGTATTTATCCGTTTACGGTGGAATGTGCTTCAGCCTTGTTCCAGTTCGCAACAAAGCTGTTTTTCTGTTGATTAGCTTGAGTGCATGCTTTGATGTGGCAGTACTTGAAGCAATTACAAGGACTTGTTGAGCACAGACAATGGGCATTCCATAAAGGGATGAAGGAACTTGAAAAAAAAGCATGTATTCAATGGTAAGTTTAAAAGCCTCGCATGTGTGCGTAGGGCTTTGAGGCACTTCAGTCCTGTTGATTGAAGTGATTTAGCGAATGCAAGGGACAATACGCTCTATTGAATTGACGATGACGTACATACGCCTGCAGTTCGAGAACACTCAGACATCAAAGGATAAAACTGTTTCAAATGCAAATACGTAGCCTTTGTGGATGCAGCAGATGTATAATATTCGCCAAGTGCTTTAGAAACTTGTAAAGCATCCTATGATAATTTTTTCACGGAATTATTGCAATAAGTAAGGAAAACAAAATAATTTATTTTAAATTGGTTTTGTTATAATTGTGATGTGCACGTTGTTGTTGAACAAGGGTCGGTGGGAAACTGCCACGAAGCTAAGTTTGGTGGAGGGATGACTCCGGGACTTGTAGAACTTTAATAAATGCTTCATATATAGATATACTTATGAAAACAAAGCGTGCGTGGGTTACTTTAATTTCAACCATATATATGTAAGCGACATGAAATTTGTTTTAATTTGGCAATGTTTCATTTGTGACATTCATTGTTTTAAATTATTTATTTCTGACCTTCAAGTTACATCCTCCTAGGATCACCATGGAGTAGTGGGTAAGTTCGTCGACCCCACGCAGAAGGTCTAAGTTGGATTCTCGGACGGGACACCTCGCATTTTTTCACGGCACCACCTCTTTCGAGTTACTGACAACACTCAAAGAGTATAAATTGTCTATGCAGAGCTTCTCATATCACGCCGTTCGGAGTCTGCAAAAAACTGTAGGTCCCTTCCACTCGTGAAAGGACAGTAGCACGCACGAAACGAGTAGTTGTTGAAGAAGCTAGGCCCTGGTCCCTTGTGGGCTGTAGTGCCACTCAATTATTATTATTATTATTATGTTACATCCTACTAACAGACTTAAATTTATGTTTTTATGCACTAAAGTAGGACTCTACACTAAAGCAGCGCGAAATAATGCTGTCAGCTTCAACGGAGAGAGTTGTATCAGTGTGCAGGCTATGGACTAGCACTCGGGAGTCATCTTGTAATCGAGTATCGCGGCTTACGAAGTGTGCATGCCGGTAGCCCTGGTTTTTTGTATCTTTATGAAGATAACGACACTCTTGGGCGCGTCCAAAAAAAAACTCAGGCATCTGCAAAAACGACTTGACAACGCAAATGCTGACAACATGAGAGATTTGTTGCCACCGCAGTGGGCTTGTGAGTATAGCTCAGTTGACTTTTTTGCCGAAGTTATAGGTTTGAATGCTAGTCTATCATCTACAGCCTTAATGGGTGTATGACAATGCTTAGAAAGTTCGAATGATTTATAGAAAGCTTTTAAAATTTTCAGGTTTCAATCAAATTATACGTTCGCTCCACTCCTGAAGAGCTCATACTTGATGGTTATTTAGGATTATGGGTTATTTTGGAGCGTCTGCGGTATATCAAAACTTATGGCACATTTTTAAGACTTAACACACATGCAACAACTCTATATATCCATCGACAGGTCCCTCCGAATGGATTAGAATAGCCCACTTTCCGTTTCGATACACAGAAAGCTTCGATGTTCGAAAGTGTTTGACCGGTTGCCCCTCAACCGTCCAACCCGATGTACAATCAAATTGGAAAAAAATGTCAGTTCAGGAACCATCACACCCCTCATCACCTCGTGAGCACAAACCAACAACAATCATAAGCATGATTACAACACCCCTAGTCGCCCAACACCCCTTACAGTGTCGGCGACTGGAAAATTGTTGCAAATTTTAGCACTTGAATATTTTTGGTTTGATTTTTGTTGTAACTGCATTAGATTTTCAATTTTAGCATCTCGAAGATATCTGAAAGCAAGCTACTCGTATGTTGGAATGAAGGAATAAATTAGTTTTTACATATCTAAAATTGAAATAAGTTGTTTTTTTTTTCTTTTGAAACAACTCCGCTTACATCCCATAAAATGTGTGGGATTCGACAAGTTCAGCCACTTTTTTCTTTGACAGAGCTCATAGAGTTTTAACTGCCTGAAAGCAACGTCAAACCGGAAACATTTGCCGCTGACACTGCTTCTTGCCATCGACGGTACGTGCCAACTGCCGGTGAACTGCTACAAACTGCAACTCGGAATTTTTAACATTCAGCAAGGTGACTTTAGAGTTAAGGACACTAATTTGTCCTCCTTGTCTTTATTTGAAAATCATGGAATATTAGCGATTCGAAACCCATGTATTACTTATTTTAGACGCTGGCTGTAACTAACATGCAATGCCAAGACCTAGCTTCTACAAGAACTACTCGTGTTGTGCGTGCTACTGTTCTCTCACGAGAAGAAGGGACTTACAGTTTTTTGGATGACTCCGAACGGCGAGATTTTAGAAGCTTTACAGAAACAATTGGTACTTTCTGAGTGTAGTCAGCAACTCGAAAGAAATAATGCGAAAACGGTGTCCCGTCAAGGAATGCAACCAAGACCTTTGAGTTTGGGTCGACGCACTTAGCCACGACGATCACAGTAATGCAATTTAATTCATATACATAAATAAAATATAAGTCATACAAATATAAAAGATGGCATCGTATCCTGAAAAAATGCACAAAGTGGGATTTTTGACTTCTGGATAGTTCTTCATACATTCCCTACCATCAATTATGGCGAACATTATGGGAATAAAAGACGAAATTTACTTTTGAGGGCTTTTTAGTTGTCTCGAACATATTTTGGGGACATAGAAGTCTGCTTCAAAAAGGCATTTTTTTATATTTTCATAAGAAGAGGATAATGGTGTATATACTCATTTCTACGACAAATCAATGAAATTATGCGTATTTTCATTTCAATATGAATTCAGTTCGAATTCACAAATTTTATCACTTGAAGGTAACGCAATAATGCAATTACTAAAAGCATTATTGGTAAACAATTAATAAAGCTTAACTAAGAAGACATCCATGTAAAAGAAATTTAGTCTCCCAAATAAAAACAAGTTTGGCCTACTTTTTTCCAACTGATGACTACAATTCAAGTCAGAGATCACTCATCAATGCTGAGAAATAAATTAGGATTTAATTGTGTTAATAATTGCCACGAAAGGTTCTTAAAACACAGTTTGGCGACATGAGTGTTGAATACATGCGATCCTCCTGCCAGGAAAGGGGGGTTCAAACACTGACCTATGACATTTTGATACATCAGGGAATCATTGCACCCATATTTGCTATCTCACGATAAACGGAACCTATGAAAAGAACACTGAGAAGGAGATAACTGGCAAATATAAGTACACTCCAAATTCAGAAGAGTGAACCAGATAAAAGGTACTTCATAAAATAAAACACATAAATTTGAAACTGAACTTAATATATTTACTATCGGCTATTAGAACGATTTAATTCATTAACTTTTTAAAATGACACCATGTCTACTACGTCTCGGGTGGTCGGTTCGAAAGGTTCAATTTCGGTCGACTCATTCGAATGCAACAACTAGTATCTCGCAGTCACTTGTACCTGGCTTAATCTTGAAGACTTGAGTCTTTTCATACCAACAAAAAAAAAAAGTCCAAGGTTTGCACGATCTAGGCAGCCAATTAACCGAAGCAAAATGTTAAATTAGATGCTCACATTATTTCACGAGCTGTTAAGGTGGTAGCGCCATCTGTGTAGTAGAGACTTAGGTCTCATCAAGTTTAAAATTTCACGAAGCACATACTCAGTGGGCGCCGTGGCATAGTGGTAAGTGCGTCAACCGCCACGGAAAAAGTCTAGGTTCGATTTTCGGACGGGACACTTCGCATTTTTTCACGGCACCAACACCTCAACGACAACGAATTTATTCGTGACTGTCTTAGCGTAAACTCTCATCTGCAGCTGCTATAGTCTCTTAACTACATGCTACATATATGTTATGCGCACCGTATGTTACTCAAATCGGAAGCAAATCTCGAAACACAACGCGGACTTTGTTTAACATTCTGACCATCCAGTCTTGCGCTTTAGGGAAGGGATCTGGGCTCTAATATATATGGGGGAAGACGTCCTTCGTCGTTTTGAGACAAGAAGTTCTACGTGCGAGCTACACAGCAACATTCAACTAGTTAATTGTCATCGCGCTCAACACTTTAGATGTCTAAGTCATGTAGAGCAAGTGGACACCACTGCATCGGCCCGGGTTTTCAAGCCGGGCCATTGGAACAACGAGGATGTCCTTGAACTAAATGGAGCACACAAGTGGAGGAGGACTTTAACAAAGTTGGTGTACGCATTTGGAGGCAAGTGGTGAATGCTAACTGGAGAGTCTTGTTGATTCTTATCCAGGACCACAACGAACTGTAAGATGAACTTGTTTCATGAGGCGAGCACACACTCTTCGAAATTTACTTATCAAGCTAGTTTTAAGAAAATTTGCAAGCATATAAGAATAACACTGAAAATCAAATTTGAATAAAAAACAGAAGATCAACTTCCTCGAATCACACCAAACGCTGATTTTCAAAATACAGCTGAACAATTTGGAAATTCTGTTCGGGTGTATGTCTTTTCATAATGACTTGGCAAAAGATAGTGAACAAAAGTTGCAAAGAAGTTTGATAGGACTCGCGATTGATTTGGCAAAAAAACCTATTTACAATCAAACCTCGCGATGAATCACCGTCTTACGGAAATTCTTAGTCAAAGCACTTGCAATGGTACGCATAAACAATCGAATAACAATAAGAAAGAAAAAGAACAAGTGTGGGCGGGAATGATCAGTGTATAATCTGAGTCTGCATTTTTGCTAAAGATTGTTTCGAGTTATAGTCTGATGTCCATGAGATTTGTTTTGGACTGGTACGACCTTCGATAGCTACAATTTTTGAAACATAAAAAACGTGTAATGACTTGGAATGAAAATTCGAACAAGACCTGCAATTCATTTAATAAAATAGTCTCTAAAGCAATTAGTTTAGAAGACAAATATCCATAAAGAAAAGAAACAAAACCATGGACTTAATCTCAAACAGATGCATTCAAATTTCCACCCACCTAATACCTGATCAAGTTGCTGATGGATACAATAAGCTTTCAAAATCCCAAAAACCATTAATGTGAAAAGGCGGCACCATTTTATTGGTTACCCCGAAACATATTTGTTCCGCATCCACACCACAAAACCCACTCTGCGGAATTTTGAAATTGAAATTCTGAAAAATATGCCCCCCACACCGAATCGAAACATCTTCACATACCCGGCAAGCGAGTATAGATACAACGGACTCAGCTCCTTCTCATGTCACACGTCACATAACCTACGTCAACCGCACCTTCAATGGATGAACTTCGGATCCAGATAACTCAAAATCAATTCACTGGAAATGTAGTTATAAAATCTATGCGATCCCTTTAAGATTTCATCCACATTTGCGAGTGTATGTGTGTGTGTGTCAAATGGACTTAAAAAACTACACACAAAAAATCAGCAAAGATTGTCGCTGCCTTCCTGCCTCTGCTCAAGCACTTTAGTCGCGCATCAAACGAATAGACATCTGATTGAGGCGTTTACCCAAAAGACCCTCTCAATGTGACATAAGACCGTTTGATAAGAACAGCTGTTATTTCATCGACGAAATGATTGCCAAAAATACTTCACAAGTTCAAGCGAAAAACAACAACAAACAACTCACCACCGGTGTTTAGAGAGGGAAGTGCGCATGTACACCAGAGGTGAAGAGAACGCACGAAAGTTGAAGGGATGGAAGAGAAGTTCGGGATATATTGGGAAATTTATTCATCCCAAGGACACAAGGCATTGGGGGGTTCCCACAAAAGGATACACACGCAACCTTGCGTTGGGGTTCTCTTCAGAGCTGTGTGTCGAGTTCACCTCAATTGAGCCCATTTTCCCGGGAAATTTCGCTGAGCTTTCACCCTCCCAAAGAGGCACAACTGGGTTGTTTTCCAACGAGCAGCAGTGTTTTCTGGGTGTGTTATCTCACCATCAAGTGAAAATCCACCAAAAACATTCGCATTTGCCCTTCTCTGCAGGTTAGGCAACGTGCTCTCTCTCTCTCTCTCTCTCTCCCCATATCAGTCTCTCTGTGCGGAAAAGCGGTGAAAACTTTCTCTTTTCTCTAAAGACAAACCTCTCGCCGAATTCACTCTCACCCAGATTACAATCCAAAGCAAGCACTCATAGAGTTTTCGCGCATCGCAAACGAAATCATAACGAAAATCCCCCCACAGCTTCGGATGTATGGGAAAATCCGTGATTGGGAAACTAGTCTCCCAGCGTCTATCGTTTATGACGCCACGATGTCTTTCGGTAGGATTTGAATTTTCACATAAAAATCAGCAAAAAAAAAAGAAATTTTTGTTTTGCCCCAAAATTTGAGAAAAAAAAAATTGAATTTGAAAAGTGAATTGGAAAAAAAAAGGAAAAACAAAGATACGTGCTCTCGTGGAGTTCAGTTCAGTGCGTGACGGTGTTTTGAAACAGCAGTTCTCGAGTGAGTTGACGGTCAGTGTATTTTTTTGGTTTGAAATTGATCGCTTCCCGATACGCATTATTTTCTCCAAAGTGTCACGTGAATGAGAGTGCTGTCGGTCGAAGGAGATGAAATATTGAATTACTTCGCAGCAATGTGCGTGGAAAAAGATCCATCTCGACTGACTTCCGTTCGGTCAAATTGAGTATCCAGAGATGCTCCTCTCTGGTGTCTTAAGTGTGTTTACATGTGCATGCGAGGAATATGATTGATTGACAACCTCTCGAGTGGGGGAGTGAATTAGTAAACCGGTAGCTGTCATCGTCATCGTTCATTTAGGCGTTGATCCACTGTCTGTTTCTTGCATTCGTTTATTTGGAAATTGTGTGTGTGCAAGTTGAAGCTGTGAAAATTAAGAAAGAAAAATTCAGTTCGGTGCGGTTAATTTACATTTTCCATCCCATCTAAGTGCTCACGGTGGGTGGTAGTTCGAGTGTGACCCTCGCCTCTGAAATGAAAAAGAAAACCTGTGTGTCTGTTTATTTTTGAAACATCATTAGCAAGTGTATATCTGTACTCACTAAGTGCATATTAAAAAAATATATAAATATATCTACGACCAAGAACAGGACGAAGTTGGAATAGGACAAGGATTAAATGGAAACAGAAAAAAAATAATTGAGAGAAAAAGGACTAATTGCATGCGGATTATCTACATTCTCAGTGTTGCTGCAGCTGTTCCTCCACTTTCTGCACACAGGATAAAACAGAACGGTACGTACTTCAACCGCTATATTTCTCTAGTTCGCTTTTACAGATTCCGCATATTTTTCCTCACATTCAAAAAATATTTCTCGCATTGAGCGCCGTCTTCTTTCTGTGGAAGACCTTCAACTAGTTCATTCACATTCATACCCTGCCACCGCACACCCACCAACACACATCCACCCACACACACAGTCAAAGTAGTCAGTTACCACACCACAAGCGTACGGCCGACAATTAAGAACAACTCAACTGTTATTGTCCTAGTTTAGTGCTTGCCACTGCACACTTCAGTCAACATGTAAACAGCAGCGTAGTAACAGAAAATACTACAAGAGTCCTCCGCCTCGTATCCTTTCGTTATTAATTGTGATCCCTGTGAAAGTTTTCGCCCACGCTAAGGCGTTTCTTTCCTTTTTCCTTTTCGTACGTTTACCGGAGAAACAGCATCCCCCCACTCTGTTGTGTGGTATCCCTGAGTTCGAGGGCGGTTACCAGGCGGTGGGGGTGCGGGGGATGATGATAGTAAAATTAATTACAAACACACCGACAATCACAATTTTCGGTGTGGTAAGTAGCTAAGGGATGATGATGCTGGGTGATGGTTGTTTACCACAATTTTCAAGTGATTACTGGCGCTCAGGACGTGGGCTTTAATGTGAGATTAAAGCGATGTCACTGTGTTTGCGCTGATGTGTTGGATTTATGCTGTCGCCTATAAGCACTTTGAAGTGTGTGTTTTGTGCGAATGCTTATGGGACATTAAATTGTCACTATGGTCATTGGATGGGTCTAAAATGGAATGACTTTTGCACAGCCTCCTCCTTTCCAGAAGTTTGTTTACACAAGTCCCTTTCATGGTTTATTTGAATAAATTCCCGTTCCCGGATTGAAAACACACTCACCAGAGTACGGAGCAAATCCCAAGGGTGAAATAATTTCAGGAAATAACCATTCAAAAGTGTCTGCAGGCGACGACGGGGGTAGCTTTGATTTTTCACGTTTCTGTAGGTGGATGTAATTAGAAAAGCTCTCTCCCCATCCCCATCACAACAAGTGCAAGGAGATGGGTTGAAATTCACTTTGATTACTCAGAGTTTCTCCTTTTCATCGTATTATTATGAATAACACAAATCTAAATGGGATTCTAAATGTGGAGCTTCACTCAGTTGGTCGTCCTGCGGAGGAGCGGCGAGGTTCTTCAAGATGCTGTGGCATGGAGGAGCGGCAGAGTGTAAGGAGCACGTCGTTAAGTATTTTGCTGCTTGAAAAATATTTTGCTTAGAACGAGGCGTGCAAGTGGGTCAAATGCGATGTAAGACTTTGTCTATCAAGTGAAAATTGTGTCCTACTTACATTTGAATATGCTTGCACATGGTGAAGGTGGCCACTGCAACCATTTCGAAAAATGTATCGACATCGTTTGCATGCCATGCACATATGAGAACACTTATTCACATAGTTTCGAGAATGTATCCAGGAATTTACTCCTGACACACATTCGTGGAGGGACATTGTGCGAAAGAGGATACAACTTTTACAGCTTGAATTAGACTTAGCACTTTCCATTGATTGCATTGAGAGTTGTGAGAGATTGCGGCGAAAGGGTGGGGTGTTGATTGGAGGGTGGAATTGTTTAGAGCAGAGTCCAAGTGTATCCTGGATGGATCCCTATGTCTTACTGAAAATGATAGCTCATTTAGTGATATCTGTTTGAGACGGAGAAGAAGGTCACAAAATAAGAATGCGAAAGTGTGGAACACGTATTTCTGAGGAGGAGAAAAGTTGTTCCACTGTGACCTTCCTGCTTGAGTTGGGTGTAGGATTTTGTAATGGTTGCTCTAAGATTTAGGAAAAATCTAAACTTGTGTTAGTTGCACGCGTCTTAGGGGTTTAAGTTTTCGCTGTTTTGGCATTCTGAAACTCTAAGGTTTTGTCAGCATTCCAACTGAAAAAGCTCTAAAATGATAAAAATGGAATACATTCATTCAATAAACATGTAAGGAAATATACAACAGGAAAGAATGTGATGAGTTGAGTGATCGCAACTTAAAACTGAAAGAGTCGGTTCTGTCCGAAAAATGAGGTAATTTTTTCTTTTTCAAAAAATATTTTTTCGCCATTGTCTACTTTGCCCCCATCAAAGAATTTCCCCTCAGATGTAAAACACTTATGCCAGCTTTTTTCCAATCCTCGAAGCAGTTCTGATATGCACTTCTGCATGCCGTTGATCTTCCTCAGCGATTCGGTTTGATATCTCGTAGTTGTCGCAAAACGCTGTCCTTTCATGGATCTCTTTAATTTGGGAGCAGAGAAACGTCGCAGTAGGCGGTGCTGTTTTTAAACAAAAAAAAATTTGAAAAAATTCAGCACTTTTGAAACAAACTTCGCTGCCACACGCTTCATGCTCAAAATTTCTGAAAAAATGCATGGCTTTGGGCAACCGATATGCCAACATCTTCAGTACAGGGACTCGACCATTCTCCTACCATTTTTCATCACTTTCGGTTTTTTATGTGCAGGAGGAGCGTCAAGATTTGGAAAAAAAAACATCAAGGGGGAAGGGGCAATCTCTTGCAAACCCTCAGCCTGTTATCACTGCTGCATTTGAGTTTTACATATGAGCTTCCACTTTGTTGCTTAAATTTGTCAATTTGGTTTAAGATCTTGGGATCCTGGCCATTTGGGGGACTAATTCCGTCCTCTGATGATCGCTTTTTCATTAACAATCAACTCTGATCTTGCAAAAGCTTATAACAGGATCACTTGGCACAGTCTTGTGCTGCAGGCTTGACAAATTCATGTGTCGTATCCAATGCATTATTCACCACTATTGGTTAAAGTTTTCAAATATGATTCCATTTCATTGCGTTTCAGGAGTGCATCGTATCTGCCCATTAAAAAAATTTCTTATATCAACATCCCTGATATACAAGAATGGGGTTGAAACTCATAATAAATTTGTTCATAAATTTTTTCAAGTGAAAAAATAACTAGATCATGACGCAGCCCGTTGCATAAAAAAATGTCAAAAAGAAAACCTTTGCCAATTGCCAGGAACGTAGTTTCATGATGGATCTTCACACACATCTATAGGAAAAGCCAATAACGTGCAAATGTTTTCCAGTTTCGAACCACAGTTAATAATTTTTTCGAGGGATCATCGCTTAAAAATCAGGCACTCATTCACAATCCAGCAATTTTATTTCCTTTTGTATTTTCAGCTTTGGCGAAATTCGGAAAAATCAAGTGCAGTCATACCTTTCAAATTTCGTAGCGTACAGCCAAACAGATATATCTGTAAAATTGCAAAACAAAAACAAACAATCAGTTGCAACATGACTGCAGGTAATGCGAAAAAGTTCAAAATTGATTCCACTGCTAGAGTTCTGAAAAACTTTTGCAATTTTATCGGAAATTTATTTTTATTTTCTGTGGTCCATTCTGTGAATTCCTTTGAAATCGTTTTACAAAATATCAAAAGAAATTGCATTTCGGATGAATACATTTTTCCTTTTTTTCAATTGATTTTACTGGAAATATTCCCTTATGACCTTTCGTAAGGTTTTTTTTTGTGGTGTAATTGAGTATATTCTACAGTCAGGTTTACATTTATATACGTGGTGAGACTTTATATCGTCTATTTGTAAAAAAATTGGAGGCACGCAAAATAGGAGGCTTACCAGAACCTAGAAACAAGGTGGCAAGTATACCTATGCCTGTGGCCAGCGGTTGCACTTAATCGGCTGTGAATATTTGCCCACTATAACTCTTATTTGCTAACAAGCAACTGCTAAACATTTGCAGCTCCTAAGTTTGTCGATGGACGATTAATATTCTTAGGTCTTTGTTATCTATGTACTTACAATAAAAAATGCGATTGCATTCCAAGTTTTAGCTTGAAACTCATTCATGAAAAAACATTGAGCAAAAAGGCTTTCGTTTGGCAACCATGAGTTTTTTGAGCATTTGGCATCCTGACAAGGTTAATCGTTACTCAAGAATAAGAGCAAACATACATATTTTGATGCTTGGGTTGCAAAGCTGTCTTGCAGTTACCCACTTTGAGAATGACAGACAACTACAATCCAGACCATAGATCAGACAACAATGGTTCAGAATTTTTCCCAGGAGCTTACGACGCTTCTTACCTTTTCTACAGTAGAAAACCTGAACACGACGTTAATGTTGTATATATTCACGCATTTTTAGATGTATATAATACAAGGAAAAATGATATCCTGACAATTTGTTCGAACGAAATGAAGCTTAAGATGCCATCAATCAAAACTACCAGACAGAAATTTCTCACTAAGTTTTCCGTACACTCACTATTTGTTTTATAGGCTTAAAGTCTTACGTTTGAAATTCTAATATCGGTAAATAATATTACAATGTACATCCCAACAAATTTTGACGTAAGTCAATTTTTTGAAATTTTCAAATTTTAAAAATTCCGTGCGCCGAATCGAAGGCCCAGGACAAAGTTGCAAAAATAATTTTTTATGAATTTTTATCAGTAATTGAAGCAGACTTAGGAAATAACATTTCAAGAAGTGAAGGTCTTCAGTGTTTCACCCCACCGTAGGTAGTGTAATGATTGGTGCGAATGGCATTTGAAAGCACTGATCATAGTAAAATGAACCAAAATATTCAAACTTGATTGGTTCACGTGTATGGCTCTCTCATGCTGTTCTAAGCTTAGTCATTTGATTTATGTGTCAAGGAAAATAAGCCCCAATTTCACATCTAAATAAAGGTATGTTTTCCGGGCGGGATAGAGCCTTTTAGGCACACCTTCTCATCGTACATATCATAGTGATGGTTAGCCCAGTGGGGTCTCTGGGTAGAAGCCATAGCTCGTGCAATGTGTCCTCGAATCAACTTAATAAAATAATTAGGATTGGCCCGTTTTACAAGACATCCAAAACATCTGTTCTGCACCACCTGTCCTACGACAGCTAGATTCGGACGCAGAACGGCCGCTTCCCTAATCCAAAATATGTGCATAAAGGGACATGAATTGCAAACGAATGACCTGCATTACATTTGGACCAGAGTAAGTGGAATGAGGTAGACAAGTTCATAACAGATGCAAATTTTACAAAAAGCAGATCCCTAGTAGTTCATTTTTCCCATTAAATTTATTCAAACAAAGACCAGTGCGAAATCGTTTAAATGGACAAAACTGAAATCCATAACTTGTCTCTAAAACGAACACATCTCATCTTCTTCTTCTTTCCATGTCGCTACAGTCCGGGTGGACCTGGGCCTCAACCAACATGTCTCTCCAATTGTGCACACCAATTCTTTTCAAATCCTTCTCTACTCGTGCGCGGCACCTTAAACAAGCCCGTCCTTTGTTGCGTTGTGCTAATGGCTCGGATTCGAAGTCTTTTCGGGCCGGATCAGTGATTTCCATACGGTCTACAAGATCTAGCGATTTTAAGCGTTGTATCCGGAGACGCTTGACTAGTGTACAGCCCATTGACTCATGTCGCTGTACAGCCCATAGAGTTCGTCGTTGAATCTTCTTCTCCAGACGCCATCAACGCAAATAAAACCAAAAATCGCGCGCAGAACTCTCCTCCCGAAATGACTAAGAGCTTCCTCATATGATTTTAGTAGCGTCCACGTTTCTGGGATGATCAAACTGTTGTACACAACCTCCGACAGTGGGATCTTAAGCCCAAAGAAACAGCGATTGGCAAGAGTGATTCTGCCTTTGATTTCGGTACTGGTCTTGTTGTCCTATTTACCGCGGAGCCGAGGTGGACGAAGTTCTTGACTACCTCGAAGTTTCTTCTGCCTAGTGTGACGCTCTGTCCGAGACGCCGATGTTGTGTGTCGTTCCTTGATGACAGCATGCAAATTCGTTTTGACCTCATTAACCACCAGACCCAATTTAGTCGCTTCCGCTTCAATGCCAGAGAACGGCTCATTGACGGCCCGCTGTGTTCGTCCAATCAAGTCAATGTCGTCGGCGTAAGCTAGCAGTTGAACTGACTTTTGGAAAATCGTGCATCTGGTGTTAATTTGTAAGTTAAGCACGATCTTCTCAAGAATGATGACAGTGCGTCTTCTTCTTCTTGTTACGCAACAGTCCGGTGTGAACCTGAGCCTGGGCCTGGGGACTGACGTTTCGTTGTCTAAACATACATCTCCATGAAGGACAATATTGGTTAACGCACTGTAAAAGTGTTCTGTTCTATGCACAGACTTCTATGAATCTTATTTTCTGTTTCTAAATGTATTTTCTTTCTAACTTAGAATGCCCCTAATTTAAATAGAAGATAAATCCAACAGTAACCTCCGCCAAGGACAAATTAATTTCTCTTTTATGTCCACAATATTTAAATCGTTTTTTTGTGAACTTATTTTATTAGAAGTAGACCCATCTCACGCATTCAAAAGGACAAACTTTTTTTTGTTGAACCCATCATTACCAAGTGGGACTTGTGAGAGTCGTCTACGAGTAAAAGCCAACCTCTTCAATCGCATTAAACGTAAGCATTTTCTTGGAATTTCGCTTGAAAGACTTCCAAACCAAACGAATATGCCCGTATTCATGCATATTTCACAAAGAAAGGGAAGCACCTTATCCCCATGCTTAAGGTGATGGAGTCGACGGAACGCCCCAAAACTTACCCATTCGAGCATTTTGAAATCGTTTAAAATGTGAAAACCAATTTCCGTTCAAGTGATGGGAAATAATTTTACGACGCCTGAGAAGTTTTCTTATTTCGTCATCGTCAGCTCAAATGCGATGTATGGTGTGTGTGTACGGTGTAATGCTTGTAGGTGGCCGGAGAGCGGGCAGAGAAATTAAAATGCAAAACTTAAAATACGCCCCAAACATTTTGTGTAAGAGGCACGTTGCTTTACACAATATGAGCAGCAGCCTCAACAGCAGCAGCAGTTTCTGCTTGTGGCGATAGATTGAGTCTTAGTCTCTTCGACTCAAATGTGGATGCTAAATATTCATGCAGCTACAGCTGGTGTGTGCTCTAAGAAGGTGTGTACAATATTTCCCAGGTATTGCCGGAGGAACTTTTCTCATTTTGTCCCCTCCTTCACTCCCCCGCCAATTTTCCAACAAGTGACATCAATTTGAATCTTTGGCACTGGCTTCGGTGATGGTTCTATCGCGAGACAAATTTCACAGGTGAATCTAATTGAATGCCGCTTGGGAGTTTCAAGTGGAGAGGCGGCGTATGCTAATCGGATTTAAGTTGAGATAATTTTGAATTAAATATGAATTCATGCGAAATGACATTCAAACAATCGATTTGATTTTTTTCTGACGTGTGAGAGTATCGTATGCAGTTGAAGATTTGTCACGAATTTGGTTTGTTTAACCATTTCCTTATAAAACTTGGCCGAAACTACAGTCCCCTACAAAAGTATTACCGCACCCCGAAAACTACGGCTCACGAAATATTTTGATTAATGGTGGCAATGCTTTTATTTCTTTACTTGATAATACCAGCAAAAAAGTAGAAAGATTAAGGCGGAAAGCAACTGTCCGCCATAGCAGTTAAGAAAATAAATGGGAAACTCTTTTTGGCTTGTGCAAATGTTGTGAGTAACTTTTGAACAAATTTTGTTTCGCCGAATAAAAATTGGGATCTGGCTTCCCCTTCCAGGTTCGGCATCCTTTCATACGGCTCTTAATATAAAAGAAGAGGCTACACAATCCCTGCTTGGAGTTCGACGAAGTTCGCATATTATCAATTATCGGCTTACAATCAAGGAGTCCCAATTCCCAAGAGGTTCCCGATCTGGTTATAAACTTAAGAACTTGTGAGTACACTACAACATCATAGCTGTTTTTTCCGCAAATAATTCCAGGCTCTGACGACTAAGGAGGATTGGTGCATTTTCTTCTTTGAGGACACTTATTTCTTCTCAGATAGAGTGTCTTCAGTGATTGTTATTATCTATCTATGGGGCCACAGCCCCAAAATAATAGGCTTCTTACGTAACAACTCCCGCTTTACGTGCTAATGCTCTCTCACAAGTGGAGGGAACCTACAGTTTTTCGCCGACTCCAAACGGCGAGATTTAAGTATCTTTTCGTAGACAATTGATACTCTTTAAGTGTTGTCAGGAACTCGAAAATGGTGGAGCCGTGAAAAAATGCGTGGAACTCTCAGGAAATTGAGCAGAGACCTTCGACGTGTAAATAGACGCACTTATCCACTACGCCACGACGACTACAGTACAATGCAGGTCAAGGAATTCATTTCGGTGGGGATAAAAGAACTAAATGCCTTACGGCCTTACAATACAATGTTTCTCTTAGTTTCTTCCGATTGCAATGCATAATATATATGTATATATACGAAATTAAATGTTCCCTTAAAACTACGTTGTCTGGGTGTTGATATAATTTTCAAGGCATCGTGAAGGGTGATTCATCATCATGTTTGATTTATAATGTAAATTAAAACACATCAATTTAAAAGCGAACTTGAAATATATATTACTGGTTAAGAGTACAACTCATGGCATTTACTTTTTAAGAATATTATCATGTAAATGTGGGCCATTACTACGTCTGTGGGTTGTCACTCGCAGGATCCAATATCGTTCGACTCATTCGATCATAACGCACAGAGAACACGAATAATTTTGGCCTTTTATAGCGTGAATCCTAGCTTGCATATTCTTGAAAACCTTTAACCCGTAACCACACTAAATAGTCCAAAGGTGGGATATTGACAGACCGAGGCGGGCAATTTACCATAGCATAAGATGAAATTAAGTTCTTACGAAAATTGTTTCTTAACAAGCCTCTTGTTTCACACCCTGAATTGCTTATAGCGTCGTCTTGTTGAAACTAGAGCACATCGAGACCATTAATTCACACCCTGTATGGCATCTTGTTGAAACCAGAGATCACCGAGATCATGTGCTTACGTGCAATGGTAGCCCTTGGTACTCTTCGCTTTGCTCATCATCCCAAATACGGAAACTTGATTTTCTAGAAGTGCACTACAGCCCACAAGGGACCAGGGCCTAGTTTCTACAACAACTATTCGTGTTGTGCGTACTATTGTTCTCTCACGAGTCGAAGGGACCTACAGTTTTTTGCCGACTCCGAACGGCAAGATTTTGAGAAGCTTTTACTTAGACAATTGATAGTCTTTGAGTGTTGTCAGCAACTCGAAAGAGGTGATGCCGTGAAAAATGCGAGGTGTTCCGTCCGGGAATCGAACCTAGACTTTTTGCGCGGCTGTCGACACACTTACCACTACGCCACGGCGACCACTCTATCAACTATCATCTACTTATTACTAAATTAACTCAATGTAAACTGGGACTCAATGTAAATTGTTTTGACAATAGTTGGGTAAGTTTAAATTGGACGCCTTAGGTTGCTCAAACCGCACGAAAGACATTTCTCAGATGACGCTGATTTTCATAATACAGCTGAACAATTTGGAGACACTGTTGAGGTGTGAGCCTCTCCATGATGGTTTGCCAGAGGAAAATGAACAGAAATGACAAGGCGGTTTGGTAGGAATCATGCACGGTCTGTCAGAAAAACCCTTTGAAGAACAAGCTACACAATGAATTACCCAATATAATATTTTTCTCTTGTCTTCCATAGTACACGTGGAACGACGTGTAGTCGTTTGAATTAACCACTTCATTCTTCTCTACACATGAAAGCGTCGAAGCCCACAGTTACTTCGCAGTCTGGCAGGTTTGGCATTGGTAGAAGCGGACGATAGACTGTATTACTCAATGGCGAAAATTAGGGACGCTCTTAACCATTTTATCAGACTCTAAGCAAGAATGCGAGTCAAGTGAAAGAACTTGTCTGACTTCATCTTGTAAGCGTATGTTTGCCCTATTGGCTTCTGTGCTAAACGGATACTAAGCAGTCATAAAAAATGTTGTATTTGGACTTGTCTGAATGAATAATCTTGTCTGATGCGCGATCTACCGTCTCGATGAAAATATTTCCAAACTAAAAAAAAAACATTGAAAAAATTGACTTATACAGCAACAGTGCGTGTCTTATTGGGTTATTTCTTTTTAAACTCCAACTTTCCAATCACAAAAAATTAAAAATCAAATTTCAAACCATCAGTTTTTCTCCCATTTGATGCCGAAATTTTGACATTTGTGTGAATCTCTCACTCTTTGTTTCTTTTTCTGAAAAAAATTTCAATCAAACAGCATAACTCTCTTTAAGCTATATTCTCATTAAATATGATCGCTCAAACTCAAGCCTCTTTCTCTTGAATAAAAAAAAAACTGTTCAATTCTTTATCAAAGGATGAGGTTGTTCCATCAAAGAGGACAGCCGACAACCCACAAAACCTATTTTCTCCGCCCCCTGCCACACCCATCCATTCTCACCCCCTCCCAATATAATGGAAACATTTTTTCTCCCCAAATTTAATCCCTTTTTGCGGCGAACATGTATTTGAAGAAACAGAAAAAAAAGGAACCCTGCGGGTGATCCATCTTATTGTTTTGCTTAGTCAAATAAAAACACGAGCACAGCAAAAGCCCACAGACAGCCGAAGAACTAAAGAAGAAATAATAACAGTGCTCAGGCCTCGTGAAATGAGAAATGGATAATAATGTCAGCAGGTAGGTAATAGGTTCATTGTTAGGCAATATTGCCGGACTTAATAATAAAATTTATCTGCCCGCCAGAAGTTCTGTATTTTTATTTATTTCTTATTTATGAGGCGAATACATCAAAGATCTTACGGATGTTCGGGACGTTCGTATGTATTTTTGATGCGATGGGGTGGTGGGGGGGGGGGGGGGGGGGAGGAAGCGGAAACGCGAAAGATGGCAGGCAGCTTACTGCCCGGAAGTATTAATAATTTTCCATGTTTTCCTATGCTATCGCTGAATTATTTATGTGATTTAAATATTGACCAAAATAGTCGGACGGGGAGGGAGGGGTGTTTCAATTTCATTGAAAAATATTATGAACCAATACAGGTTCTAAGGGATTCTATTCAAATATGAAATGTCTTTGAAATTCTGAAACAATGTTTGTACTGAGAAAGGTCTGTGGGCGATTCGTGGAATTCACCATTCCTACAAAATGTTTGATGTCCTTTGGATGGGCATTTTGGTGCTGCCGTTGTACGTTGATGGAATATTAGGTAGGCAAATGGTAGATATGAATATTTGAAACTAAGACGTTTGCCTTTTGAGAAACCGTCTTAAATTCAATACGAATACCATCTCCGATATGAAATCAGTTTTCGTACAGTTCACAGAATTCCTGCTGTAGATGCAACGTATTTGAAATTTTTCGTTAGCTTATAGTTTCTCAGGAATGGTACACTCTAGGGCTTGATTTGGGTTTGCCTTATGCGGCACCTGCCAACTTCTACATCTCGGGTTAGTCTAGTCTGATGAAAAATTTTCGGATTGTGTTCCAAAAAGACTACAAAGTGTAGTCCACTCTATTGGAACTCGACTGGACTCTGCGTACATTCCTTTATACCGCGATTTAATCTATGAAACAGCGTCTAAGTCACAGGCAAGAAAATGTGCGTCCGGACCTCTCAGAGTCATACGACGCAAGTAACTGATTTTCAAAGTCCCTGCTGATTAGCGTGGTCGGTATACCCGAGAGAGAAAAACATAGAAAATTGTAAAATGTATTCCTTTGTCTTCCTCTTCCAGAGATAGAAATTTCTAAAGTGTTCTATCGTCATTTCGCTGTGTTCACAAAGGCTTCGTCCCATGCAATACACTCAACGGTAATCATAAAGCCATCTCTCCTCATCCCGTTCAAACAAAATTACGAGACGAAGAGTCACGATAATTATTACAATCCAAGCCTTCAAAAAATATTGGTCACGCAATATTTTGCGACTAGCACTTAGAGAATGAATTAGACGGACAAATTTTGTTTTTCAACCATTTGGACCCGCTGTAAAGCACTTGATAATATATCTGTAGGTTCTACCTTTTCATTTAATTAAACAGATGTCATTTGTGATGCAATGTAGGTTAAATAAGTGTTAATTTTGAAACTAATGAGTCTTAATCAAATAACCCAGCATCATTCATTTTGTGGCTTTAAGTTGGCAGCGCTGACATTTGAAACCTGCCAGACTTATCTGTCATTTGAAGTGTTCAAATATTAGCTGAATGCTTGCCATTTATGACAATTGATAGCCCAGAAATCAAACAATGAGTTGAAATTTTAAAAAACGTCTTACAAAAAGGGTGTCTCAAACGTAGTAGTCGCGCATTAAGTGATGATTGTGGACCTCATTATCGACCGATTAAGCTAGCAATCGTTAGAATTGTGAAGAAATTTGAAGATAGTGAAAGCGATACTCATGTCGTAAGGCCTGTGTATCATGGTAATGAACCCGTAGACAAAAGTATTGCTGCTGTATGTGAAGTTGTTGCTGATTATCTAAAACTATATCTTTTCCGCCGTCCCAACATTTCCTTCATATGAGCAGAGCTATATGATCGAATATTAATCGATTTGTCATGGTTGGCGATTGGAAATTAAGACGTAGACGATATGTGGTTTACACAAGGGCAAAATTACACGGCCAAATACGCCTTTTTTGCGAGAGAAGTCTCTTGGTTGCGTAATTTCAAGTTTTGGTAGCATCAGTTGGCTCCAAAAATCATGTGATTTCGGATTATAAGATATTTTTTTGCGTGCGATTTTTGGTCCTGTTTGCGTTGTTGGCATCTGGAAAGGAAGATTTAGCGACGAAATCTATGTCCTGTACAGCGACATGCGCCTGGTCAAGCGTGTTCGGATACAACGCATAAGATAGCTAGGACAGGCCGAGCGTATGGATACCACCGCTCCGGCCCAAATAGTCTTCGAATCTGACCAATATGAAAAACGTAACAGTGGACGGCCTTATCTAAGGTGGCGCACACAAGTGGAGAAATCCCTTAAATAACTTGAAGTACGGAACTGGAGGTAGCTAGCGAAAGATCGTGCTGGCTGAAAATGCTTGTTGGTTGAGGCCCAGGTCCACACCAACTGTAGTGCCACAAGAAGAAGAAGAAGGAGAAGATGTTTTTTCTGTGGGGCTTCGCAACGGACCGTAATTACACGAATAATTGTCAAAACTTAGTAGAAAACAGAATTTCGCAACTTATGTAAGAGAGACCGCCGCGGTATCTTGTACATACGTTGAAATACCTTAAAAATATCCAACTTTGTACATTTTTTCCGAAGCGGCCACTTGAAAATGGCCAAGCTTTCTAAAAAAGTTAACTTTTCTTTAAAAATGTGTTGCTATGGACTTGTTATTGAGCCTTACTTTGGAAACGTGAAACGAATAATCTTTGGAACTTCTTGTGCTCAGGTTTTAAAACTGGATCTTAACGCTGTGATTGTTACTGATAAGAGGGTTTTTTCACATATTTAAATCAGTTTTAAGTCCGTGTGGTTCTCATTACTTTATGGGTGGTGCGTTGACTCACAAAGGGAAGTTTTTCAATTCCTGAAAGAATTTCTGACACCACACAAAGAGCACGAATTGAAAACTCGTCGTTCTGAGGCGACTATAAACTGAAGGACTCTTCTACTCGTGTGCAGAAAATATAAAGCACAACACGAGTAGTTACTGAAGTGACTGGGCGTTGGTCCCTTAAGAAATGTAGCATCATCTAAATTATTTATCCGTTCACATTTTTTTATTAATTTTTTCTTAGCAATAATAAAATTTGTAATATTCTTAAACATCTTAATAAAATGTTGTGAGTGAATATAAGCCAGTCAGGAGTAATGGAAAAAAATCTTAAAAATCCTTCATAATCTAATTTATTTAATTTTTAAAAGCCTTATTTATTTGATCTATTAAATTTTTTCTAACAAAAGGGTAGATCATTAAAATTGTGATTTAATTGAATTATCAAAACGCTATATTGAAATTGAAAAGTTTGCAGTAATATTTAAGTTTGTCCATCATTGGCGTACAACTAAAATTCTCTACACGTGTAATTAAATTGAAATTAGAAATAAAGTTTTTAAGTTAATCTAACTCAAAAGAGGGTGACAAGTATATGCGTTCATGTACCTAATATTTCTGTGAAAAAAATAATTCATTTTCCGGAATTCAATCTCATTAAGTTCGTCTAACGAAGGCAGCAGATATTGTTTCTGTTTTCAATTAGCTTAATTCAATTATTGTTCAACAACGCACAATTAAATATTTTGTTTCTACGTGCTGCGTTGTTTAGTTGAAAATTAAATATTCAATTTGAAGGTAATGAAAAAAAAATGTAATTAAGTGAATTAAATATTCATTTGATGAAAAATAAAAAAAATACCAAATGCACATACATACTTAAGTGATTGTTTTAATAAAAAAAAAACACGTAATGAATAAAGTGGAAATAATGCAAGTAATACAGTAGAAATAAACAAATCAAGAGTGTCAATTAGTGATAATATTTGTTTTAACACAAATGCATTTTATTGTTAAGCTAGAGTCATTGGCAACTTTGTTTCGTGGAAATTAAGAATTATGTTGAATATTGAAAATTGTGGATGATACCTGATTTTTGATTATTGCACGTGAGATTTGATTGAAGACTACATTTTGCTAAATTCTAATTCCCCCTCTCCTCTCAATATGAGTATCCAAACGCTCCTATCTTGCAGAAATGGTTATAAAACATAGTTTTGACAACCAGTTTCAATTGAATCTGTACCTCTTTGGGTTTTGGGTATTGAGCCGGTGCCCTGCATTTGTCTTGCAATAATTTTTGATACCCTTATTATGTCAGATTCTGAACAGCAAACTACCTAAGCCTTATACTTAGTACCATTCAGTTCGGTGAAGTCATTGGCGGGTACAGTTCATTCGCAGAACTGGAATTCAGCAGCTTGTATCAAGTATGGGGCTTAAACCAAAACCGATTATTTGTATGTACGTTATTTTTAGCCCGACTAAGTGTGTTATACCTTGAGTCAGAGGTTCTGAAAAAGTGTGCCGCTGTTTTCAAATAGTGTCATTCGATGATTTAGACTGCCACAAACAGAAATGTTGCAAAAGGAATGTTTTTGATAAAAGTTGCTGTAACATTTAAGAGATTCCTCACCCTCTAGCTTTTGGGTGGGAAGGTCTTAAGTGCAAAATCTCAAAAACCGAAATCTCAGAGTAATCAGAATTCTTAAGAACATTAACTGGAGAAGATATTACTAAAACGGCATGTACTACCTGTCTACACGGATCCTTTGTCTTGAGCTAGCTCAAGGAATTGGAGTATGTGCGGGATTCCCATAAAATAAACTTTGGTTACTATTACCTCTTTGCACCTTTCTGAAAGACAGCCTCACACGACATGATTTTAGTTTTGAACAAAAGATTAAGTAAATTGATGCATTGTACGTGCTTCCTTATAGAACTAAAGTGAAGCAGATAAATTGTACAATTTAGCCAAAATGGGAACAAAGTGTTTCAATTCAAAGTGACGATTTTTTTAGGTGTCCTTGTATTACACACGTCAAGCTTCAATCCTCTCTGTGAAATGTAAAAGGATATTTGGAAAATTCTCGATTTCATATCAATCTCAAAATCACAGTGTTTTATTGAAACTTTTTATAGAAACGCTTTGCTATCGCTCTACAATTCGGGTCTACCATAAGCTTGAATTGGAAAATGATTTTGGGTGAAAAATTGTATTTCTGACGAGGGGTATGTTCATATCGGAGTCTTAGTTAATTAGAAAAACTGGCCCGGATGCGACTCAGAAGCCGCAGACGAGATTGTCAGGATTTCAGTTCACCCATACAGACAGTTTGGGGCGACGTATGGAAAATGAGCACGGGAACAAGGCTTAGGTCAATAATTAGGCTTCAGAGCCTACAGGGCCCAAACCAATTTTTTCTTAATCGAATTTACAGTCTTAGATGACCTTTAGTTAATGCAGGCCACAGCCCAAGCAACACTCGATCTTCTTCTTCTTTTTTACTGGCTCTACAGTTCGGGATTTACCTGGGCCTCAACCAACATGCCTCTCCAACTAGTACGCTTTCTTTAATTGCGTACTCCGAGTTGGTTGATATTCTCTTCCACTTGTGTGTACAATCTCAATATTGGTCAATGGCTCGAAGCGGTGTTACAATCTGCGTGGCCTAGCCATCAAAAGCGTTGTATCCGAATAGGCTTGTCTAGAGGCATGCCGCCATACAGCCTTAAAGTTCGTCGTTAAATCTTCTTCTCAAAACGCAATCAACACAAACAGGATCAAAATGCGCACGCAGAACATTTCTCTCAAAAAAAGACTAAGGGCTTCCTCATCGCTTCCGCTTTTAGTAGAGTTCAGATTTCTTCGCCGTAAAGGAGGACTGGGATGATCAAGCTATTGAACAAAGCCAGTTTAGCCTTCGGAAGATGGCTGTATTACTCAGTTGCCTCTTAAGCCCAAAGAAACATCGATTGGCAAGAGTGAGCATTTGATTTCGGTACTGATGTTGCTGTGCCTTTTTACCGCGGAGCCGATTAAGGTAAAGTCCTTAAATACCTCGAAGTTTCTGCTGACTAGTGGTCGTACACTAAATTCCCAAATCGTGGTTTCAACCCCCTGAAAAATATCGATCTGCCACCTCGAATTTGCGATTTGACCACATTGGGCATTTTTGTTGGGAACCTTAAAGAGTCAATGTTATGCCAACAATTCGGAAAAGATTTTATTCCTTCCTTGAACTATTGCCCAGCACTCTCAGTAAGGTTTTGGGGTGATAGAAAATGCTACTACGAAGCCAGTCGAGACAGTCATCCATTGTTACTGGGACTGTGCATTCACACAGTAGATGCAAACGCACGTTATGAATGACTAATCCTTTGCAAACTGTTTTTTCTAAAGTATATGCTACTTAAAATTTGACACCATTGCGATGACATTTGTTAAACAACACACTACACTGTTTCTGATCAATTACAATTGACTTCTTTTCTGAAGCCTTGCATTCTGCTATTCTAAATAATGAACAGATTCACATAAAGCATGACCAGGAATTTCTCTATTGGACTTACTTAAAACCTGCGCGACAGTAAAACCAACTTTTGAGCGGTCATATAAATTTTCAGTGGCTACACGGATGGCAATGTTACGAAGTCCAGCAGCAGGAAAAGAAATTAGAAAGACTAAAGAACCGAAATCCAGCCTTTATCTGTTATACATCCTTTGTTGTAGATCTATTCGCTTATGCGGAAATAAAATAGATACTCAGATTATGAAGAAAAATTCTCTCGGCATCGATTATTACAAGTTGCAACAACCATGCACATATTTCACGTTTTTCCCCTAGTCGCAGACCCTCAATCATCTGGCATTAGCTTACGTAATCTATATCACGCAATAACAAAGCATTTAATTGTAATTGAATTTTAAATTACATTTGAATAAAAAATAGTTCATTAGGGATTCTAAATAATGCTCCAAGATTTTTTTTTTTCGAAACCAGAAAAATGTCCATACATTTTATGCAATCAAATTAAACACTCTCACATTCCTCGTAAATTATTCGGTTATGAATGCTCTATTCAACTATTCCCAGGACAACTCAACCGTTGCCTTGACAATATATCAGCTGCACTTTAAACCCGAAACCCTATTTCCGCAGACACAATGTTATATTGTTTCGCAACATAAATGGGAATTCGTCCAACGACCACTTTGTTTTATTACTTATCCCAACCCTCGGACCGGATTACAGTTTGCCGGTGCCCCTCCCCGGAGCCGCTAAAAATTTCAAACTTTCCATCATTGCCTGATTGCTGGCGAGTTCGTGTTGCTTTCAGAAATAGAAAGAGATTTTGTTGAAGTCGCAGGCCAGGCAAGCTGAAACGGCGATTTCAGCTGGTTTAGCCATATTTCATGTGCACTGACTTCGGAAAAGGATTTTTTTTTTGTTAAGTGATGCAATTAAATTTTTGTATAGGAGAATTTTTTTTTTAGATTTGGCACACAGGAAAATATTTTATGCGATCAATAGGGTGAATAGAAGGTTGCATGGTGTGTACGTGAACCTATTGAAATTGATGAAAGGAAACATACAACACTCTAAAAAAAATGAAAAGTATATGAAATGGCAAGTAGTTTTAAATTTTTGAGTTACTTGAGCATGGTTTGGGAGCAAATACAATGGACGTGTGCATCGGCAGAGGTGTGTTCTGCTGGTGAGCTGAAAATAAATCAAAGTTTGTGTAAACCAAGTGGAAACCAAACCCAATCCATCTTCCATTTACAGAGCGACACTCTGTGCTTGAGACTAATTTAAAAGTCTTGTTCTCCCGCACGAGCGCATGCAACACACATTTCTTCGCAGTCACTCATTAACAGTCGTTAAGTGTTGAATATTTACCATAAAAAAGATAAAACCCGCATTAACTACCCCCGGAATTCATTCGCGAGTTTCGCTCGTAAATCATCTGCCAAGAGGCTACACACCCACCCACCCAAAAGAATTCACGATCAATACCCTGACAGTGCTCAAAAAATCTTCTCCTCTATCTCGGTGCCCATCGCACCCTTCAAATTAAGCTTAAACTTTAACAGAAAGTCCAGAAATGGATACAAAGCCAGAAACAAACTAGCAGTTAAGTCGTCAACCCCGCCTCGATTTTCGCTCATAAGAACCTGCTGTTGCCATAACCATGCTGTGCGGTGAGCTTAATTTCTGAAAATCATTAGCAACTGTGTAAGACCCTTTTAACTTAATCACTTCTGTTCTCAGCACAGTGCAACAAAAAAAATGAATAAACTGGCCATTGACCAGCTTACGCACCGACCCTTGTTCTCCATCGCCCGTCCACCCTGTGTGCGCGCGCTGTGTTAAAACTGCTCAAATTGGGTGTATTTTCTCAAAGCGATACATTCTGCCTCGGTTTCAATTACCAGCGATTGTCCCGGCCAAATCCCATTTTTAACCCTTTCACTCGGTCAGAAAAGCCCTTCTAATTCATTCCGTCAACTGGGTTTCTTTTAATTTACTTCGCGTTGCCCCCCCAATGGGGGGAAAGGACCTTTTCTTTCAGCCTCCACACATTTATTTCGCATCCTAACGAATCCGAAATGATAAAATCGCAAGCGGAATTGTAAGTTGTTGGACTTTTAATGACAATTTAGGAAAGCTTTGAGGATAACGCTGAAGCATCCCGCACCCCGGCACAGGCTACAATCCCAGCCAAATTGAAGCAGAATGAGAAGAAAGGCAAAAAGAAAACCCGATAATAAAGAAAATGTATGTGTGGGAGCATTTAGTCATGATTTTCTATTTTTTATTTCATTCCCTGCCGAGCGGAGAGCTTCAGATTCCCGGCATTCACCATTCACCTCATCTCGATTGATATTGCGCTGCGTGACTTAAATGCCAAAATACAAGGTTAGCCGGCAGCCAGAAAGGGAGAACACAAGGAAAAAAAAAATTAAAAGCCACTGCTAAATTCAATACACGTCTCCCTTTCGGGCGCCAGTTCTCCGAGCGCACCCACCACAGCAGTGAATTTGTAGTTCGGAGCGCCCTCGCACGGGGTGTGGGTGCATGCGTAACCAACCCCACTTGAGAATTAAGAATTTTTCCTGAACCTGACAGGAAAGGTGAAAATAAATTTACGTGTTCTACAAAGGGACTACCGACGCTCGGCGACGACGAAAAAACGCAAAACTTGGAAAGAAATGAGATGAAGCGTTTACCCCGCTCCCCACCCCCGGTGTGCGGTAAGTGACACCCTTTACATTACAATGACTAAGTGGATATGTGTGTATCGAGGATGACGGTACTTGGGGAGAAATCGTATCTCTGCCGAGGCGGGGTTGGGCTGTGCGTGGTGTTATGAGAAATGTAGACGAGCGTGTGCGGTTTAAAGATGAATTCATTTCGTTCCTTCTTCGGTTTCGTATCTACGTTGCGTTCAGCGGTAATTTATTGTGGATTAAACGAGCTGTCACTCATTACACAGACGATAGGGATGTCATATCGCGAGGAACCCTTTAATAAATGAGTTTGCTTTGTTAATGAGGGTGAATTTACATACATACTCTAAGCTGTGCAAATAGCAAGTGTTTGTGTCTTTAAGGGAAACTTAACAAGATTGAAGATGATTTTGAGAGCACGGCTATTAGGGGCTGCTTTTGCTTAAAGCGTGGGTGCTTGGGTGTGTCCAAGATAATATGTGTGTTCTAACAAACACAAGCAACCTACGATAACTTGTAAGGAAACAGATTTTGAAGGTCGTAACCTGGGCGTGGGGAGTTGCCTTTACTCTGGAGCAATTCGAGTGGGGTTTAGGGTTCGAGTGGGGTCTCTTGGTTGGGTTTGCGTTGATGGCACCTCTTCGGGCAGTGGGGAAGCAACATTCGATACAAGAGTCTACCCGTAAAATGCTTCGGTTGACTACGTACGAATAGCACAACTAATGTCTAAAGAAAATTTGAACCTTAGCCATTAGAGCAATACAATAAAGATGTCCTTAACTGAGATGATTCATATGAGAAGAGAAGGGCGTTAGCAAAAGTGATGTGCGCAATTAAAAACAGGTGACTGCTGGCTGGAGAAAGAAAATGTTCCAAGCAAAATCGCAGTATAGTGGTACATGTGACATCGACTTCGCGCCTGTTTTCAACCAAAGGGTGGTTCATCGCAAATTTGAGTCCCAGTTTGCATAAGTAGATGATGCTCAATCTGTTGGACCACATCAATAAGGCAGTGAAGAGACTAGCTGTAGCTGAAAAGGGAATCGAGGTGAATCGCAGCAGCTTATCTCCACATATTTCATAATTTGCCATATTTTACGTTTGAATGTCGGGTTTAGTATATGGAGGCTTAAAATTTAAGCCATTGGTCTCGGTGAACTTTGCTTTCAATAAGATGGACCTACGAGCCATACACACCGGGTTCCGATAAATTGTCCGCTTAGATCATGTGATATATGACCTCTGCACTATTTCCTTTGGGGTATGTAAAGTGTGAGGTCTTCGGGAACAAGCCAGCTATGATCGAAGCTTTGGAATCCAGCATAACTTATTCCACGAAAAATCAGTGGCTACGCTCGCAAAAGGTACTCTACCACTGACACCCTTGTGAAAATCAGAAGTAGATTCGCCGTTTAAAACTTGGGCTAATTTGGTTTGTCGAAGGAACTGTGCCCAAGACTCTTGACTTGAAGAATCAAAATTTAGTCCGGAAGGTAAGAGTCCATCGACTGCACTGCCTTTACCACATCGAGCGCTTGAATATCAAAGCTGCAGGAAAGAATTTCTTCAAATCTGAATCTGAAGTCGTCGCGGACATAAGACAGCTTGATCTTGAAGCAGCGTCCCCAGAACGGCCAACGATGGAATTCAGGCTCGGACTTTTCACGGTTCGACGACCTGATAAGTAAGCCAGTATGCAGTGCTAACAATGCTTAAAATCGAAATTGTATTGGAAGCTTTTTTTTAACTCACATTACTGAACTTTAAAGACGTTCTCCGTTTCCACACGTGGAAAGGAAGAGTACTATTTTTTCGAATGTGCTACAGTTGTAGTAACATTCAAGCTATGACTCAATACAAATTTATCTGATTATGCAACTGTTCAGATCGCTTTGTTCATGGCTTGATGCAATTTACTGATCTATCAAGAACCTTATGGAGGCGTCGTTGCAGATGATGAGAACGTTGGTCTCCATGGTGCCTAGTGCTCATAGCCACCGACTTCTGCAAAAGTTACAGGCACACAAAAATACCTTAGACCACCCGTCAACTTCACAAGTGTTGCTTTGCTATTTCATTGAAGATGAAACCTTCGACTTTCTAACACTATACCAACTGAACCACCGATTAAGCGAAAGTCCATTTGGTGCGATGGCCTCTACCACACCCAAGTGTTGAGGAAACTTGGCTGTTACTCACAGCTTGACCAGAGGCTATATTCTAGAGCTTAGAAGTCAATGGAACTTCGGTTCCAGCTTGGACGTACGGTAGAGTCCCTTGTGGGAAGTTAGTGGTTTCTGTGGTTTAAAACTCAATAACGTGACCAGAGATATGGTTGGGTGATTGTGCTAATTTGTCGAAATGAGATTGAGACTCAGACCAGGAGGTTAGGAGACTGTCCCGGATCAATGTGTAGTTGCATTCTTCACCAAGTTCTAGTATATAAAGAGCGGCACAGGTATATCATTGGAAGGACCTTAAGCAATTTCTTAAATTGAGGAGATTGCTTTTGGAGTTTCTTGGATTGGTAACCCAGTTTGACAAGGCGTCTAGTCTTGGATTATTTACGACTCGTGGGAAAATGGACGCCGTGGTATAAGATCCTCAAGGTAGTTGTTCACATTAATCCAAATGTTATTTGTATGCAAGCAAATTGAAAAAAAAACATCTAAAGTATTCACTTACAGTCCAAACGAATGTGCAAAGTGCCTTCAGATAATTTTGTAAAACGTAAGACTTCAAGTATCAAGTTTGAGCAGTGACCTACAAAATACTCGAGTCACTAACATTCTCATTCATTTCGTACATCTTACTTACATCAATTTAAGAACTGCGTCTTTGTTTCCCCACGCTATTTGCAATCTGAAACTATAACCGCATTGCAGGGCACATTGATGTGTGCGTGGGGGTTGTGTCTCGCGATTTTATTGCACAAGGGTGCGGAGAACTTTCCCCTTAGAAAAGCAGATCAAAATTTTTACGGCCAGTGTTTGTCCAGTCCAAGATAGTATTCTCATTTATGAGTGAACTCAATGACATATCGTTGCATGGTCAGCTCTTGCAGTAATAAAATGAAATCTTTACTGGTTGTCATTTCAGTTTCAAATAACTACTCCCGTCGCCAACAATCGCAGCGGAGTTATGACTTGAAACTCCTTCGAATGTGATGCCTTATCTTCTAGTGTGGCTCTTGGACACGAGAGTTAAGAGATGTGGCATTCGTTTTATTAAAACAGTTGGCTTTGGGCATTTAATAAGAAGTATACTTATCAAATGTATATTTCCCAAAAGCGCAGATTTATAAATACTAGAATATCGTTTAATGTTCTTGGCAGGTGATTAACTCTCACACGTAGATGGCTTCGCTATTTTTTTTTTTTGATATATACAACACAAATGAATGGTATATGTCAAAGTTTCCCAATGAATAAAAATGCCTGATCCACCAGAAAGAATAGTCCTTCAATTATGCCAAATACTGAGGTATAAGTTTCCGTAGCATCGCGCATAAATCTTTCCTACTATTTTTTGCATCTGAGACCAATCGATAGGCTGATTTTACTGATTACTTGCAGCGGCATTAGACAGGCCGCCATACAGTAAATTTATCCACACCATCATCGAAAATTTTGTATAGAACGAAAACATGTCCCACGTCAACAATATGCGATGTCCTTATCAGTGAGGTTTTCGGCTGGGCAAGTCCCCCTTTTGACCAAATCTCCCCAACTACAGTAGATCCTGCAAAAAATCCCAAGAAATAAAAATCGACACCCACCACATATAAGTCGGTTTCAATGTCGTTTATGAAACTGTACGTAGTTGCCGTGGATTAGTGGGTAAGTGCGTCGACCCACACGCAGAAGGTCTAGGTTCGATTCTCGGACGGGCTACTCGCATTTTTTCACGGCACCACCTCTTTCGAGTTGCTGACAACACACAAAGAGTATCGACTGTCTACGAAAAGCTTCTCCAATCTCTGCGTGCGAAGTCAGCAAAAAACTGTAGCACCCTTCTACTAGTGAGAGAACAGTAACACGCACAACACGAGTAGTTGTTGTAGAAGATAGGCCCTGATTCCATGTGGTCTGAAGTGCCACTCAATTATTATTGGATATCCATGTTAGACATGACGGAAGGATGGACGAAAGAACGGATTATCCAAAACACGGTTTTGTTCTTCGAGAACTTAAGCCCTTCAATTGTTTAAGTCTCACATCTCTTGCTGGTGTTTCCTAGAGACAACAAATTCGCATTCACACTTCATGTCTCCTGTGAAGAACCCTTAAAATCAATACATAAAGCGACTAGTTCTCCTCTTCGCCACATTCTCGAATCTCTTTAAACTTTTTGCAGTACAATCGATTTCAGTCTTGAGAGAACTTTTTTCCCTGAGACTACATTCACATCTAGGACGTCTTCAAAACTGTATCTGCAACACAACAACCCGTCCTCTCCTAGCCTAGATCCTAATAAGCCGTTGTGAACTAATTTCGAAATGTGCTTGCTGGGCGTCACTTCCGCCTTCATTTTACCCTCCCAAAAAAGCAGAAAAACAACGCAATTCTTTAAAAACGAAAACATTAGCATTATGCTTTGCATGCAAGAAAGAGATGGAATGGGAGAGAGTGGGGAGTTGGGGTAAAAGACGCACAAACATCCCGTCCAATGTGTATCTAGGATGTACACATTCAATCCATCTGCAGTGCACTCGCAATTCGGAGTGTGTTTGGCTCTGTGAGCGGTGGCCCCCTTTGAAACATTTGCTATGCAAAAATTATCCCAAAAACAGAAAGACAAACGGCACAAAATGTGAAAAACATTGGGGCCGAAGGGAATACATAATTCGGAGAGGAGAATAAATTCCGAAGTGTGATGGCTGCGACAAAATCCTTTCCAATTTTTGTGTATATTCCAATTTTATTTCGTTCGTTTGGCGTTTTTCCCCCTCCCCACCGCCCCTTTTTTTCTGGTTCTGTTTTTTCGTCCGTACTTTGGGTGCTTTTTATACTTCTTGCCGCTATCGGTCGTCTCAGATGAGGAGGAGGATGTCCTCAACTCGTGTCCGTCGTAATCGATGGCACTGCATGTAAATGCTGAAGGATGTTTATCTTTTTCGATTCCTTTTTGTTTCGGCTCTGCGGAATACGCCATGGAGGATGGCTTTCCGTGGGTTTTGTGTGCGGAACGGAGGGGTGTGTAAATATGTACAAATGGAATCTGTGGATGTCCGTCCCCACGCCCAGATGATTTCGATTTTGAGTGCTGTTCGGGTCCGCCGGGAAGTTTAAACTCCACACACACAGTTTTGGACAGAACAAATATTAATGGTCCTCGACATTCGGGTCAAGAAAGACAGTCCGACTGTCTGCTGGATAAAATAGATTTCGAATTAAAAATCCATCCAGATAATGGGCGATGGATCGACATCGCATTGGCAAGTTCGTGTCGCTGGGGGGGAGGGGTTGGGCAGACATATCATGGCGGAGGGTGGTTGCCTGCCCTGCGATCGGCGTAGTGCCAACGTGGAGTGTGAGTCGTCATTATATCCCAACCTCTTCAAAATGAATATTTGGTTATAATTAATATCAGTTCAAGTTTCGATGGCCGTCGGCCCTTAACTTACTACACGGACGAGTGCCCCTTGCGTGTGATTGTAATTGTGCATGTTTCGCTCGTGGAGACAGGATAAGTAAAATGTTAATGAGAGTTCTGCATCCAATTAATTTCAACTTTTCGACCGTGTGCTCGGATATTTTTACAATTCGGCGGAGCCACACTCGTGGGGGAAATGCACATATTTTTTTTCATTTGCTAAATTATTGAGGACAGCGTATGTCTGTGAGGAAAGTGTAATTTAATCCTGGAAATGAGAGTCGAATGGAGAAGGCGGAAAAACAGGAATGAATGCCACGAACTTATGTCGCAGTTGTTGCTGTTGGTTTTTTTGTGCGATTTAATTAAACATTCGTTTTTTTTTTTCACTTTCAATCTGCACAAAGTTAATTTAAGTCATAGAATGAAATATTTTTCATTTTGCCATTTCTTTGTGTCACCGTAGTACACCTCATTGACGTTAATTAATTTTGAGATCAGTCAACTGTTGTCCCGGACAACTTTTCACGGAAGAAGCTGGCACACCGAAATTCTACAAATGGATTGTATTCATGGATAAAAACGACTGTTTGTGAGAAACAACTTTAAAGTGAACTTTTAGTTTTTATGATTACAGCAGGAAAATATACAAAGGATGGTACTACAATTCAGAGAAGGCTTAGATTTTTCAAGAACCAATCGCAATGATTGATCTTCTAGAAGCGCAAGACATCTATAGCTTGGTGCCAACTACCAAATGTAAAATTTGAGGTGGTTTTCAAAAAAATTTAATACTTTTTGACTGTTCTTAACAGAAGTCCCATGAAATAGAAGATAAGAGGTCCGTCCAGCAAAACTAGGTACGACCCTCAAAGTCTGCTTCTGTATCAGCTTCCTTGCGTTTTGAGTAGTCTTTGAGTGTGGTTAGTACTGGGAAAGAGGTGGTGCCGTGAAAAATTCAAGGTATTCAGTCCGGGAATCAAACCTGGTTATGCGGCGTGTAGGACGACGCACTTGCCCACTACGACACAGTAGCGACTAAACTCAAATATTGCTGTTGAAGAAAACACGAAATCATTTATTTGCCTTAGTGCACCACATACCAATTTATAAAACTCAAACTGCATCGATATAGAAAAAAAATGAACTTGGGTTTAAATGATAATTCTTTCAACTCAGCTCCCATCTGAATTCTTTACCAATTTGAACAATTTTAGAGAGGAAGGCAACTCAGTTTTTTTAATATTCGAATGATTTATATTGTCTCGAACTGGTGGACATACACCGGTGCTTATGGTCACTGAAAAATTGGGAAAGTTCGCCAAATTTTAACTAAAGGTAGCATCTGGTATTTTTTTTTAAGTTTCTTCTTCACACATCTTGTAGACCGTCTATCCATAAAAAGTAATTCTACACCAAGCAAAGTTTTAATAGATAGGCGTATATAAAATGGCATATTTAAGAATTCTCGAGCTTATACATACATAAAACGGATAGCTTTTGAGGTCACGTTAAACTTTTGCTGGTTTCGGGTTAACATAGGGACATAAGGAAGTTTAAAAACGTACTCGCTAAAAACGAGTCAGAAATAGATTACACAACAGAAAAAAGAGGGATAAATCCAAATCAATAAAGATCTTAGCCATTATAACTTAACTGGAATGATTTAAGACAACTAGTTAAAATGTTACAATGATTTCAAACGCTCATGAAAAACAAGGAAGTCTGATGATTTTACTGTGATATATAAAATCAATCTTTTTAAAGTCCACATCGACTACACGATTAAAAGGGACCTACAATTTTTCGCCGACTCCGAATGGCGAGATTTGAGAAGCTTTTCATAGACAAATGATTCTCCTGGAATGTTGTCAACAACACGAAAGAGGTGATGCTTGAAAAAAAATTCGAGATATCCCGTCCGGCAACCTAACCTTCTGCCTGTGGGTCAACGCACTGTTTTTAGCTTTTAAAATGTATTTTTTTCCTTTCACTTTCTTAGGTCTAGAAACAAAATAATTAACTAGTTATATATACTTTATTATTACGAAACTATTTTACTGGCCTCATACGGGCACTCTTAGTTAATCTATTCTTATTGTTATAATTGCTTTTCAGCAACTTTTCTTTTTATTTAAAATAAATTTTTATTTTTGCTTACATATTTCTATGTCAGTTTCTTAATACTAAAAACTTAGTACTTAATTAAAAATTCAAGGTTTAAGACACCTAAACCTAACCACAACGAACTTAACCTGATCTACAAAGTTTTTATTTATTTTTTATTATTTTATTTTAAGCGATGCATGCTACAAACTTATTCTACCTTACACTAAATGTGAGTGGTCTGTAGGGGGACCAATTTTGCTTCAGCTGACGGCAGCTGGGCCACCAGAAGGCCACCAATAAAAATGCATATCCCTTTCCCCATCTTAAATGTCGCGATTAGGGATGGATGTGCTGAACCGTAGATCACTCGACCTTATGTTTCATACATTGTTCACGTAGAGCAGTCGCTTGTCCACTGATCGTCTTGCTACGTGGTAAAGAAGTTCCATCCCTCCACATTCTGGACAAAACCAATACGGAACAGATACGGAGGAAAAAATCGACTCCGCCGTGCGATCTCATCATATGCGTCGTTTGGGAAGTAAGCTCCGAATATCAGCTCGTTTTCTAGAAGTCATTGCTCGTGCAACGTGCCGTCGGATCAGCTTAATAATAAATTTATCCAGCCTATTCAGGCTTGCTGCGTTGTACAAGATTTCATTGGCATAGATCTTTCTATACACAGACTCTGGGTTCTGTACATCTTAAGACAAGCTCGAAGACATTGCCTTTCGAACATCATCATACTTTTCATTTGGGAAGGACTCAAGTTGAACCACACTGGACAGCCATACACCATACTTGGCCGTATTAGGGTCGTGTAGCAGATAATCTTCACTCTGGAATCAAGTTGGCTGCTATAAAACAACCTACTTGTCTTTTGTGGCTTTAGCCATACCCGTCCTGTCCAACATAATGCTCAAATATCTCACTACACTCCTCACAGCTTAAGGGTGCGCCTGCAGGGCCGTAATGCTTAACTTACGCTTTTTTTTATTCGTATCTCTTGAAGCCCTGCACGGAGTTCGGAACAGGATAGTTTCACACTTCTGGTAGTTGATGTTTTTTTTTTGTTGCAAAATCGCTGGGTTTTCTCGAAGAGGATATTAACGACCTTAATCTTCGGCGCAGTCCTGTACGCGATCAAATCGTCAGCGTATGCGATCAGGTTCCAATTAATTTACTGGTGAAAACAGTGAAAAGTATTGGTGAATTCACTGCACCCTGCTGGAGCCCGTATTTAATGTAAAATACTTTAATAGCCACTCTTAACAGCAAACCTTCTACCCGCGACCATTTTGTAGATCGTGTAAAGTAGTTTTTTTTGCTTATATCCAACCTCGTCAACGTGAGCAAGAGGCCCTCTTACTAGACGGTGTCGAATGAATTTTCCAAGGCAACAAGGCAGGCCCCGGTGCCCTGGGTTCGACGTATTTACCCACTCCGCCACGGAGACCACGGTCCACTAGTGCTGTGTGTCTAATTGTTCTCCCTTTAGTTTTCTTAGCGATTTCAAACGGAGAGTAGTGGTGCCGTTAAAATTAGAGATCTTCAATCCGAGAATCGAACCTGGAACATACGGCTGGTGAGTTGAGGCCTTCACCCTTCGACTCATGAAGGGTTTGAACCTGAGCTCGATGTTGTCGAGCTACTGCAGTCAACCGATTTTTGCCCCTTGAACTACATCGACATCTTGGTTCGCGGTTGTGTCTTCTCCTTAATTTTCCTTCCTTGCAGACAGTATCAAGTAATCCAACTGGTTCAAGGCTCTTAAATAATTTCTCGGAATTTATGCAAACGCGCATTCGAAAGTTTTAATAAGACCTTCTTCTTTTTTTTCAAATTTCAGTGAAATTTGCAATTAAACTTATATCGTTGGAAGGTTGAACTCAATTCAAAACCTCCCCATTATTGCTTGCAAACCATTGTCTTACATGAGCTGCTGTTGCGTTTCCTTTAAAAAAATGCAACGTTGGCAGTTGAACCTTTCGTAAAAATGAATGATGTCTTTATTTCAAGCTGAGCGATGTAAAGCTCTGAGGTCGTGTCGGGGACTGTAACCAAAAAAACGGGCAAAGTTGAGAGGACTAGATTATAAGGATTCGAGGAAAAACTCAATAGCGTCAAGTTTAGTTCCTTAAACGTTTGTTGAGTACTGAATGGGCTTGCAATTTAAATATAAATAAGATGAACAAACCATTTTGTTGGTACAGAACGACGATGTACTTGATTGGAATTGTTATATTAAATTTTATCCAAACCTGACTGGCCTTAAACTTAAATTGGATTTCCCTCTGTCCCGCATTATGGCACAACGGTCACTCACACTCAAAAAATAAAGTGATTGAATTTAATTCAAATCGCTATAAAGCACATTTTAAAGTGAACCCCTTAAATCCATTTGCTCACTTTAAACGCGATTATTCCCTGGAATTTATTGTTGGGAACGACTAAATGCATATGAACACGAAAAAAGGAAAAAAAAAAAACTAATCCGCCATCTACCTTGTATCAACGCTTTTATAACACTTCATGACACCATTCAGTAATGCAGAGATAAAATCTATAGTGAAAATCAAAAACAATCTGACCTAACCAAGGTACACACACAAAAACAGAGCAGAGCAAAACAATGCAAAAAAAGATATAAAACCCACAACACACTATCATGGATTAAATTCCCTCGCTTGGCTGTAACAGAAATGTTTTTATAGGTTAATGTATCTGTTGGTGGTGATACAAAATCTTTTCGAAAAAAAAAATGTTTCACCAGCTCCATCGGAGCGGCACTGAACACGTCGCGCACACCTAGAATGTGATTTTATGTAGATTACATTGAATATTTCAGGAGACAGTTCTTTTTTTTCGGCTTGCGGGCCGGTGGAGGGAACACCACCTACCAGGCCAGATGCACATTCCCCAACATGAGCCCTCACCATTTGGATTTATATGACAGATCCCCATTGGGAATGGCCCCTTATGCTGTTCTCCATAATTTTTGGAATTGTTTTTGTTGGTTCGTCTTGCATCGCTCCTCCGGTTCTCATCGTCTGGCTGTGCTTTTGCCACCCTCGAATCATTCAAGCGCATTCATCACCCCCTCTCCCTCGTTGGCGCCATTTTACATGCGGATAAAAATGCTTTGCGGAAATTTTTTGACATTTTATAAGTGTTTGGTTATTTTTTAATGGATGCCAGGAGACAGGTGATTTTATTAACTTCAGTCAAAGTGAATGAATACATACGAGTATGTGAATGAAAATCGATAGGCCTACATATAAATCGGGATTTCATTGAGCGTGCATGGATATTTAATTGGAAATTTGTTCAGTGACCGACAGCTCTTGATGCACACATGTCGGTACATTTTGATGTTCCCACCGAAACGATTTGAATATGAGGGGAGTGCAATAAGAAAAAAAATACAACGCGCCATAAACGAAAATCCATTAAATTGGAGAGATTATTAGCATTGCTAATGGCAGACACGAAATTGCCCTACAAAGTGCACAGTAATCTTGCCTTCACATTGTGGCCGTCAATAAAGGGCGAACAACTTGAGACTTTAAGCAAATCCAATCTCAGCTGAAAGAAATTGGACGTGGGATGTCTCCCCTCGAATAGGTTGTCACTGCAAGTGCTCACAAAGGCGACGGAATGAATGGCAGGAGATAAACTTTACAGTCACTGTGGAAAATTGCGAAAGTTTCTGCTCAGGAATGTGTGCTGCAAGTTTAGAACTTGTAAAACTCATTAGTGGCTAAAGTGTTTTTTTCATGCAATAACATATTGAACAGCGGCAAAGTTGTTGTCAGCATTCCTTTTTCAAACACAAAAAAAAAATTCAACAAACAAGATTTATATTCATCAGAGGGAAGGTTTCCGATTGGCAACTTCATTAACTAGTTCAATGCTGGCAATAAGTTAACTCGGGTGTAACAATAAACACCTTCTCTATGGCAAGTAGGTTGTCTTACAGCATTCAACTTACACTCCGCAGCTAAGGACATCTGCTACACGGCCCTTGTCCGGCCAGTCATGGTGTTTGGCTGTCCAGTGCGGTTCAACACAAGTCCTTCCCATATGAGGAAAATATGGATGTTCGAGAAGCAATTCCTTCGTGCTTGTCTCAAAATATACAGAATACCCGAACTTGGCTTCTATCGCAATGAGGTTTTGTAGTTAATTTCACAATTATGCTGATTCGAAGGCATGTTGCACGAGCAATGGCATCAGAAACCGAGCTTTAATTCGGGGCTCACTGCCCAATCGATGCATATCACGGAAGCTCACGCCTAAGTGGATTGATTCCACCGGAAGCATTCGGATGAGGGGGGATGTCCACTTGTTTATTACGTGGTAAAAATGTCAGTGGATAATCGGCTACTCTGCGAGAGCTATGTAAGAACAGTCAGTCTGGGTAATCTCCGGATCAAAACAGCCATTCCTGTTGGCGATAGAACCGAAAGTGATATGGATTGAGGTTTCTATTGATGGCTACAAGCCCATAAAGTCCCAGTTGTCGTCAGCTTGCCAGGCTAACATTGTTGATCCAATACGGCCAATTTACCTTTAGGTTAATTTAGAACTATAATTGTGGTCACTGTGGGTAAGTGCGTCGCCCACATGCAGAAAGCCTAGGTTCGATTCCCGGACGGGACACCTCGCACTTTTTTCACGGCGCCACCTCTTTCGAGTTGCTGACAACACTCATAGAGTATCAATTGTCTATGAAAAGCTTCTTAAATCTCGCCTTCCGGAGTCTGCAAAAAAAAACCTTCTATCCGTCAATTGTAGTCACTTTGATAGGTACTCATTTAACTCTTAGCCAGTCTGGGAATGTTATAATACACTAAAGACACTGGCAGAAAATAGCAGTCTTGAGCTTGTCAAAGACATAGACACCATGAATGTAATGAAAATGCTGATATAAAGGGTGATTCGTCGTGAGGTTTACTTTTCAACTTTTCAAAAGAACAATTCATGGCATGTTCTTTGTGAAAACGCTTTCGCAATATTGTTGACCAAGACTACGTCTGAGGAGCTCCATATGGAAGGTTTAACTATGTAGCAATTCTTTCTACTATTGCGACTGGTATATCGTGCATAAAACGTGCAATGTGGGCGATAACCATAGCTGACTTATTCTTGAATTCCCAAAACTTTACATACTCCAAGAAACAGTAGTATAAAGCTGTGATATCGCATGATCCAGTTGACCATTTTATTGAAGCGAACGTAGAATCATTGGCTTACCAAAAGTATTTCTCAACACGCGCTGCAGACTCATAGTGTAATCTTTTTGGAAACCAGTGCTCAATTGGTTCCTTGTGCTTGAAGTTCAGGAAGTACATAGTCCGTTAATATGGCGCGATTACGATAAGCATTGACCATAAAATTCTCCTTTGTTCGATAGATTATGGACTATGGCAGACTAGTCCCTTAAAAAACCATACCGTTCTTGAATCCAATGACAGCTCTTGGTACTTTTCGGGTTTCTCATCAACACAAATTATTTTTTTTAGAAACGTATCCATTTAGCAAGAAATAGGCTTCATCACTGAATAAGATTTAGCGGTGCGCCACTGGACTTTCATTGAGTTTTTCCAGAGTACATTCAATGAAAAACTGACACAAATTCAAGTTACCTAACTTCAATTCTTGCACAAGTTGAGGCCGAGATCTTCACGTAAAAGAGCCAATACAAGCTGCTGAGCACGACGACCAAACGATCAGTACATTTTCAACATCTATGGTTTCTTCACTATTTTCTAGATGTGGTCTAACTGGTCGAGCATCATCCCACTTTTGCCTGGTAGTACAAAGGACAAGTTTTAGAGTCTGAGCTCTCCAGTGAAGTATTTTCCAACATCTAACAAAAACAAAAATCATCACTTATCTTTACAGGGACTCAAATTTTTGAGTCATTATATATAACTGAATTCGGTGTATCAGACGGTTCCGTACTTGGTTCCATCTTGTTCAATATTTTTATGACCGATATACCAGTACCTACTGGAAACACATTGTTCGCTGATGTTAATGCCCTGTTCGCATCTAACATCTATTCACAGGACACAATGACTTAGTTACAGATTTCTCTTGACATTTTTCAAAATTTCTGTATAAAATGGAAAATAAAGCTGAATGTTAATAAGTCCCAGGCTATGTGGTTTATTGGACGCAGAAAATCTCAGTTTCTACTCCAATCAAACCTACAATTGAACTTGATCCATACTGAGTGGTCTGAAAGCTGTAGATACTTAGGAGTAACTGCTGATAAAAAAACTCACATTTAAAAAGCCTTTATCGATCACACTTCACAAAATAAACCTCATGGTTTAGATACTCTACCCATTTATCAATAGAAAACCAATAGTAAGTATTGAAAACAAAATATTAATTTTCAAAACAAGCTTTTAACCAATTCTAACCTACGCTTCACCTGCATTGGCCAATTGTGTTAATAATCACACTAAGAAGCTCTCTCTGAAAATTAACTTTTTCCTCAAGACTTTGAATTAATCATCCTTAGCATAAAGGTGGGCTTAGGTGCTATTGTGCTGTGAATCTTTCCAGGATGACTTGCCAAATGATACTGAACAAAAATAATAAAAAAGTTTGACAGATGTCACGCGTAATATGTCGAAGAAAGCCTATTAAAAATCAAACCTTACAATGAATCACCCTTTACTTAAAGCAATTAAATATGGAGAAAGCTTGCGGCAATCATCAATGTGATGAACCTTCTACCAATGGATATTTTAAAACCTTTCTAGCACTGGAATATGCTTGGCTAGACCGTCACACATCATAAGAGGTCTACAGGGTGAATCTGTTAACTGCCTATCTTTAGCTCTTACAAACAGAGCATGTTGTTGGCTTTCTTCGTTCTGACTTGCACTTCAATCCGTGGCGGACCTCGGGACACAGGTAACATGGCTCTCTATCTAGGCCGGAGTTCTGCTAGTTTACTTTCAGAAAAGCACGTACAAATGATTAAGGTAAAAGCCGAGGTTTCTCTTTACCACGTTGTACTTGGGGGTGAGAGTAGTTTCCATTCGCTTTACGTGACCATTTAAAAAAGACGAAAAACTAGAACTCGTTTGACAAGATTCAGTTTGCTATACAGCTCGTACAATTCGTCTTTCACTGTCCTCCTCCTAGCACCATCAATACATACGAAACCTAAGACAATTCCTATTCTCTCTCGAAGCGACAAAATACATCTTCGTTCGTGTTAGTTAGTGCTCATGTTTCCCATCCCTCACAACTGTCACCAAGAACATTGGAATCCCCATATTAAGTTAAGTTTAAGACAATGCCCTCCGACCCCTGTCTATTCAGACAGTCCTCGCACAAACAACCAAAAATTATTTGATGAAATGATTTTCCAAGAAATTATTCTTCGCACGACTGTGCGATCACCTTTGATGTCAAACCCCTACTGGGCTGGGTAACCATTCAATAAAATATTAATTTACTAAGAGCGAAACGCCCCACGTGCACGATCTTCGGGAATTCCAAACGCTTCCCGAACTACGCGCCGATTCAGAAGTTATTTGTGTCACGGCAACTGCCGCCCAAGTTTTCCCTCTTAATGACATTCCTTTCAACGAATCGTACACGTGTCCCGGTCCCCACACACGAACGCCTCTGGCAGAGCGGAGCGGAGCGACCCTTGTGCGGAATCTCATTAAATTAATTAGTAATCACGTAGTAACAATTTCCCCCAGCCCGGTGACATAATCTCTTTCGAAAGTGTTCTCACCGCAACTCTTCGCCAGTGCGATCAATCCCCCACCTGCCACCTACCGGCCAACCAGCACCAAACACCAGCCATCGCAACAACTGGGCATTTCTTGGGGCTTATTTTAATTATGAATTCAATTTTCGCACACAAATCCTGTTTAGCATGCCGAAACTGAAAAGTAAAATTCTTGTCACTTACCGGCAGATCCTTTTTGGCCACCTCTCCGCGCCCAGGCGGCAGCTTATCCCCGGCCACATGGACTTGACCACTCCGAGGGACGGCGACGTATAAGCACAGCAAACACCTTATTGTGTATGAATCTTGCATGAGGCGGGTAGCGGTGCGTGTGTGTGCGCATATTTCAATTTTTAAGGGCTTAAGTCCATTATACGAGCATTTGAATTATGGATACTTTAAATTTTGCTCAAAGTGATGGAAGGTTGGGTTCTGCAGCTGTGACTGATTTTTATCCCCCGACATATTTCACCATAAGCCCTCAAACAGAGCATAAACTATTCCCCTCTATCCATTCACCTTATTATCGTCACATTTTTCCTTTCGGGGTCCTGTCCCTTCGTCCCGTTGTCCGAGCTGGTCCTTACACCGAAAATATGCTCTGCATGCAGACACAGAAAGGACACACGAGCACATTCGGCATACACATTCTCTGCATAAAGGATTACGTCGGCGGAGAGGCGGGGATACTCCCGATGGTTGTTGTGTAGCCGGGATGTCGGTATGTGTCCGACTTGCGCTAGCATCCCATAAATTATGATGTATTTTACTTACAGTTGAAAATTCAAAATAGCCCTTCTGGGGGTGGTTTAGCTGGTGAATGTGCTTGTGGGCACCCATACACGAGCCCACCGCCCCGCTCACGGGCGCACACATTCCGGCAAGTCCTTAAATAAGTAATTTTGGTTTTGGGAAGTTCTGTGTGTGTGGGTGTGGGGGAGAGGATGGAGAAAATTATTTAAACTCCATGAATTCCCGTTATGTTGCTTAAGAGATTCATTCCTCCCTTCGATTCGTTTTATGTGGCCGAGAACAGTCAGAGGGCACAGCGCTAATAAGTTTCTAGACAAAACAGGATATTGAAGAAATCGTCTAGGATCTGCGAACGGTGGCTCCGTGCCGCCCTCCTATGAGATGCCTTTGTTTTGTTAGATTTTCTCGTGTCGGTCGGTTGCTCGCCGCTCGTCGGGCGGCATCCTTGTTATTGAAGAGAGCGCCTCAACGCTGGGAGACGGTGCTTAAGTTTTGGCATTGTAATTTTGGGAAATTTTTCATGTGGAAACTTGGGGCGGTGCGGGCGGCATTCGTCTATTTGGCGTCTTGAAAGTTTCCATTTTTTATGGGATTATTGTTTAATGCCATTTTATTTATTTCCTCAAACCGGCATTTCGGGTACGTCAAAGGAATCCTTGAAGTTGTGTATGAATTAATGAGTTTTATTTCTGTGTGTGATTGTATTGCGAAGGACGGAGGAGACGATGCGAACGGCGAAGGAAGTTAAACAGGAAGGCATTCATTTCGCTCAAATAACTGGCACGTGCTTTGGGGCTCTTTGTTTAATTGCTCGTATTATTTTCAAGGACGTTCGAATAGGCTTTTGACTTTTCAGTTCACGCTGTTCGCAATTGAGATGAAGCTGGGCGTAACATTGGAAAAGTGTACGGGGGTCAGGAGGCCTTGCAAATCATTTCACTTGATTCCCTAATATAATCCTTGGTGTATACACAAATAAGACTGGTTTTATGATCTTGGACTAATTATATTTTTGTTGTTAATTTTGGTGTGTTTCACAAGGAGTACACTTTTTTCAACACGGTGAAGGTTCTGCTGCTTTCCCAATGAATGTATGGTACGTATGATTAGGAGCATAGGTAAATCGAAGGAAGCACGGTCTAGTCGATTATGGTGTGGTTGTCCTAGTGCTTCAAATTGAGTTCTTCCTAGATGGAATATCCTGCTTTCGGGCGGATGTATCATACACCTAAAATCGTTCACTAGAAATTCTATGTCAACGAAACGATTTGCGCAACGAGGATATAATATTTAATTTTATATTTAAGTTGATTAGGGGTTACATTGCCTGTGCTATGGCCTCAATCAACAGCCAGAGAATTGGAGCCTTTCCTTTGAGCCTTGCCTAAAGTACTACACTATGAGAAGGTGCGAATCTTGCTTTATTCATCTAGGACTACAATGGAATGGAATTTTCAACAACGCTTTGAGACATTACCTAAAGGGTATGGTCAATATAAGGTATTAGTTTGTGCCACATGAAATATCCCTTTTGTAGCTTGGTTCTACTCTCTCTTCTCTATCGCAAGTCGTCGAAACACCATCATCAACATCATTCTTGAAAGCATCGCGTGAAACTCAAAAATCACAATCAGAGCCCCGATCTTCCAAAAGTCCGTTCAGCTGCTGATTGGCTTACGCGGTCTTGATTCGACAAACAAAATCAACCAAAACCGTCAGTGAGGGGCTTGCTGGGATTGAAATGGAAGCGGCAAATATGAGTATGACAATAAACAAAAGAAGAACAAAGCAGCTGTCATCGATATCTCGGGCAAAACGTCAGAATGGGCAGCAACTCTGAGGTTGTAAATAACTTTGTGCAACTATGTCCGTAGTAAATAAGGACGAAAACAGCAGTACCGAAATCAAGCGTGGAATCACTCATGCCTACCGCTATTCCTTTGGGCTCAAGTGTCCTCTTACGAAAGACCAGGCCGGATTGGTATTACACCTTGCTCACGGCTGTCCTACTTTAATGCCAAGAAATTTAAACGTTATTCAAAGCAGGTGACGAATCCGTTGAAGACGAAAGTTATACGTGCGACTTTTGGTTTTCTTTGTTTTGACGGCATCTGGAGGTGATAGTTCCACGATGAATTATCTGGGCTGTTAGACGGCATAAGCCTGGTGAGGCAGTTGCGGACACAATACTAAAGATGGCTAAACACTGATTTGTAGGGTCCTTGAATCCGAGGCATTGGGACAAGGCAACAATAGCTTCGTCTGCGATGGCGCAAATGAACGCAAATGGATCTCACCCAACTCAAGGAGTAACTTGGTCGCCGCTGGCAAGAGATCGCATTAGCTGTAGAGGCATGTTGGCTGAGGCCCAGGCTCAACCCGAACTGTTACGCTACTCAAAGAAGAAAAAAGAAGAAGAAATACATACGGCTAACAAGACCTTACTTGTGAGAAAACAGTCGTGTTTTGTGTAATAATTTCCAAATCAACGATTTAAATAACGGCTGGAGGAAAACTTAACCGAAAAATTAATGTTTTGAGGTATTCGCTTCATTTTTCAATTCGCTTGTTTGGAGAAGTGCTATATTTTTGTTTTCTTTTTTCATTTTACTGCAGGTGTACATTGGTGAGATGTTGGTTAAGATAAGCTTTGAAGGAGGAGTAGGATAAGTGGAAGAAGGAGTGCTGTTTCAGGTTGGGATAAGTCAAGTTTAAGATTTTTAATTTTGTCTGTACGCTTGCTGGCAACCTTATGTTTCGTTATTGGCAAAATATATTCTGAATTGGAGAGAAATGTGGATTTTAGGGAGGCCAACAGAAAAAACACTATTTGCTTTGAATTAATTTTCGATCTTATATTTCATTTCATGTTTAATATTATACTCCAGCTTATACATATACATAGTTTACAATTTAAGATTTTCGAATAGTTATTGGCAGGAAGATTATCATTCTATAACTAAAAAGTTAGTGTTGAATGATTCCATAGGTCGTGCTTCTTTTCAATGAGGCGGACACCTTACGAACTGGAGCTGGAACTCGTCCCTCGTGCTCAGTCCCAAATAGTATACTAAAATGTGGGCGACTAATGGTAAAGGAAGTCACATTGGCGAATGAGTCCTAAATATTGGGATGTCCGCCGGAGTGGATGAAATCCGACCATAATTTTTTTGTGGCTCTCTTGTGTCATTAAGGTGGCTTGCGAATGTAACATGGAGTAGTCTACCAATCGCCAGGTAGACTACTCCATACCTCTTTCAAGCGTGCTGGGCAACGTCTGAGCTGAGGCCCAAGTCCAAGTTAGGGAAAGAATAGTAAGAAGTACAGCTGACCAGCCTGCCACTCTAAGAATTGTTCCTAATTAGGCTTGGTACTATGCTAAGCCAGACTGTTCTTCTGCTAAAGACTGTTGTTTTGTAGATTAACAAAAATCATACGGCCCTCGAGGTAAATTTTGGAGTGTCCGTCAGGAGTATGGAATTCATGGACCTTTGCTTAGGACCCTTCAATCTCTATACATCAACTGAAGCAGTTATTTGGGCAAACGGAAGTACATCAAACATGTTCACCATGGACTTGCCAAAAGAGCGTCTTGTCACCTCTCCTTTTCATTAAAAATTAAGTCGCCTGGTTGTGTTTGGGAATATCCACTGATGAGTAAGGTCTGATGGCGGAAGAGTGATCTGGACGTCTCTTATGCGTGCATTGCCTGGCGACGTCTTTAGTGGAACACGCGACTTACAGAAAATGATCAGGATGGAAATGTGTTGTCGATTTGAGATGTGACAAACAAAAAGTAGAGTATGAGATTATGTTCCACATGTTCCACATTGATTCACTGAATCACTTCGCATCGTTTGTGAATGCTTTAAGCTCCATACACCCCTCTTTGATAGAAATATCGACTTTTGTACGATAGTATGCAACCTATTTCAAAAACATTGGCTTTAAAAAATTTCAAAAATAGCACCGAAAAAGCAAATAAACTGTTTGCCCTACCAGCACTTTATGTTCTCAATTTCTCGCTCACATTTTGCCTAAATTTAACTAAAAATTTAAAGTGACAACTCCATGCGCCTAACGGAGTATAAACCCTTGAATTTCTAAGCACTATTAGGCTTCTGAGTTTCCAAGTAGAAACTTTCACTTGACAAAACATCCAGAGTTTACCTATTACCGATTAAAATTCTCGAAAAAGCCTTAAAATTAATCCGATCAACGACAGGAACCCCCTTCGTCAGGGTATTTGCCTTTCATTCGTTTCGAAGCAAAACGAAACCATTCAATCTGCCCCCTCAATGCTTCCTCAAATAGTCATCAGCACATCTCATCATCATTTCATAACTTCCCCCGAAGCACCATCATCATCATCGCCACCTTCCCTGACGCCATCAACCCGAACACCACCATCACAGCCACCAACTGTCAACATTTTGAGATGTTAAAGTAAAAGACTCAATATTTACGGCAAATATCCTTGATTCGCTGATTTGATAAGGACATCCACAACACATGTTCACTTCATAACTCCACCTGAGGTATGTTCGTGTTCTATCATCAAATGTTGCTGCCGCCTGTGATTCTGCGGAGTCCCGGTTCTCCAGAAGGGGCCCATTAATTTGGAGAGGCAACGCGGGCAAACGAGCAAATAAACAAACAAACAAACACAAACAACGAGGAGCAGCTTGCGCGTCACAGCAGACAACAGAAGCCTGCGGAGGGACGGCGAACAAACAACGAACAATCATCGTCATTTTATTTGACTTGACTTTTGAAAATCTTTTCGCTGTGCTCGTGCACAATGACGGACGAAGGAGTGAAACTCAAACACAGCCCAATACAATGATCATTTTGGGGTACTTGTGTCGGCGGACTGTCAGGATTTCATAGGCAACCCTCCTCTTAGAAGAATCTATGTCTCCATCCGATGACGACTTGTAATCCAATAAGGCATTGCGCAGACAACTCACTCCCATTAGTGCTCCACCGTGTGTGCGGAAAGATGAAAGGATTTCAAACAATCTACGAACAGCAATTAGGACAAATATTTATAGTTGCAACTTCCGCCCTGCTTCCCCTCCAAGGAACAGCGTTGCAGTTGATTTTTGTTTGCACTCACGGAAAGTTGTCTAATACAGCTTCCCCCTTGATTCACACTGCCATTCAGGATAACAGATGGACGGACGACTTTTCCATTAGAACTTCGAACACACACATACATGTGCTCTCTGCGAAAAGTCAAAAGTTCTCTCCTACATCTCGCTGAATTGTTCTAAAGTTCGAAAGTGAAAAATTAGATAAAAACTCGTGCGGATATCTTTGCCTTTGGAATTTCATTGGATTCTTCCAGCCACGAATGACTTATCTATGAGGGATGCGAGGCAAAAAAAAACGGCT
>OX122883.1:11544229-11652732 GCA_944738645.1 Eristalinus sepulchralis | reverse complement strand
TTTCTGGCGAACGCAAACGCTGAACTGTTGAATTAAATTCCGAAAAGTTCATACATCTCCCGAAGGAGCTTTAATTCCTCACTAACTGCAGTACATTTTCGCCTAAATCCGAACGTACGTCATGGAATCCACCTAGCCCTAGATACACACGCACACGAATAGTCTCCCTTCGACTAAGCTCCAGTCGGCATTAAAGATGAGCAGCAGCGCATCTCAAAGGAGAAAGGAGCTGAAGGAAAAAAAAATCATTAATTTTCTACACCAACGAACCCGAGAGAGTACACGACGCCGACGACGACGATGTTAAGCCACCCAACCACGACGCGAAGGATGGGAATGACGCAGGAGTGGAAAATGTTTTTTTTCTTGTCTCTTCTTCATCTCCAGCCTTTGCTGGTGCGCTTATTTACAGACAAATATTCTGGCAATCCGCAAAATGTGTTTCAGTCTATATTTTCCAACCCACAGGACCCCCTCTGTGTCTCCATTTAATGTGCATTCCCGGCAGGATATGAAAAGTCCTGTTTCACCTCGTAGATCTTTTCGTATAGCTCGCAAAAGAACCGGTAAGCACGTTTACTTCGCGTGATGTTATCATTGAAATTTTGTTCCTCCCCGTGCGTCCCTCTATCCACTCTTTTCTTTTTGCACCGTATTTTAGACGATTTTAGAGCATAACTCTGCTCTGCGACGGTGGGAGGCTGAAGGTTGAAGGCTTGAAGGCTGAAGACCACCCCTTCGTACTGTGACGCTCCTCAGCACAAGAAGAAAACTATTGACTTTGGCTAAAATGATGTTTTCAGTTGAACAAATGTTTGCTTATTTTCTGCCGCATGACGTGGCACGGTCTCCTGCTCTCTAACTCAGTAATGATCCTTCCTCCTGCTGCACAGCAACAGAGCACAGAGCGCTGGGGCATGGGGCGTGGGGGCGACGACGGGAAGCAAATGAAATTCAGCTTGAAACAACGCACATACACAGCGCGAGCGCGGGAGGAGATGAAAAAATAAGTTGAATGAAAAATCCTTTAAAGGGTCGTTTAACTCGGCTAAGGGCGGTGCAAATAGCACAATGTTATTCAAAAGTTTGCTCACTTAAGTGCCTCCTGCACGAAGGCTGCAAAAAAGTAGGAGCCGTGCAGGTGGGGTCGGCTGGGAGCGCTGCGATTGCTTGTTATTCATTCGAGACCGAAGTGGGAGCGGGGTGGGTCTGCTATAAAAATGTTCCTGCACTTGATTTTTATCATTAGCACAAGGTAAATAATTATAACTTTGTTTACGGGCTCGGGTTTTAAATGATTAAGTATCTGGAACCCTCTTCTCGCGGCCATTAATGTTCCATCCGAGCTCCGGAGGGGCGAAGTTAAAACCAATTACTGCATGCGAATCTCCACGGACGCGCTGCGTCAAGCCACTTCACAACTGGAGGACTTTCTGAGTACTCAAGGCTCTTATGATGCCCCATGGTCGTGTTTTCTCCAAGATAAAGGTCAGCTGTAATGGTCGCTCTGCGAAAGGATGTTGACAGGAGGATGAGTTCGGTGGGCGGATGCAGGGAAGCGACATGAAAATAAAAACTTGTTGCCAGAAGAACACAGACGACGTTGGTACACACACTATGTTGACCTTAATCGAACGAGTGGGTGATAATGCGGCGGGCGTGTTGAGGATCTGTCTTAGCTTGTCTTCTAGGAAGTGTTTCGAAATCTTCCGCTAACTTCTCTTTATTGAATAAGAACGAACTTGGGATGAAAATTCCTCACTCATCCATGTACGAGGGCGGACGGATACATAGATAGTCTCAGTACAATTGTAGGGACATACAATCGTGTTCCAAATTCTTGTAGACTACTGGTGTTGAACTGTAGTGCGGAAGAGTGCATGTCCTCAGTTTTAAGAGAAATTGATTCAATTTGTGCTTTTGATGAAGCCGCGATGACTCTTCCCCTCCATCACAATTTGGTATAACGAGTCTCACCCAGGTCGTTTGTTCATGCCGCGAATACCTCTAGTACGATGGAAAACATCACAACGATCTGGTATTGACAGACTAAAGGTACGCGAGGCATCTGGGACAGTAGGCATCTCAAGGCGGCGTGTGCAGCATAAAATTATGTCCGGGCGATAGCTGTCTGTACGATGGGAACCAGGTTTGCTCAATCCAAACATCAAGTTGTGCACTACTAAAGGGGTTATTCGGGGCTGTTTAAATGCAATTTGTAGGAGGTCTTGCATCGTTTTGTGACCGTTAAGGGAATATAAATAAACTAGCAGGTAGTAGAAGCTAAGTAAGAGTCAACAGGCTGCCTGGTTATCACTCGGTGAACATGCCCTGAGGAACGCGAAGGCTGTCCAGTCGGCTGTCCGTGATGGACACCGTTCTGTAAAATTCAGAAGCTGTGATCTACAAAGTCTACCTTAAGAGAGGCAAAGTGAGATTGTGCCAATTTGACGTCGAATTCTACACAAATGGCAAAAAAAAGGCGAACTTAAGCCACCACAACGCTCTAGCTCATACGTCTACCGTCGGTATAACCCACTTGGTTAAACTGCCACGTGCATATTTTCGAGATTCTGTCCTGTTTGATTTCGGAGAAACGACTCGAGCATAGCGACTAATATTGTGTGGATAACGTGAGTAATGTTGGCTTTCAAAGCTTCGATGGTCACTGGCTAATTTATGAAGACTTCAAGTTTCCCGAGAGAAGGGAGCTGAGAGTTGTGATATCGCACGACCTAGGCGGTTTGTCTACCAGAAACCAGAGCTTACTGAAACCATCTGCATGGAAGTGATGGTGGCTCTTAGTACTTCTCAGGTTGCTCATCAATTAAAATATTGCAGTTGTTTACTAGTAGCCAAAAATGGGCTCCATCATGAACAAAACTTCGCCATTGCGTTTTTCCAAGGCGCCTTCTCTGAAAATATGACGCAACTTAAAATTACCTGAATTCAGTTCTTGCATATTTTGAATCAATTTTGTATGCTTTTTGGTCGGATCCTCACGCCAAATAGATCAGTTCTCGAATATGCAAAGCCCAGCTGTTGAGAATGACGATGAGTCGATAAGTCAAGGTCTTCGCGTTCACTCTCAGCTACAACTGCTATAGTCTCCTTACTACGTTCAGGATGTGATCTAAGTGGTCGAAGGTCATTCACTAATGTAAACTGACACTTGTTTTGAGTACCTACCATAAGTTCTTCAAATGGCACGAAAAACTTTTGTTCACTAATTGTTTATTTTCGTAATACTGCTGAAGAGTTTGAAGACTCTGTTGTAGCGACAGAATTTTCATTATGACTTGCCATATGAAGTGGAACAAAAATGATGAAGGAGTTTGACAGGAGTCATGTGGAATGTGTCAAAAAAGACTATTGAAAATCAAACCTCGCAATGAAGCACCAGATAACAGAAATAATTTTGCTCAAAAGTAGACAGAACTAAATTCTCAATTACATACATTTGTTTGCCCAAGTTTTGTGGTTCGTATGATTTTTCACGTCTGGGAATGTTACGCGCAACATTTTACGGTGCACCATTGGTATTTCCTATAAAAGACAATTTTTGCGTACTTAACATATACGACGTCTGTTCAAAAAAGGTAAAAGAAGGCATTCGATTATCGGTTTTATTTAATTTTTTTATGTTGGGCCACTAGTCTCGTACTTGACGATCGTGAAAACGAAACCATCTGCGTGTGAGAATAACTTTCACTTGCACTGGTGGCGATATTTGTAACGAATTTTGAAAGTACATTATATGTACAAGAATTTATGGTCGTACGGACAACAATATGACCACCAAATTCAAACAAGACTCATTTCCTTGAGCAGTGAATATGTCGAACTGAAGAAACCAGAAGGTCAGCTTGTTCAATTTACAGATTTGATTTGAAGACAGCATCTGGATTAAACTGAAGTGTTCGAGCCTACTATGGCCTCACTTCTGTGATGGTGCTGTAAAAGAAATCTTTCGGAGTCTTTCTTGCGCTACTCGATGGCCACCGTCCTTCTCCTCATTCTCTTTTGTCTCTTTATCAGAGGCCCCCAGCTAGGATTTCCTTTGGAGCCCCTTCATCTTTGTCAGATTTTAGTGACATACCATCAGAAACGGTTCTTCCGCAAGCTTTTTATTCATGACTGAGACTAGACGCGATCAGGCTAAGCCTCTCCGCCACGTTCTGGACTTTGTTTCAACGCCACGAGATCATGATAAACGAGGTTAACAATGAACTTGCCAGGCAAGGATCAAAAGCGGCATTCGTGGGTCCCGAACCCACTTTGGGACTGACTACACTCGTCCTTGATTAGGGACGTCGACAGCTAGGTCTTTCGACAGCACAGCTTGGGATAACAAAACTCTCCAGGATGCAGGCTGACCAAGTGCATGCTCTCAAACGTCAGCAAGAAATCCCCGGCTTTTCTATTGTCTCTAGATATGAATGACTGCAGACAACTTAAGTCTGCTTGGGCTTAGTGGTGATACCCTATGCGACGCCTGTAGAGAACGCGAAGACACTGCAGAGCTTCCGACAAGTCAATGTTCCGACTTTGCTCAGATCAGGTGGCGGCTGTTTGGCGCTTTAACCCCTAAACACATCCCAGCCTGACATCGTAAACTGTCACAACTAGTTAAATGGTTCAGCAGTTGGACCCACTTTCCACAGGCACCCACTATGCTCTGTCGACATCGTGTCCTGCTCTCACTGCAAGCCTACCCCCCATATGAGACTCTCAATATCCATTCAGCACAACTCTCAATCACAAGAAGCAATTTTTCTGCACGAGTACCCCTTGCAGTCATGTCAGAAATAGGCTTAGCAAATTTCCGTCAATCAGCAGCGCAGGCAAACGATAAGCATTTGCCTCTTAGAAGCATCTTCAAAATCAGGAGGAAAAAAAAGCAGACTTGCAACTTGTCAGAACTCCCTTCACAACCACTGACAAGGATGAACATTCCTAAGTCAACAGAATCTCAAATTTGTTGTGAAAGGCCTTGCCAATCATTCATCTGTCATCGCAGGAACAAAACTTTTCCACCACTACCACGCAAAGTGAAAAGAAAACAGAGAATCCCTTCGCCGTGCCACCACAGCACAGCGCACCCTACCATCCGCATCGCCCTTGACAACTTAAATGAAATTGAATTATTGCGTGTGTTTGTGTTTGCCACTTCAACTGGCTCGGCTTTGTTTTTAACTTTCCCCGGGATGGAGACGGCACCAAGGACATCGTGGTCGTGGCTGTCTGTGCTTCCGTTTTGCTATTCAAACTTCGAGACACAAGGGAGAGGAAATCCTTTATGTTTCTTTCTTTCCTTCCTCGCTTCTTGTTTATTCATGCCAAGGCGCCAGTTTTATTCTTTTTAATAATTCCCAGTTGTTGATGCTCCATGGGCCAAAAATCAAGTCCATTTCACGTCAGGATTTAGTGTCACAACCGCACACTCACACAGACATTGGCGCACGCATGGCATGGCCTCGCCCGGGCATGTATAGTGCGGGGGATGTGTTTATTCTCCTTGTGACTGAGGAGATACTTTCCGAAATGAACGCAAATGCCATTTAGGGAAGAGGACTTGATATCACCACCCCGATCGTCATCGTCCCAGTGGAGGGATATTTAGTAGTCCGCATTTGAGATTTTTCTTCTGCTCCCCGGCGAATGTCCTTGTGCTTATCGATAGCATGTCCTCGTGTGTACATACATCCAAGGATATGTGTTTTCTTTTCTGCGGTGACATCCATGTACGACATGGGCTGGAGAGTGGAAAACACACTTTCCGAACTGCTGAGTTGGCCCATCAGAGAATTGAAAGGATGTGTATAAAAACTGTGTCCCTTTGCTTGAGACTCGAGTCTGATCTGGACATAATGCACACACTAATGGCAACCTTCGCACACACGACGCCCGACAGGGAGAGGGGAGGGGGGGGGGGACTTTGGGAGTGATTATTCGGAAAGGTCACACTTGTGTTCTGAATCTCCGACCGAGACCCTTGCCTAGGGGGGTGGGTGGTCAGTGGGTGGTGGTTTGGTCTCTTTGAAGGACGGTGGAGAGCACATTCATTTAGTTGCTAATTTATACGAGCGGATAAAGTTCGCTTAATTTGCTCGTTTTATTTAATAAACAAGCCGAGCTTTTGTAGTGCCGTCGCTGCACCCGCACGCTCATTATTTCTGCTAAATGAGTTAAACTTAAGTCCGGCCGTGCTTTGTGCTGAGATGTGGAGTATTGTGTGTGTGGACGTTGATTGCGGACAGATTTGGATGTTTCTTGGGATTATGGCGTCAAAGCCATGATACTGGTTGGAAAAAAAGACGGTGGTGAGGTGTGGGGAGGGAATAAGAGTTCGCTAAGAATGATCACTTCAGATATTTTCTTGTCTATTTTTGGGGTTTCTGCTTACTCGAGGGGATTTGCGTTGTAGCCTGACGCAGTCCCAGGAGATTGATTTTATTCATTTCCGAGAAAAAGAAGGCCGTCGGGAATGATATTGGAAAAGAATGGAATTTGTGGATAAACACTCAGCTAAGGACGAGAGCTGACTGCGAAAACAACACTCTTATACTTAGAGTGAACGCAGTCCTGCGGACTGGGAACCAATTATCCGTGAAAAATTGAGTTTAGATTAAAGTAATTGTTTGTCCTTAAAACTATGAATGAAAGCAGTGCTCGAGAGGGGATTCGACAACTATTTTGGTGTTGAATTGGGTTCAATGGGAACGTAGTCTTGTTGTAGGGGCGGTTTAAATTTAGCTTCTAACAAAACCGAAAACAAGTCAACAAGGGCCTTCGTCAATTTTCCTGCTGAAGATTTCTGTTATGTCAAATCTCTAGGTGTACTATAAAGACAGACAGGGGCGAAAGCAATGATTTCAGTTGAGTCCGTTTGCTGTGGAATATGCTCAACGTGGGAGCACTTCGATTTTATTCCCATTTGATGTCAGAATTTGCCAACCAACATTCCTCCATGGGTCGTTAGATGTCAGACTTACAGTCAGTCGACAGTCTTCCGCGCACTTATTTAGACCAGTGTCTGTTTGGACAGGGTTTCACTTAGCCATGTGCGGCTTTGAAATCAATTTCCCATTGAACTTCATCTCACTTCAAACCTACTGCGTGTGGCTCAAGGAACGTCAAGCAAGGAATAATCAAAAAGGATATTGTCATAGGTTTCGGTGGCCAGAATGCAATCGAATTCCTGTACGAAGCAATCTCTGACTGAGTGACATCATGAATGTGCCGCCTGTCTCTAACCACAAGTTCTTCAATATTCACACAAAGTGGATGAACGGACCCAGTAACATCACGGGAAATTGCAAAGCCGATTGATAGTGATTGATAGTACCATGTCATGTGCCACCAGCAAAATCCCTGTGCATTTGAGTACGATTGCTAAATCCAATTGAAGACGCTTTGAACTTGCCATGGCATCAAAATGAGTTGACCCAATCTTCGGCTTTAGTGCTTATGGGGCTAAGTGAGATTGGGCGAGTCATCGATGAGGGTATTCGTTTGGTGTTATCAGTGCCACCAGATTAGGTATTCACTGCAAATTCTGTTGCAGTAGCAGTGGTAAGGAGTTGGGTGAACGAAACCGGAGGCGCCAAGACCGAAAGTTAAAGAGGCGTGTTGACTGTGGCTCATATACACATCGAACTGTAGTCAAAGCAAAATATACTCCTTTCATTGACTAGAGGGAATATTCCTAAATTCGTTCAAACTTTTGCAACTATTTATGTCTTTCTCTCTCTCTCAAAAGTATGATACAACTGACCTTCGTTCGAGAATTTTCCTTCACTCCTCCACAGCCAAAAAATAAAGACGGGACTCACCCTCAAAAATAGAAAGTTACGCGTTTTTGATAATTTGAAACCAAGCCATGGAATTTTCATTTTTCAACTGGTTGCCATGGCGTAGGAGGAGCATACTCGTAAGTGCACTGACTCATATGGCGAATTTTTCACGGCACCACCTCTTTCTAATTGCTGAAAACACATCAAGTGTACCTATTTTCCATGAAAAGCGTTCGGAGTGAGCAAAAAACCGTAGGACCCCTTCACTCGTAAGAGATCAATGTCATCAGTGATCAGTAGTATAGTAAAAGTAATGTAAAGCTCGTCAAAGACTGCCTAAAGTAATAGTCCGAGAGCTTGCTCTCCTTTTTCCTTTTTGAGCTATATAGTGTGGACTGAGAATCTAATACTCTTCCTGTCGGAGCTATGGTGTCCACTGGCTGTACATGACCTAGCCATCGAGACAATGCTGGTTGTATAAACACAGCAATGGAGAGTTTAATTTGATTCGATTTAATAATTTTGATACTAGAGATGCACCCCGCTTTGGTCGAGAAGTGTTTTTAGTCGATAAAATCATATTAACAAGATGAACCAGGCCGACACATAAGCAGCAGGGAACTTGACTGTCATCACCAACAAGTTGCGTGTCAGTAAGACATATCTGGGCCTACAAAGAACCTCGATGTCTGATCTATCAGAAAAAAAAAGGAATGGACCGTATTTCCAATAGCGATACACTGCCAAGTGGAATTAACCCCTTTCTTTAAGCGGGCAACGGAGAGTGGAACACAAAAGTTCATATGCTTTTTTAAGTAGCTAGCGGATAGGGTTACATATCCTTAACTCTCATAAGGCTTTTTAAAAGGTTTTTTAAACTTTATACTTCTGATAATTAAAAGTGATCTGTTAGAGTCAAAATCTTCTCTATTTAAGATCATTTCTACAATAGATCTTAAATATGAAAGAGAGTAGCAGCATTTCAAAGCAAACATTTTCCAGCCGAACGTATCCAACTTAAATGATAATAATTAATTTATGCGACATCCACATCAAATGTCCTTCATTGTCGCTAGGTCAGAGGTATTCCAGAATTTTGTTCCTGATAAGTTCACGATATGGAGTGGGACAGAATAAATGATCTTCTTCCTAAAAAACCAAACAAAGCACAAGTTAATGAGTGTCCCTCCTTTTTTGCACTCTGCGCCCTGACGACTGTGCGTATAGGCTGAGTATGGTGGAATTGGCTTAAAGTGGCTTGTACATATGTGTAAGAAGTACTACGAGGGTTGCCTTTTATATTTTTGGATTAGAGAACAAAAACAAATACTAATCATGGAAAATAGCTTTATTATTTTTCAAAATATTCCCCATTAAAATCTATACACTTTTGCGTGCGTTTGAACCAATTGTCGAAGCACTATTACCACTCTTATTGAGGTATCTCCAAAACATGCATTCTAAACGCATCAACCGCTTCTTCGGGTGTTGAAAAACGTTGACCTCTGATTTTATTTTTTACGTACGGATTTAAAAAGAAGTCATATGTTGCCAAGTCAGGACTATACGGCGGCTGACTCATCAAATCGATGTTTTGAGTGTTCAAAAATGCAGTTGTATGAGCCGATGTGTAAGAGCTTACGTTGTCTTGATGAAGAGTGATCCGTTTTCGGCGGTTGGTTTTCCTGATTTCTTGGAATACAATTAGCAATCAAATTGTTGTGTACCACTCGGAATTCACTGTTCTGCGTTGTTCTAGTGGAACGGTTGCTACATGTCCAGTTCGTATTGTATTCTTCTGGTTTTTATTGGCTCAAGTGGTTTCAGGTTCCACTTAAGTTCAAAGTCGGTCACGATATCGTTTATCGCATACTCAAGTTCTCTTAAAACCAAAGACAATATTTCATGAGTTAATGCCTACACCAATCCTTAAGTCGTGAGAAGGTTTCGCCAAATTACTCAAGCTTGCTACAGAACGAAAAGAGAGATATTAATGAAATTTTTTCAACATTGACCCTGCATTGGGCGCATGAGGGAATGCCCGTATCAACTGAACAGCAACCATATAAGACAAAACGTTTGTACTTAGAATTCCAGCTTATCTTACTTTGATAGAGCCTTCTGATCTTCACAGTTGTACAGATTTACCTTTTTTCCTAAGCATCGTATCAAATAAGGATTAAACACTGAGCTTGGGCAATGTTACTGCAGATGTCCTCTGGAGAGCAGACGGTGTGGGAACCATTATCCGTCCATCGACATATTGGAAAAGTTCTTTGTACCTCGTTACCATGTGTTACCCCTTTTGTAAATCCCTTCCTACTTGTCTGAGTGTATCATGTGGCTTAGCAACTTTTAACCCATCAACAATCTGTGTGAAATTGCAACGCATTTTAAGACATCACTCACTTCGCGCAAAGACAGTGCTAAGTTAAGGAGACTACCACACTATTTGCCAGATCGTCTACACACAGAAATAAATATTCCCTTCCCAACGCCACAGACTTCCCCCAACTCCATTCTACTGCGCGAGCACAACTCAGCCTCACTGTACTTCACGTCGATTGCAATCCAATGCCTCAAGCATCCAACTCTCGCAACACGATTACGTTTCAGACAACACATTTCCAAATGAAATTACTGCAAAAGTCCCTTTCCCCTCAGACGAAACAGCAGCCTCTCATGTCTCATTGCGAATGCATGTCCTCCTCTCAAGCATACATTTTTTAAAAGCATCAAGGAATGTGCCAAAGACATTCCGGTGCAGAAAAAGTCAATAAACTCCAGCCAGCATTCCCCGCTCCCTCCCCGCATAAGACTCTGTTGCACTTAAGAACAACGTCAGCACACACAAAACGTTACATTGAATATTAAAAGTGTACAAAATCACCGTCGGATGCTGGGCCGAGAATCACGTTCCTTGCCACACGGTATGACAGTGACTAAGCAGTAAATTAAAATATTAGTCGGAAACAGCAGCGCGCAGCCCTCCCTCATTTCCATGCAGTCCTCGCCCGCGTGCAGAGGAGACGGTCCTGCATCAGCATTACACGATATTTTTCTCCTGTGCGCTGGCATCCCTTATTAAATTAGATGCACTGGCGGCATCATCCGGAAGATTTTCCTCGGGTGTAAAAACACTACAAGCCGCAAGTACTTACAAGCACTTGGCGCGGAACCACAGCAGCAGTGTGCAGGAGAGCCGAGGGAAACCAGCCCCAGACTCTGCGGCGGCAGACAGACATCTTGAGGCAGAATAATGCAACACAATGTGCATTCATTGTATTGTCCTGGCAGCGTTTTACTCATCACCGGCGCTGTCAACCGAACAGCCCGGGCGACCGCCACCCAGAAAACCGACACCCGCCCGACCATTCAATTATCATAACGAATGAGCCTAACGCGTCGTGTGCATTATGCATCCGCCGTGTGAAGGTCCCCTGTTTGTGCTTACTACAAGACGCGTTGCGACCGTATGAATGGCGCAGTCGATGGCGTCGACGAGCAGCACTTTCTTCTTCTTAAAGTGACGGCATGCTGCGGCGGTGTTCTTCATTCTATTTCAGGGGGAAGGCCAACATAAATAAGGAAACATCCTCGACGAAGCCGCCTCATCCCCCAGACGTCTGCTGCGTGCATGTGTGAGGGTCTGGTGCTTCAAACTCCCAGTGAATGGAAGCGCTTCCAAAGTACTTTTGATATTTTTGCTCGTATTTTCATTTTTCGGTTCGAAGGGCCTTTGTGCGGAGTTTCATTTCATCACTCATCTACGGCATCCCCGCTCTCACCGGCGTTTTTGAACTTTTTCGAGGGAAAACAGTTTTCGCAGTTTACCCCATTTTTTTACGCAGATGTCGGCAGCTAATATGTGCTGTACGGCACCGCTTCAGTTCGGTCCTTGTGGCATCCCCCATTCTGTTCTCTTTTATGCATTTCCCCGGTCTCCCGGTTGTTAAAGTGCAGTGCCCCGTCGTCGCCAGGGCATTGAGTAGTAGTAGTGTAACCGGAAGCGAACTCAGGCACGGATGCAGTGAAGACGTTGGAAAAAGTTCGCAGAGAGACTCCTTTGCGGCCGCCCCCTTCAACCCCCCCACGATGACGATTTTAATGGATGATGTAAGGAAATAATGGGCGCCATTTTTGTCTTGTGCCTGTCTGCATCTCTCGGCAGCGTCGAGTTCCTCGCCTACAAAGGGATCTGAAATGAAAAACGATTCATGCCACCCACCACCCCCTAACGCAAATGTTGTTGCTGCTGTGTTTCTCCCCATCGTCGCTGCTTTTCATTCCATTTCCACGGAACTATTTTTCTATGGTTAGTTATTTTGCTTGAGTTCTCCTATTTACTCAACCTTCGTCTCTCTGTCATGGCAGTTCTGTGGCCTTTAGTCCTTGCTCCTTGGAGCGTGGAGTAAACTTTGTAGGGATTCCGTTTTTTTTCTTTTGTTTTCTGTATTCATTGACTCTCCCCCTATTTTGGTATCCTGTGTCTGAGAGATGAGAAAACCTAAGTGTGGACAAAATTCCAACTCACTAGCCTTAGCAGGAGAGAGAGAGAGAGTGAGACAGATGGAGAAAGCGGGTGCCCAGCAGCCCATTTGCAGGGAATCGACAACTCCGATGACGAGGAGGGCGAGGAGGACGAGGCCAGCCAGTCTCTCTGTTGTCATAGGTTCGTTTGGGGTTAGTTTACGGCATTTAAGGTAACCACTTTTATTTCGTTCTGTTGCTATTGTTGTTGTTCTGTATGCTGCCTACTCTGGCGCTCCTGTAGTTGGTGTTATTCTTCCGCATACCTTGTGGGTTCACTGTTTGCACTGTGTTGAAGATTTCTCCACGTGCAATAAGAAGAAAAAAAAGCCCTCATGTGCGATGGAAAAATATTTGCAGTATTTCCCTTGTTGGGAGGAATTTCCTTTACAACTCTGGCGATAGGTGTAGTGCACGTTGGCCTATGCTACCGTCTAGGGTGGATGATTTTTTGTTCTCCGAAAAAGGATGCCCATTCTTTGGACTGAGTTTTGGTTGCGGATGTTCATAGTTGTGTTTGTTGTTGTGACACAAAAGGACATTATGAGAGATAGGCGACTTATGCCCTTTGATGGGAGGCGGGAAAACCACTGGAAATCATACAAACCAACAAAGGAGGCTCTTGTCTCGTAGTAGATCTCTATAAGTCGATTAGAAGAAGTTTCTGCTGTGAATGTGTTGACCAGGGCCTTAAACAACAATCTTCTCCAGTCAAGACTATCTTTCGCCAGCAGCCTCCAGTTGAGAACATCACGTTGGTTGAGGTCCTGCGTCACTTGTGTGCACAATTTCGTTCACGGACACCTTTTGCTACTTTGTTCTAATGGTTCAGAATTGAAGATTTCTCGGGCCAAAGCTGTGGTGCCCACTCGCTCTATATGATCTGGCCATCTTCAGCTTTGGATCCGAAGACGCTTAAGTAGGGGCATGCCGCTGTACAGCCCGTAGAGTTCGTGGGTGTATCTTTCCCTCAAAATGCCACCAACGCGAACAGGGCCAAAGATCGTGCTCAGAACATCTCTCTCAAGACGACTAAGAGACCTTACCTACTTTCAATTCCATGTCCGTAAGTCCATGTCCATGAGTCCATGTCCATGAGTCCATGTCCATGAGTCCATGTCCATGAGTCCATGTCCGTGGGTCCATGTTCCTGAGTCCATGTCCCTGAGTCCATGTCCTTGAGTCCATGTCCGTGAGTCCATGTCCATGAGTCCATGTGCATAGGTCCATGTCCATGAGTCCATGTCCGTGAGTCCATATCCATGTCCACGTCCATGAGTCCATGTCCGTGAGTCCATATCCATGTCCACGTCCATGAGTCCATGTCCGTGAGTCCATGTCCATGAGTCCATGTCCATGAGTCCATGTCCATGAGTCCATGTCCATGAGTCCATGTCCGTGGGTCCATGTTCCTGAGTCCATGTCCTTGAGTCCATGTCCGTGAGTCCATGTCCATGAGTCCATGTGCATAGGTCCATGTCCATGAGTCCATGTCCGTGAGTCCATATCCATGTCCACGTCCATGAGTCCATGTCCATGTACATAAGTCCATGAGTCCTGTGCCACAGAGCATGACGGGGATGATCAAAATGTTATCGAGAGATGACTTTGTCAGACGATTGCCTCTTGAACCATGAGTCTCGGTACTGGTTCTCCTATTTACTCCAAAGTTTGGCCTCCTCCAAGCACTCCTTAAGGTCCTTAACAGTCAGAAACGGAAAAGCAATGAAACCACTTCCAATAAATCATATCGTACTCTCAAATTGCCCATCTCTCTCTTAAAGAGTGGCATTTCCCAAACCGCCGGCAACCCCCAACAATCTCCAAACACCCCCCAAACCATATCTCAGAAATACATCCAGCAGCCAGTTTCAGGTGCAGGGCTTACAGGGCCATTGACCCTTCAATACCGCACTCGGCTGAACGGAGGAGGAACACACACAAAAAAAAGAGAACACTCCTCTGGAATTCATTGTTTCCGAATATTTTCACTCCACAGACAGTTGCACCGACGTCGGCGGTGGCGGTGGCTCAGTCTATCCACTCAAAGAGGTCATCACATGCCCGCTGCCAAAAATCCATTCAACCTGTCTGTGCATGGATGCACTCGAGGCCAATATACTACCGTCAGAAGTATCCTCGAACGCGGAGCGCAGTCACTGCCCGGCGACTGAATGTTGCACTGCCTGCATTTGATTTGCGAGCCGGCTTCATTCGGAATTTGAAATTCTTTCCGGTGCGGATCCCTCAGATATTTCTTCAATTTAATTGAACGTTTGCCTGCTATTCCACTCCATTCCGTCGTTCAAATACGCAAGGACACCTGTGCATTGGCTTGTTTTCTTTCTGCATTCCCTCATTCACTCATCGCTCGGCGATTTTTTCCCCTCTCTAGCAAGCTGTACCTGACAGCTTCATATCCGTTAGCAAACTATCGTAACACGCTCCGAAGCCGTCCTGTCTGCACATATGCACGACGGATGTGCACACGGCATTCGATTGTGCACATGAAAGGCGCCGACTTTCTGCCTAGGCGCGACAAACACGGGCGCAAAGTAACAATGGGACGCACACCGGAATAATATTTATTTCATATTATGTGTGCGTCCAATAGGCCATTTCCCACTCACACGTCCTTGATGGCTGTGATTTTCCGAACGTGTGCGGGGCGCTGGCAAATTAATTATTCGCCAGTTTTTGCGAGGGACACACAAGTGGGGAATCAAACTGCAATTTATGACCAAAAAACATTGGCCTACAAATCCGCTTGGCTGGAATGAATTCAGTTTTTTGCCTGGCCGGGATAATTGGTAGTTTTTCTGTAACTATATTTTTGCCCTCGCGGTGGGCGATCGATTTTGTTGGAGCGTTTTTGTTCGTGTGGGCTGGATCTAAACTTAGTTAGGTGAAAAGTAAAAGTTTTAATTGAACTTCCGCATGAAATGGTCCTTTCAGGGGAGTTAATCTGCTTTTGGCTTTCTGTGTTCTACAGTGGATTTGAAGGTTTTTTTTTGTGGTGGTTGTGGAAGGGGGATGTTGCGTATGTTTACTGTTGCTGAAGGGAGCGAAATAGATTTGCACTTTTCAGACATTCGGGAATGTCCTTTCACGATTTGAGACCACGTTGTATTTTCTTTGGGTAATGAGTATTGCCTTGAAACTAACTGAAGGGCTAAGCGAAAGGGTGTGTAGTCGACTTATGAAGAAATTCTAGTTCCTTGAAAATTTTTCACCATCATCATAGCTTTCAGACACAGACACAGGTAGGCGGAGCCTACGCCCATCATCGACTCTAACATCCCAGGAGCTAAGGCACATCACAGGAATGTGAATTTGTTGACTTTGTGAAGCGATGGCCTCTTCCGAGTAAATCGCGCTAAAGGCACGGCAAACTACACACAACTTGGTAAATAATTGGTGTAAGCTCAACTATTCTCCTGCCTCTCAAACAAAAGATTACAAAATACTTAAACTCCAGTAACATGGAGAGAGCATTGAGCAATTGTTTAATGGGAAAGGAAGACCACGCATGATGGCAATTTACCAGAACCCTGACTTATGTTTGAATGTCCATTTATTGTTTTGATAGTTCTGAATTGTGGTCGCCTTGGCGTAGTGGGTAAGAGAGTCGAACCAATGCAGGAGGTCCAGGTTCAATTCCTGGGCGGGACACCTCAAGTTTTTTCATGGCACCACCTCTTGCGAGTTGCTGACATTTCTCAAAGAGTACTAATTGTCTATGAAGAGCTTCTCAAATCTGACTATTCGGGAAGAACACGAACGACGCAAGTAGTTGTTGTAGAAGCTAGGCCCTGGTTCTTTGTGTGTTGTTGTGGCAATCAAAGAAAAAAGTTGTGAATTGTGTTTCATCTGCAGACTGACCTTCATTTCGGGCACAATTTCATTTTCTTGTCAGGACCTTGATGGATCGAAGGGAAATGTGGAACACGCTCAACACGACCATTCGCTCAATTTCCTAATGCACCGCAGCCTTTTTTGATTGAAACCATTACGCCACTTTCAAAAGCCTGTTTTAATGTGACAGACGCTTTTTAGCGATATGGGCCCTTTGCTTTAACCTCATATAGATGGACATCTATCATCCCCCTTAGTGGGTACATACGGCGCTCGCTGAAGGTTCTGGATTCGATTCCTGGACTGAACATTCTTCTCACATTCTCATTCTAATTCTCACCATTCAATTTTCTCGGCAACACTCTCTCCAAGCTGATGACAGCATTCAACAAAGCACAGAATGATGAAACTGGGCATGAAACTGTGACTCCTTCTGGATGCAGATCTTGCTTTCTTACTTATCAGGCTGGCGTCATGTGGACTTTCTAAGAAATTGTTGCCTTTCATTCATGACCTCCAGTCATTAAGATCAAACTGTCTTACTTCTGCACTAACTTGACCTTTACACCGGACATTCAGTTTTTCACTCCTTTTCGATCCAGAAAGCTCAATAAGGAGAAGTCTCTCTATGTTGGAGAATTACTGGTCATACTCGTACGTGTGATGTGGATGAGTTGGTGCAATGAATTGATTTTTTGGCGTTTTGACTACATGCCCATCTTGGTGCAGCTTGTAGAGTTCGCGGTCGTCTCTTCTCTTCTTACGTGATCACATATCCGAGGTAGAATTTTTCACTTTTTCTTTTATTTAGCTGTTGCGTCCATAAAGTAGGACTGATGCTTTCTGGGAAAAAATTTCAGTCCTTCGCATCAGAAGCTTTGAGATGTGAGCTGTCTTGATAACCCGAAGTATGGTCGGTTTCCAAAGGGGCATCCTACGTCGGACCTCCACTCGTATGTCTTTCGTGATGTACACGTTTACCCCGAGGATAATGAATTGCTTTACTACCTCTTTATTGTAGCTGTGGATAGTAACGTTTTGATCCATGTGGTGAACGATCGAATAGCGCTTCCTCGACTTCAATCATTTCGTCTTGCCTTCATTAAACTTAAGACCAGCTCCCTTCGCCTCATCTTGCCTCATCGCCGTGAATGCTTCCACAACGAATTATCATCTTTCAATAAAGGATGTTAATATTGATGTCATCAACAGTTGAACTGACTTGAAGAAGATAGTGTCTTCTGTGTTAACAGAAGACCGTCACACTTTCTTCTTCAATACAATATTGGGATAATCACAGAACAGTGTGTCGGCTTACGAAAATTCGGTATAAGTCTTGAATGGCTTGGAAGTCCGTGTGTCGAAGTACACTCTCTACCGCAGATTGGTCCCCCCCTATATTCGCAACTTCGTATAAAGCAAAAAGCTGCTCCTCAAATGTGTGACCCCTCGATGCAAACAAGTAGCAATCAAGCACCAATATCATTAAGCTGAGTCAGATGAGTAAGCCCCTGAGCGCTTCTAAAGAATTTGGAGCATAGTTTCCAAATTTTCAAAATTACAAAAGAACCTAATTTCTGGGGGAGTAGGTATGAAGGCATACGATCCCCTGCAATACGTCTGCTTACAATTTGAAGATGGTTCTGAATTCAGAAGACGCTAATTTCTCCAAAACTGAACCGACAAGTTGTATAATTCCAGGGTTTTGGTAATTCTAGTCCTCCCAGGATTTGTGCTTCTGATTTAAGGACTGTTGCCCTCTTAGAATTTTGGTCATTTTTTGGTCTCGGAAATATCTCGTATATTTTGTTTGGGGATTGTATCTGCCTTCCGATTCAGAAATGTTCTGATCTGGTTAGTAAGGTGAGTCTGGTAAGTAAGCCGCATGAACTTGATCTTTCTAACTCAATGCTTGCAACGTCTTGTCAACTGCCTTACGTGAGCATTGATGTGTAGAAAAATGATTTCATGTTCCCCACTTCGTTATGGCGTTCCTTTTGTAAGCAGCCAACGATTGAAATCAATTTATTGTCGTGGTATATATTCACAGCAAATTTCAACAACTCATTATTTTTCATGTCGTTATGGACAATCACGTCGTCGTGGCGTAAGTGCTTCGAATCACATGCCACGGTTCCGGGTTCGATTCCTGGACGAAACACCTCGAATGTTTCACGACACCACCACCTCCGCGTTGCCAACAACACTTTATGAGTACAAGTTGTGTATGAAAACCTTCTGAAACCCCTCAGTTTAGAGTCGGGAAAAAACTGTAGAGAATAGTAGCACACACAAAACAGGCAGTTATTGCAGGAGCTAGGCCCTAGTCCCTTGTGGGCTGCATTGCCACTCAATTATGGACATACTACGTTCTTCTGGACCGGCGACTTTGTCTGGCGGTCAATGAAATACTTGGATACACCATAACTCCACTTGTTTTTCCCTCTAACCGTTCGAAGCAAAAATGACTTAAATTTGTACCAAGGAAGCAAAATTTGGCATTTACCTTTTCCTTTTGACATTCGCTTAACTCATGTGACATCCACCTCTTGAACTATTGAATGATTCTCAACACTCGTAGCCTACTGGGAAAAGCCTTTTTTTGTAGTGAATTATTTTCGTCCAACATTTCCTGTCTAAAGCACAGTCATCAATCTTTAACCGTTGAAACCATCAGTCACATGTGTCTTGTGATGGCGCATGTTTCGAAATTTTCGGCGTGATTCAGTAGCAGGTTCCTTTAAAAATGATTGCTGCGAACGACTGCTCTTTGACATATTGAAAGATACAACACACACAATTTTGTATTAAAAAATTCAAAATCTAATAGCTTACAGCAATCTACAGTGCGACGTCGTCTATTCTCAGAAATCTGCATTTCTCACTTGTACCGCTGAAGCATAAAAATTGGAAGGCTATCGATGCTCTCTGACTGCCCTTCACCTGAATGCAACTCCGATTTGTAAAGTCGATCCTTAAATCATCTTTTTGTGTCCTCCTCCCTCCTCCGTCTCAATCTAGGCCTTTCTCTGTTGCGTTGTCTCTATGGCTCAGATTCGAAAACCTTTGGGACCGGGCTCTACGTGGCCTAGCTATCTTGAACAGACTGACTAAGACCTTTTATAAAAGGCTTTCTTTTTGCAAAATTTCACAATCTAATGTAAACACATTCAAAGACTTTGCCTATTAACCACCGTTTCTTTCTATTTTTTCTAGACCTATCATCAGTGATATTTTGAAAACCTGCCACGAGTGAAGGGTGAGTATTAATTACATCGCTGTGTTGAGTTCTATATGCATGTGTCTCATCCGTTCACGCTCGCATCCCTCCTCTTGTTATGAATTATGAGATGCAGCCTTGCAGCAAAGCGTTGTTGCATGAAATAAAACCTGAAAAAAATAACTTTTCCTGGAATGCTACACATCCGCTAAGTGGCTGCAAACAAAACGTCCTCGATAGGTTCGCAAACGAGCCAACGAGAATGTCAGAACAATTAGGCCAACATCCATCGACTGAAATTGAATGAAACAAAGCCCTTTCCCCGAATCGTTGAGTACACACTCCACTCTCTTTCTCTCTCTCTCTCTCTCTCTCTCTCTCTCTCTTCGTGAAGTGTGTAATTAAAAGCTCTTGTTCAACATTGAGCCCGGTGTCCTTTGCGCATGTTGGCCGCTGTATTTCGGCCCCTAATGAATTTCAGCGATTTTTGAAAAATTAATTTCCTCTCTCCCTAGGTTTTCCAATTTCCCTTTCGTCTTGTTTTTCGCGTCAAATCCATCCCATCTGCCTGTATCCCCCATCAATTTAATCTGATAGAGGCTTATGCCCGAAATTGACATTTCTCGTTGTACGAGGATGCTGTGCGACAAGATCTGTTTGTATCCGTCCTGGAATAGCTTCGGTCCTGCTGGGGGTTTGTGGATTTTTGTGTTTTTCTTTCTATTTCAACCTCAATCGAGAGTGGTTTTATTAATTTCAGCGTTCCTCGTGCACAGTCTTCATCCGCATCGGCATCTCCTGCAGGACGTTGTGTGATTTTTGTCACAGCAGCGATTTGAAAACGATACGTTTTCAGGCGACAGTCAACAAAGCCAGCGCGGAGGGGTTTGCATTTCCGATTGGGCAGTCAGGACACGTTGGGTGCGTGATATTCCCGCTGCTGCCGTATCTGTGCTCTCTGCTGTTGACACAACGCAGAGAACAAGAAACACTTTGGACAGGTGAATGGAATCAAGGATATGGAACGAAATACAGGGGATTTCGCCCGCAGGGATGTGTGCATTTAATCTGGGTGACCACGAATGGATCCAACACGATTCACTGAGCCCCAGCGCTTTGGGCTATTCTCTGATCCTGGGTTTAGCTGCAATCCACTAACCCACTAAGGGTGTTGAAAATAAAATATGCAAGTGTACATGTGTTCTGATGATTTAATAGCCACTTACAGGACTTAATTGCTCGCTGGGCCGACTCGTTCTCGCAGCCTGAAAACTAAACAATTAATCATGGCGAGAGTGCATGATGAAGGCTTTGGCGCCGTAATGAGAGGGCAACCAATTTCACGACAACAATGTCCCAGCTCCTGTGGACTCTAACATTAAAATCCTTGTGTGTGCTCAAAAAACTTGTTCCGTTAATAATTCATTCAATAACCCGATTCGTTTGAAAAAGAGGGTGTCACTGGGTGGGATGGGGGCAATCACTTTATTGAATCGGTGATTTGTAATCAATTTAATGGCCACTTTAGATGGACTGCCAGTGGACGATTCACGGAAGTCCTGAGGTCACTTCTGTGGGTTTCCAGCTGGAATGTTGACGTTTCGTTGAAAGCCCAAAATTATCCCTTTGCTCAGTCGGTCTCTTTGCGATGGAGATTTGCTGTTTGCTGCTTTGTGGTTAGCCGAAACGAATTTCTCTAGAAATATGCGTTTAATCGACTCAAAATTATGGTTTGGTTTGAGAATTGTGCACTGACTTCACAGAACAGGACCCAATTTGAATTTTTGAATTAGTGTTGCTTTAGGTGGGGATGGGTTCAAGCAATTCGATCCTTTACATGTTGTCGGTAGAGGAGGGAAAGATGGAAATCCTTTGAATATGGAGTAGTTGGCAATAGCGAAGATTTCCCCAAATTTTGTAGTTTCTTTGATTTTGAGCAGAACGAATTTCATGCCTTTGTGAAATTTCACAGACACCTCTTACAATCTTGGTCCTTCATAATGGTTGTCAAAGGGGACAAACTTTGTTTAGTATGGAACAGTCCATAAAGTCCATTCATATTGTGGATAATGGAAAGGATAACAGCACGCAGGCAGGCATTTTTAAATGATTCTAAGGGGATTCGTTTTTGCTTAACATGCGCCTTCATGTAGATTGGCCTACCCATTGTGACACCTCAAAGCTTCTCGTTTTCAGATGAATAGTAAAAATCAAATTTGTAGCATTCACCTGGAAAAGGATATTCTTTCCTTCAGAAATATTAGCGAACGCCCGAGTTCAAAAACTTAGTTTCGACAACTTTAAGTGTTAAGAATCATGGGCAATAAGGACTTTGGAATTAATTTTTTAAATTAAAAGCAACCCATACGAGGTATTTCAAAATCTTGAAGTACTATCAAAACATTTATTAGCAATAATCGACTTAGGTCGTATGGACACTTTCGCAGCGGTAGATTCGTTGAACCCAATTCTCAACGACTCGGCCCAACATTTTGGCAGAAACGGTCGCTACTTCGCTTTCAATGTTGGCTTTGAGCTTTTCCAACATCATGGCCTGGTTGGCATAATCCAATGACTTAACGTAATCCCGAGGAAAATAGTGAAGAGACGTTAAATAACAAGAAAAAAGCGAGAGATCGCACGCTCACTTCAGTCGATTGGTCGAGTGGTCACAAATCGATTGTAACGTGTGACATGTGGCATATGATACCATTCTCTTAAAATCATATGCCGTCCAAGTCCATATTTTCAAATTCGGACACGGACCAGTCACGTCTACGTGACGATCGATTGTCCACGAAAAATATGAGACGTGGATGTGTGTTTGTGGTTGAAGTGGTAATTTTCACCCGAGAAATAATGCACATTTCGCTTACTGGCAAGCCCATTAAAACAAAAAGGAGCTTCTTCAGTGAAGATGATTTTTTGGAATCGAACGTGGACCATCTACGTAGGAGTCGCCGCGCTTGCCCACTACGCCACGGGAACCACAGCAGCTGGATCTTGTTTGGGTGTAAGCCAAGATCCAAAATCGCAAAGTACGCCGTAATGTGGCCTGAGCAATGCTCTATTCTCAAGGATTGACTGACTCTGATTGTCTGCTACGGTCGCCTGAACGGCAGCGACCAACTCGTTGTCTCATTCTACTGAAAATGTTGGATCAATGCACATATCAAATTGAAAAAAAACAGTGTCTCAGGGAGACGGAGATGCAAAACACACAAGCAAAAGTGGTAAGAAATGGTTTCAGGATCAGCAATTTCTTACAATGCTTTACCCAATGTACCCAATGTTTGTGATGGCTTATGGAAAAAGAATGTCGCAGTACGAGGACGCGCAAAGCAAACGTCGTTCTATTATGGTCTAGAGTGCAGACTGAATGGCAACCTATTCTCCACCCAAGCAAAACTGTTTGCCCTTTACACTGTACGAGTAATCGTTCCTTCAACGTGCATTTTCACTTAAGAAAGACGTAAAGTTTTTGGTTTCACGTCTTGCTTGTGTATTAGGGAACAAAAAAGTTGATAAGCTCCTTAAACTGTCACAGTCACAGTCCTGGCAGACGCGACAGCCATTGAATCGCCGATAAGGTTCTTCTTGGCAGAATCTAAGAAATTGCAGCCAATACCTGGAACATAAGGCCAACATAGATGTTCTAGGACGTATTCGATTTCGATTAAAGAGAACCAGTTCTCTAGTAGACCGTATGAGCACCACTGCTCCGGCCCGAAAGGTCTTCAAATCTAATCCATTGAAACAACGCAACTGAAGACGGCTTAAGCTAAGGTGGCGCAGTGAAGTGGAGAAGGACCTCAAACACCGTGGAGTGCGCAACTGGCGGCAGCTGGCGAAAGATCGTGCTGACTGGAGAGGCACGTTGGTTAAGACCCAGGTCCAACCCGGACTGTTGCGCCACAAGAAGAAGAAGAAGTTCTCCCACTAAGCAGAGGACTGAGGTGTATAGCAGACACCATCACTTTCTGTGGTAGCAAGCCACGATTAGCTAGACCTTCACAAACATCTGAAGAAACCTTAGGGAGACTTGAGGGAAGCTTATGCCCATTCACCTTCTATGTGACTTCGCGGCGCTTGCTAGTACTAGATACACAGCGGTAAGCACACATTTCAGTCAGAATCACAAAAAGTCGTACAAGCCTTATCAAGTTAAAATTCGTAAATGCTCCCTTTGTTCTTCAAGTTAGGTAAATTTTTGTATTGTCAAGATCTTTAGGTCTATTGCATCCCATTGTTTTAGTGTCTTACATGTCCTCGTAAACCATTCATTTCTAGTTTCCAGTGAAGTTCTAGACATCTGTAGCGTCCAGAAAATCCCTCCTTCCTACTTAAAGAGTCTTAAATTGAATGATGGTTCCAGTTATCATTCGTAGCTTTAACGCAAACTCCTGAGTCGCATCTAGTGCTGCGGATTCTTACATATTCGATTTCTGTGAGCATCAGCCCACCACCTTAATCTACCAACGTGTATTCCACATTCGCTCCATTCAACCACCAGAGATGTAAGTCTCAGTAGGTGACTTTGATTCGAAGAAATCAATAATTCATGTTCTCAGAAAAGCTCTTCATCGTCGACTTCCGCTTGACTCACTCATTCAAAGAGCGAAATCTCGCCACAAATAGCACACTTCCGGTGAGAGGCACTCTTCAAGACCATTCCCTGGAAAACACACTTGTGTCTCGACGAGCACCACTCGGTGACACAGAAACCCTTCGAAATATAATCACATTTAATCAGGATTCAAACTTAATTCAAAAACACAATTGAATGTCCTTAATTAAGTAAATCCTTTTCATGAATTCTAAGCAGTTCTCATGCTCGCCTTCATTCAATTTGGGAGCAAAGCCTCCTCGAATGGTGTCCCTGCTAAAAGAAAGGCGCCCCCCAATCTCTCCCCCCCACTCCAAGTTTGTTTGGTGGCAAGTAGGCCTTTGTGCTGTGTGTTTTCCAATTTCAGCTTTCCGTCTTTCCCCCCGCACCATCCGCCCAGCAAACAGCAACATCCCCAAATCCTTACACTTTAGCATTCGTTGATTGTCTGGCTTGTTAGGGGACATGATTAGAAGAGGACCAGACCGACAGCACGAGCCCGTCGGAGATAAAAATAGAGGAAGCATTTTTCCTGTATCTCCTTTTGTTGTATTTTAGACAAATAAATTCAAAAGTTAGATTGGTTCCCTGCTCGCAGCCGCTGGGCTGGGGAACAATGTTAACGGGCAAAATATGAATCCGCACACACTCGCACAGCCGTCTGCACAAAGAGATGTTTAACAGGATAAACATAAAATATTTGAGACAAATATGAGAGGAGCATGTGCCAGAAGGATGTGTCGACTAGGACTCGTGTCTTTTATGGAAAATTCTCCTCGTGTTTAAGTAAGGGGGCGGAGGCGCCGGAATTATGTGTGTAGCTTTTTAGTTATCTTGAAATGAGATGGAATTCAATTCGTATCCCGTGTGCGATTGTGTGCTGTCCTTGTGCGTAGGCTGCTTGGTTGTCGTCGTCCTAGCGGTAATGGGATTACAATCAATTCCTCTTGTTGTTGCGCGCTGTTACTGTTTATTGCTGTTTAGTACTTCAATGACACAGGGAATGATGGCACATGAGTCTTCCTTTTTTATTTTTATTTTTATTTTTATTTTAAGGATATTTGCCGGAGAGAATTGCTGTTGTCATTGCGAGGCACACACATGGAAGGGCATGCGGTGAACTTTGACAATGAATGAAGTTTGTGGATTAAGAACGAACTAATTTCGATCTTAAGAGGAAATCCATGAGCAGAGTTTTGACCTTGTGGACTCTAAGCCGTTTTGAAGGATGTTCGGGGGAGTCAAAAGTTAACGTGTGTCTTAGGATGGGGGATTGTTGTGGGCCTAATTGAATGGGGCTACAAACATTTCCAAGAAATACTTTGTAAAGAACATGACTTCAAGGAAGAAGCTGCTGCTGGGAAATTAGTTGAATAAACAATCAGAGAATGTCAACAAAGTTTCTTTTTCCACAAGAAATTAACTAACCACTAACTTGTACTAAGAATTTTCAATGTAGGCGTTGACTCAATATCCCGGCTTACTTCAGGGTCTGCGAATTTGGGCGCTCCCTGTAAAAGGAACATAATACTGCCTTTTGGGTACATTTCCTTTTACATTATTTATTGTGTACGAGGTAATACGACGAACTTAAATTTCCATTAAATAACTGAATACCGCTCAGCTGCAGTTTTCAAACCCACAGAATCAGAATTTTAGTCTTTTGTGTTGTGCGGGGTACTGCCTCTAATATGTGAAGAGGATAGGTAATTCAAAAATGTACTATATTGGCGAAATCATTGTTATAATTAAGGATTTAGTTGGAAGATATTGAGGCACTTACTAGCTATGCCACAAAGACCACCAACCACCGCTAGGGAAAATGAAAAATTCAAATACTTCGATTTGTTGTTTGTCGATCGCATTCCATCTTAGTTGTGTTGCTGTTGGGAGCATCCTTACTGCCGCGTTAAATGTGTTTGTTTACCAACAGTTTTACCTTATCCTTTTTGGTTCCTTGCTGTTATTCAGCTCTTGGGTGTTTTCAAATGTGGGTCAAGACCGTCATGAGCTAAATTTCCCATATATTAGGTTTTCAAATACCTCCTCTTTTTTGCTCTTCATTCAATGCTTCATAAAAAGTGTTACAATGTTCACAGATTCAGTGCAAATATGCGCTGTTTTATTCGATAGTCTGTTTCCATCTGGACAGTAACTTCATAGTACCCCCTTCGTAGAAGCCCCCCTCCTTATTTGCGAATAACTCGGACAGCCACTTTTTACAAGCCTCTTTTGAGTTCAACTTCACACCACCAAGGGCGTTAGCCATGGACTGGAACAGGTAGTTATCACTTGGCGCAATGTCCGGCTATACATCCCATCCGAGCTCCCGTAGCTTCTGACGAGTCATAAACGAAGTATGTGGTGTGGCGTTGTCCTGTTGGAACACTACACCCTTCCTGTTGGCCAATTCTGTACGCTTCTGGTCGATCGCCTGCTTCAAGGGGTCCAGTTGTTCGCAGTAGATGGTAGAAATAGGCGTCTGGCCATATGGGAGCAGCTCATAGTGGATGATTCCCTTCCAATCCCACCAAGCACACAGCAAAATCTTCCTGGAGGTCATTTCCGGCTCGGCGACTGTTTGGGACGATTCACCGGCCTTCAACCACTACCGTTTTCGCTTGATATTGTGGTATGTGATCCATTTTTCATCGCCAGTCACCATCCGCTTCAAAAATGGGTCGAGTTCGTTCCGTTTCAGCAGCATATCGCAGGCGTTGATTTGGTCCAGATTTTTTTGTCTCAAATCGGCATGCGGCACCCAAACATCAAGATTTTTTTTGTATCCAGCCCTCTGCAGTTTGTTTAAAATGGTTTAGTGACTGACTCCCATCTCCTGAGCGATGTCACGAGATGCCACATGCCGGTCTAACTCGATGATTTCTATGATTCGATCGGTATTCTTCGTCACAGGTCTTTCTTTACACCTCTATAACTGTTAAACGCAATATCCAAACTAGCGTCGTTTTGTAGGTTGTGTCAAGACCTTTCAAATGATGTGTAGTATTGCCAGGTACGAGCTCTGCAGCCGGAAAATTCAAAAGACAAAAAAGCGGAAGGAAGATATATTACAACCTTATATTTAATTATTTTCTGGAGGTGGTCATGACAATCCGGCATAAGATATTTTGATGCATCCACTACATAGCCCAGACATTGCATGTTGTACGAAAATCAGCATCGTCTGATACAGGAAGGAAAACGAGAGACAACATAAGTAACGTAGAATTATCATTCACCTTTAATTAAATATAAAAGGCGCTGCGCCGTAGAATAGCTGTTGGTCACGCGCATGCCGCTGTTCAATCTATAAAGATCGGAATCTTCTTCTCCAAATGCCATCAATGCAAACAGGACCACAAATCGCTCGCAGAACTTTTCTCTCGAAAAGACTAAGGGTTTCCTCATTCGCTTTTAGTGAATCCCAGTTTCCGATTGGGAACCAGTTTTGTCCTCCGAAAGAGGGCTCTATTACTCAACTGGCCCCTCCAGCCCAAAGAAGCATCGATTGGCCAAAGTGAGTTTGCGTTTGATTCCGATACTGATGTTGTTGTTCCTATTTACTGCGGAGCCGAGTTAGATGAAGTCATCGTCTATCTTGAAATTTCTGCTACCCAGTGCCACGCTCTGTCAGAGACGTCGATGTTGTGCGTTCTTCTTTGTAAACAGCATATTTCTTGCCCTCATATAGCGTTAAACCCATCTCCGTTTTGATGTCAGCCAACGTCACATTAATGGCTCGCTGTCTTAGTCCACTCACATCAACACCGTCGGCCTAAGCTAGCCATTGCAAGCACGTTTGGAAAATCATACCTCTAGTGTCTTCTTGTGAGTTACGCACGATCTTCTCAAGAGTGATGTTGCGCGTATTCTTTCTATGAGATCACAGAAGTCACCTTCGCTGGTGTAATCCTTCTCTTCTGTCGGGGTGTGAACCCAAATCAGGCTGATGTTCCTGAATTTGGCCTTGATGCGGATTGTCATGAGGCATTGACTTATGGGATGGCAGCTTAAGAGTTTTTGCCGGCCTTCTTCCTCTGTAGCAATCGCGGCACTATATGTCGCAATTTTTAATTCTTCTTTTGCCCGACCCATCCCACAGCACTTCCTGGAGGGCAGTCCAAGACCTCCGCATGTTCTTCGACTACAAGTGGTCTGTTCAGGGACTTCACAATCCATGTACAGAAAATTTGTGTGCTTGAATCGTTTGCTTTGGTCGTCAACAGTAGATCCATGGCATGCGTTTGTCTCTGAACTTAATTTTTTTTACGCGGTGAGGGAGTCAACTGCATGCAGGCAAGATAGGCTCATTGTTAAGGCCATATGGCAGAGGGGTTCGCTGCAAATATAGGTTCATCACACAACGGTCGTTGTGATGCCAATCCAGGTGTTGCCACGAGGAGGGTCCATGTCAACTTGACCACTGCATAAACCAGATAAGTGCTGGCAGCTCGCCATGTTCAGCGCGATCAACGACGTTGCCATGCATGCACATGGCCACGCGTCCTATATATCAAGTCTAACATCCGCCGAAAGATTTGCTGATTCTTGGCAAACATTTACTTTTATTTCTGCCCGAGGTCACCACCTTGAATACACCACCTGAATAGTTAAGGCCACAGTATGTTCTGATGACAAATTATCTGCAGCCATATGTTACAAGGAGGTTGTCCTTGTTCAGCCCATCGCAGCATTCGATTAAAGATCAGAAGCGAAAGCACGTTCTTGTCACCAGCTTAAAGTTACTCCTACAGACCAAAACAGAGGCACTACGTTTTGTGTCACCTTCAGCTGAATTTCAAATGTTTCCTGCTGAAGAACAGTAACAAATGGTTTCTTCTCCCGGCAGGTGCGCACCATCACCTCCATGCATAAGTCCTCTGCCTCCCCCGTTTGCCAATCATCTTAAACAAAACAAAACAGAAGTAATTAATTAGCAGGAGGCGAATTCGAAAAGGCATTTCATTCATCATCAAGTCACGCACATGTCAAATGATTTCCGTGAGCACAACCCACACGCATGAAATTAATTAGGAGCGAACTTCATTTGACACGGCACCGAAGGAAATCCCTCCACAACTCACACAGCCCGAAGCCGATAAGACGTCCCTACTGAAGCAAAACTTTATCGATACCATGCCCACTTCCCGGGCGTCTATTGACACCTCCACCCGCACCCCACCCCATCGCCATGATCGTCATTCCATTCAGACCCTTAGGAGCCTCAATATCGCAAGGTCCTCTGCGAGCAACTCACAGCTGCAAACACTACTTAGTGAGACAGCGGCAAAATAGGAGGTAATTAAGTCACACAGCAGCTCCTTCATATTTAACGACCCTCCATGGGCGCACCGAAAACACTTCCGCTGCCGCCATACCCGTAGCACATCCTCGGCACTTACCATCTGAAGCATCTCTGAATCCATAAGGCAGCTGCTGTGAACGAATAAATTGGGCTCAGCAGGATGCTGTTACTGGTACCGGAAAACTGCATGTCTATGCAGGAATTTGCACTTAAGAAAACTACGCGCCTAGACAGGATACCGGCAACCTGTGCGCCGCATAAAGCCCCAGGCTCTTGGCGGGCTTACTTCCGCCGTACAAAGCGCACTCACCGACAAATGGCGAGATCATCTCCAGCATACCGTCTCGAAAATTATTACTATTGCCCAACGAAAAGCACACGCACATGTGCACAACACAGCGGCGGAGCAGGTTGCCCCATTAGCACTTCTGTGTGAATGTGCGTGTCGAAGGAGCAGAAGCATCCAGCAGCCACCCTAGCATACGTTTGCGTTAAGCCCTCTAACCCCGGAGCCGGCAATAGAAGGAAACGGCAGCAGCTTCTGGCCGCACATGCTGATGGCACCGAGATGAGAGGGATTCGAAATAGTGCGTCGTAAAAAGGACTTTTGCATACAAATTACCACTTCTTGCATACGCAGAGGAAGCGCTTCCGTACGGCGGTGGACAGTCGTGTGGAAATGAAATTTCGGGAAGAATGTCCCCGGATTACGTCCTGCAATGTCCTGCAAGTGTTTATCGGAGATTTATCTCTGCCCTTCCCCCCTCCGTAAGCTTTGAAAAACACGAAAATATTCATGCACATCCACAGGGGCCGAAATGACGAACGAAGGACGACCGCTTGCGCAGAGAGGGTGGCTGGAAATTAAATTTCATACAGTAGCAGTCATGAATTACGAGAACTATTTGAGAATTGTTGACGTAAAAACGGCACCAGAGTTGATTGCGTGCAGCGCAGGATGTTTTCGAAACGATTATGCACGCTTGTGAGGGCTTCTGATGGGATAACACTGCCTTATGACGTGGTTGGTGCGATATCGCTGTAAATTGGATTTAGACGTGTGGGCGATAGCAGCCAACGCAGAAGTGCATTCGTTGCGGGGGTGAATTGTGGTAATGCGCAAGAGCTGGGTCGTACATTGTTCGTCATTTGGTGATGCAATATTTGGGGTGATATGTGACAGCAGTAGAGTTTAGTTTTGAGGAATCTAATGTGGGGGGAAGGGGTTTCTTTTGCGTATCACGAGCTTACTGAACATGAAGATGTGGTTTGCGTATGAAATGGGATTAGGGTTTTCATCTAGCGGGAACGTGAGTTGAAAATAAGTTCCAACATTGTAGTTGATGCTTTGGCAGGATAGGTAGGAAGCAGTCCTTTATATGACTTTTGGTAGGAAAGTTGAGCATGTTTTCTTTATTCCCATTTCGTTATTCCATTAAAGGACTCCTGTAGAGATCATAGCAAGTAAGTGTCAGACGGTTTCGCATTTTAGCTGCATAACAGATGCCTTGAAAAAAATCAATGATCGAACATTTTTATGATCTCCATATGAGAAGGAACTCAATAGATGTTAACCCGTTGCCTCCGGGATTTCGTATCACATTCTGGTGTACAGTACTACAATTTTCGAGTTAACAAGGGAAGCTTACTTTTGAAAAGACACGCCGAAGGTCTAGCGAAGCGCACTTTCGAACAGGCACGCCGAAGGTCTAGGGAAACGTCCCTTCGAACATACTCGCCGAATATCTGAGTTCGATTCCGGGACGGAACACCTCGCATACTTTCACGGCCCCCCCTCTTTCGAGTTGCTGAAAACACCCAAAAAGAATATATCTATGAAAAGCTTATCAAATCTTGCCGTTCGTTTTCAACAGAAAGCTGCATGTCCCTCGTACCCGTGAGAGAACAGTAGCACGCGCAACACTAGTAGTTGTTGTAGAAGCTAGGGTCTGGTCCTCTGTGGACTGTAGTGACTCTCAATTATTAAGGGAAGCGTCATACAGGGTCTTTCGATAGGAACTTGACAACTTTGAATTTATTTTGTCGATACACTCCTTCACCAATTATCGAACTGTCACTGTCAATTTATTTAGAAAACTGAACTTATCCATCACGATAAAGTCCGTGAAGGTGCAATGTCTGCAATTTATACAAATTTTCCACCAAATTTTGATTCGGAAACAACAACTTTGAATCGACGCCTCGGACGGAAGGCCATACTTAGCTCATCGTTTTCTCTTTCATCTGCCATCGTCTGTCAAAATGTAAGGTTGTAAGTTTAGCTTAGAAAGATTTCATTGTTTTATCAGATGGACGCTTTTTTCTTGTTCTTCTTAGGTAGTCAGGTCATCGCAGCTGCACGCGAATTCTTAGAAAGTGACAGGTAAAAGTTGTCATCTTCGAATTCCGAGCATTTTAAAGATATTGAAGAAGAGCTAGTCTCTTACATTTGAAGACTACAGACAGCGCACGACAATCTCAACCTGGTGAACAAGGACATCCTTTCCAAAGGACTAACGAAAGCCGATGACCCCCAGGATAAAGTAGCGGATTACAACGACCAAGTCATAGACGTACTTGCACGCCTTAATAATAGGTTAGGTACACTGTATCAAAAATTGAGCTCGGATCCCATACCAGACAGAATTAGAAATATTTCCATGAGTGAAAAACCAGCCACAAGTCATTCCTTCTTCTTCTTGGCGCTACAGTCCGGGGTGGACCTGGGCCTCAACCAATATGCCTCTCCAGCCAGCACGATCTTTCGCCAGCTGCCGCCAGTTGCGCACTCCAAGTTGGTTGAGGTCCTTCTCCACTTGTGTGCGCCACCTTATCCTGGGCCGTCCTCTGTTGCGTTGTCCGAATAGCTCATGCCGCTGTACAGCCCATACAGTTCGTGGTTGAATCTTCTCCTCCAGATGCCATCAACGCAAACAGGACCAAAAATCGCGCGCAGAACTTTTCTCTCGAAGAGACCAAGGGCATCCTCATCCGCTTTTAGTAGTGTCCAAGTTTCCGCGCCATAAAGTAGGACTGGGATGATTAAGGTGTTATATAAAGCAAGCTTAGTCTTTCGAGAGAGGGCTTTATTACTCAATTGCCTCTTGAGCCCAAAGAAACAGCGATTGGCGGGAGTGATTCTGCGTTCGATTTCGGTACTGGTGTTATTGTCCCTGTTTACTGCGGAGCCGAGGTAGACGAAGTCCTTGACTACCTCGAAGTTTCTGCTGCCTAGTGTGACGCTCTGTCCGAGACGCCGATGTTGTGTGTCCTTCCTTGATGACAGCATGTACTTCGTTTTGCCCTCATTTACCACCAGACCCATTTTAGCCGCTTCCGCTTCAATGCCAGCAAACGCGTCATTGACGGCTCGCTGTGTTCGACCAATCACGTCAATGTCGTCGGCGTAAGCTAGCAATTGAGCTGACTTTTGGAAATCGTTCCAATGGTGCCAAAATGCAGAAGCTTCCATTAAAAACGTTCGACGGAAATTTTACCAATTGGTAATCCTTTTGGGAACAGTTCAAAACTACAGTTCACGAAAAGGGGAAATCTTTGTAATCCTCTTTAGGGTATTCTCTTCCTGTGAGTTAGCACAGAACTTGTGAGACAAAGTTGGTTAGGAGAATCCTACGTTTCAATTCCTGCAAATCACTTCCTATGTTCCACACAGCGAGGCAAATCTTTCATGTGGCAATATTATTGATTGCACTCACCATGCGTAAGGACAATATACCGAATAGCTGGCAACTCATCGTACTAGTTGATTCTAAAGAGACCGGCTTATTCAATTAATTTTCGAACACATTGATCATCTTATGTTCCACTGAATTGTGCTGGGTTTCGTTAAAATCTTTCCCGGAGTCCCTTCATTAAGGTCTACGTGTTTTAAGCTTCTGGAGCTTCTCAGTGCTGTAGAAGATAGAATGATTGAATCAGTGTCTTAGAATATGGGCTGAGCCCTCCTGCAACGATATGCATTTTACATAAGCAACATTTTAAAGAATTATGATTCTTCCTTTTGAATTTTTATTATTAATCTTATTTAGGTGGCGACTCCGTGCTGCGAAATTTGAGAAGCTTTTTATGGACAAGTAGTACTCTTGACAGCATGCCAAAAGAGGTGGTGCCGTGAAAAAATGCGAGGCGTCCCGTCCGGGAGTCGAACATAAACTTTCGGATGTGGGTCTAAGCACTTACTCATGAAATTATTACTGGAAAATATTTCTGGACTTCCTATGCCAAGCTATAGAAAGTTTTGTCAGTTGTTTCAACAAAGAATGTTGCGCATGTACGTCACGTTGTACTTGTACGCGGAAATCAAGTGTCAAGTCTCTCTATGCAGGACTTAATTGCATTGACAAACACAACAGTGACCGCAGGCTTCAGTCTACATTTCCTTTCACTACTGTCAAAGAGTTTGCCACAAAACATCGCTTTAAGTCCAATCCAAACTCCGCCCTTTCAGACCTAACAGTAATCAGTTCCTTATTGGATTTTCTCACATCCATCACAATTGAAATGACTTGCTTGAAGTGAACGCTCTCAGGAATGTACTTAACTCCCTCCCATTCAGCAGCCAGTCAGTCACCAGTATTTCTCCGTGGAAATTATCAGTGACTCTGTTTGAGGGCCTTCTTAACAGGACCCCTCTCGGCTCATTAAACTGTCGATGCGTCAATTGCAAGCATTGACAAGTTATTAAACGTGTACGGCCTGGTTGCAGGTAACCTCTGCGTTCGGCCACAAAGTCAATGCCGGTTTCCCCTCGATTACACATCCAGAGCTCATGAAGTAATCCCGGCAGTTGATTGGGTGCAAAGCACCGTTAAGCGATGGCTCCAAAGCAAGCCAATCATTAATCAGGTCAATTTCCTGTAATTAAAATATGATTTCCATTTGAAATCGTACCAATCGCAGGACCTTGAGGCTTTTCCCGAGCACCATCAATCACATTCGGTCCTGATTGGAATGGAGTTCGTGGGCACTGGGGCGAATGTGTGAGTGTGAGGCCACTCACAAATCAATCAGGAGCCGGGCCAATTTATAGAAATTTCGAATCAATTATTCATCTTGTTTGATGATGAGATTGTCCTCGCTGCAGTCGCATTGCTTGATTGCCATTGTGTCCCGTGGTCTTCGAGAGTGTTGTCGTCGTCACCGTGTCCAAGCCGTCCGTTGTCCTCGTTCGGGTCTAATCAAAACAAAGACACACAGTAATCATGCAAATCCGTGTCTTCCATTCAGCTAACAAGAGCAATTGTAGTCCTTACTGTTCATGGAAATCTGCTTAGCACTGTGGGCGGGACTGCTGCGCCTCGGAGCGGACTGATGGGTGTTGGCTGGCTGGTTGATGTTCATAATGCTTGCATTGACGCACCGGCCTGAGGCGATTTAAATAGCACTATGCGAGTGTGGGCTTGTGCACGCCACCGCCCTCCACTGGACAACTGAAGTGGTAAACAATGTTTAAGCCCGTCCTTCAATTCCTTCCGGTTGGTATGTTGAAAAACATAGACATCAGTGCAGGTAGGCGTGCTGGGCGCCCGGGGGTTGACCCACTGCCTTTGATCGTTCATTACAGGACACACATGCACATTAGAGCACACAAAAAGATTACCTAGGCAACTTGTCGGGGGACGGCTCTGTGCCTCAATGGGAGTCAGCAATTCTGCGAACACGACATTGCGTGTCAATTATTATCTTTGATTGCTGCCCGAAGGGCTGTTTGCTCTGTTGAATGGACAGTGGACGAGAGATGTGGCCGAGCAAGGAGAATTTGTACCCAGCGGCAACTAAACTACTTTTCCTCGTCCTCACAGTGGCATTCAGATTGTCGTATTCACATGTGCTTAGGTACGCTTCACGTCAGTTGATAGTTTCGCCTTGGAGCTGTTAAGTCGGAGGAGATTCTCTGGACTTATAAATGTCCAGAGACCTACGAGGGGATAGATGGATTTCAATGCTTGCTGCAGCCTGTCACTCCAATTACCGGAAGGGTGTGAGGAGATAAAGGATTTCGGAAATTTGTCTGAAGCCAGTAACTGGAAAGTTTGTGTTGCACACAGTAAACATTATGGACCCTACGCAGGATTGGGAATACAAAACTCATAAGAAAATACGATTTAACTAAGGATTAAGCATTTCCTCCTAAATGTTTAGTCTATTTCGGGTACCTTCTTTTTGTGACGCTACATTACGGGGTGGACCTTGGCCTCAATCAACATGCCAGCACGACCTTTGGCTAGCTACCTCGAACTGCGCATTCCAAGTTAGTAGAGGAGTATAAGGGTGCCCCTTACAGCCCAAAGTTGTAATTTCCCCTTATTACTAAGTGCAATGTTTCCTTTGTTTTGAGGTTACAGTAGTTTTTTCAAAATACCGTCTGTCTCTTAGTTCTTCCCTTGCATAGGATTAGACCCGGAATATCCAAATAAAAACTCAGTACAGGATTGCTGACGCAACCTCTATTCATCTATCATCCAGCGGTGTACTCCTACAAAACTATGGTATACACAGGACGCCTTATACCATTCCAAAGTAGTGTGAAATCCCATGTCGTGAAATATGTAAAACGATGTTTATGCCCCAAAACGTGTTAAGAAGTTTAAGCGCGGGAGACTCCCATGACAGTTTTCGTTGGGAAGATTCCAGATGCGAACATACACAGCAGTTGGGTCATACTGTAAGCCTAGCCAAGGCTACCCACTATATCATGCCAGGATACCCAACTCAGACCTTAGAAACCCTTAAAAGAGACAAAACTTGTACAATGCTGGATATTATGGCCAACATTGGTTGTAGTCGCTGTCACGTAGTGACTTTGATCCTCGGCTCATACGCCAAGGACCCTAAGTTTGAAAACTGAACTAAACATCTCTCATACTTTTAATTGTCCACGAAGAGCCCTTCATCCTGATCTATGGCGGAAAAACTTGGCTCTTTTGAAAGAAGATGAAGGTCCTTATTCGTTCTAAGAAAAAAGTCAGCATCCGATCCTTGGTCCCATTTGCGTTGATTGATCGCATCTGGAGGTAAGGACTCAAGCATGAACTGAACAGTCTGTACAGCCGCATGCATCTAGTAAAGTGTCTTCGGACCCAACGTTTAATGTGTCTAGGTCTTGTAGATCGGATAGACACCATGGCTCTGTCTTCGATTCCGAATCACTGATGTAACATAGCAAAGGACGTCGCAGCGTAGCGCAAATTAGTGGAAAAGGATCTCAACTGAGACTGAAGCAGCTGACAACAGATTTTGTTGGCTGGACGGCGTTTTTGGTTGTGGCTCAGATATACCTCCGCCAACCATAGAAAAAGAAGAATGAACAGCTCTTGCACCACCGAGAGTTGGAATAAAGCTATAGGTCTTCTCTACTTATAACAGAACAGTAGCACGCACAGCATGCAAAGTCCTCTAACGTTTAGATCTTAAGTCCACGCCGATAAGATCTGCCTGAAACCATCCAGATATGGCCCTGTAAACCGTTACCAAAACGATGCTTTACAGCTAGCGTATGAGCTTCTTAAGCCGAACTGAACGAGCCAAAGAACGTTTTGATTCTGGATTCGATGACTATTTTCCCTTAATGACGACCGCCAAAAACTGGTTTAATGAGTTTAAATTAGGTCGCATGTCGGCTTATAATAGCCACGTACAAGTGTACTGGCCATGGAAGATAACGTGTCAAACACCGATGGCGATCTGGTAATGGTAGACGACCAATAGCTCAGGCAGTAGAGATCAAATATCCGCACGAGGGTCATATCCTGTATGAAATATTGGACATCAGGAAATTGTCTTAGGGGTGAGATCTGCGTTTGTTCACTTCGTGCAATACGTGCAACCGTGACACCACTTCAGATCTTCGCTTAACGCTGCATAAGCATCACACTGGAAGGAGCTGCAGAGGACGTTCAAGAAACCCGCTGCAAATCTGGGACTGATCTTCAATGAATCGTCGAGGAGGACAGTTCGCATCGTTGACTTGGGAGCTTGACTGAGCGCCGATCTCAGTTCCTTCTTCTACCCAGAAGTACAACCTTATACCAGGCAGACTGCAGAATGCATCGACATGTTCGGACAGACTGTGGAGGCTCTTCTTATCAAGCACGGAAAGCTACAGCTACCCCATCTCCAGTAGTGACCGTGACCTTCCCTATTTCAGACCTGGATAATTTGCACCCTAGTAATTTCAGCGGCTAACACCTGTCTTCTTATTCGTCTTTTACTGGCGCTATAGCTAGGGTTGGACCTGGGCCTTAACCAACATTCCTCTCCAGCTAGCATGAGCACTCTCCGACTGCCTCCAAGTGGGCACTCCAAGTTTTTTAAGGTCCTTTTCCACTTGTGTACGCCATCTCAGTCTAGGTTGTAATCTTTTGAATTGCCCCAACGGCTCTGATTCGAAGACTTTTTGGGCCGGAGCGTAGTGTCCATTCGCTCTACATGGCCTAGCTATCTTAAGCGTTGTATCTCTAAAAAAAACGTCTCATTCAAATATGGAAGCCAAACTATAAACCTTCAATAGAATTTAAGCCGACTCACACCCATAAAGCTCACGCAATATACACACAAAGTGAAAATATTTGAATTTGTATTGGCAAACGTTTTGAAACCACAGTGACGACGTTGATGTGAGTAATTTGGGGGTTTCTAGGAACAGCTCCAAGAATGATTAGCATTTGTCGAGCATCATTCTTAATGATGAAATGTGGGCAACCGCCGAAACGCTTGAAAAAACCAGACAGCTTCTGAGCTTCTGTGCGGCGAATTTATTTCGAGAAATGATAGAATTCATAACAGGAGAACATGACACCCCGCGAGCCACTAAGTAGCACGCGCAGTTCATAATCCACCCGACGATGTGTAGCTAACAGCAGCAAACCCCTAACCCCAAGACCACAGCACCCTCCTCCCCACCACCTCGTCTCCACATTCATTTAGAACAAAGAATTACGCGGTATTCAATTAAGCCAAAGTCGAAGTTTCATCCGTCTGCTGCCTGCTAATTGATGGAAAATTTAAAACCTCCTCCATCACGCGGCGTATTGATGGCTTCCCGAGAATTTTTCTCCCGCTAACGCGACCTCTACACGTGCGAGGCATTCTCAAAGCGAAAGCAAACTCATCTTTTATGTCCTAACCCCGTGACGGAGAACAATGGGGGGGAGCAGAGAAATGAGTGTTATTTCCTCACCCTCACGTGAAATCTTCCACAAACAATTGTTTTGAGGCATAAAGCAAAATAAAAAATCCCTCCATTCATGTGTGCCCATATGCATGTACGCACACACACAAGCCGCCCCCGGAGCGTAATATAAATGCCAAACAAAAACCAAGGTGACATCGCAATGTATGTCTCCGAGTTGGGGCCAGGCACACGGCACAGGCACAGGCACATGTGTAAACAATAAAGCACACGCCATCAGTCCATGTCCACCCCGGCGCGGTGGGGGCGTCAAAGCATTAATCATTGATTATCCGAAAAGCACAGCAGCGTGCGTAGAAATTTGCGATTAAGAACTCAAAAGTGTCATTAAAATATGAATTATACAAACGATCTGAATTTCTGACAGAAAAGATTTCGGGTCGCATGCGGTGGGTATGGCCGTTGTGGTTGCGTGGGCGGTGGGCGTGGCTGTGTTTGTCTTGGCATTTATGGGGATGCTTATGAAAATTTAAATTTTCGATTAGGGCGTATGACACAGGTGAGAATTCGGTTGGGCCTTGTGTAGTGGTGTAGCCCTCGATCAGCGGTACGACGGTTATGCGATGCACGACGGTTATGCGATGTTTGGGATTTGCTTAATCTGATTGGTCTCATGTGTAAGATGAGGCAACAAACAAGGTTGCGAGTGAAGTTATCCTTTTGGATTAAATTTTTTACAAGCACAAGAGACAGAAACTTAGTTGACACAAAACAAAATGCAGGGAATGCTTAAGAACTTTGAGAGATAAACTGTAGAAATACCTCAAGTCTGTGAAAATAGATGCTGTCGGGGAGATGAAAAAGGAGGAAAGACGAACGGAAGTTAGAAAGGTACAATTGTTTTTGACGGTCCTTTGGGTTGGGGGCTGAGCTTGAAATGAAAAAAGTACAACCTTGAATGAAACTTTAGAGATTCTATTGGAGCTTTTATTGAGATAGAAAGATTAAGAAGCCTCCTTAAGGTTCAAGAGCACAGATTGGTTGTGAATGGTCACATCCTTGAAGAAGGGTTTGCGGAATAATAAGGTGTCTAGTTCTGGCAAGCGCGTAGCACTCCACCAAAGTACATTGTCAAAAACTCCACATGCCCCATTGCGCTTCCTGCAGATTTTGGTGCACGTTAAGGTAGCTTATGAATAATAACCAGCCAAGTTTATGAATGAGACAATAACCGGTGATGACACTACACTGTTCTCTGGTCCGGGAGAGAATGTGTGCGGTTGTGTGGGCAACAAAGTCTTGCCCGAAGATCTTAGTTAGTCGGCATGTTGTTTTCGCCTTCCAAGTGATTATACGAGTAAATTGCCATAATGACATGTTATATGAATGTGCAGTCATTGATATTGGGAAGGATGCGGAGAACAGAACATTTGTGAAGGGGAAATCGGCAATAAGATCTGGCTAGGCGTGGGAAATATGAAAAACGATTTTAAGATATAGGAAACCATTTCGTCATGTTTAAAAAATGCGAAAAAAATCTCACAAAGTCAAAGTTCACTTTTAGAAAATGAATCATAGAAGAGTGCGAAGTGCTTCGAAGGTTTTTCTTTAAAATTATTCTTAAATTTCCGCCAACAACAACAATTTGGTCTTCCTTAAATTTACCTGTGAAATCTGAAGGCAAATGCAAATGATTCTTGTAAAAGGAGAGCTGAGACGTCTTCGTCTAGCAATGTATATAAACTCCTGAATCATACGCTAGACTAACCTTAGAAGGGAATTTTTGGCGTATAAAATAGGCCAAATATTTGGAGCAAGGACTTACCTCCAAAGACTCAATTATATGGCACACCGAAATGCTAGCAGTGCTGTCTGCACGCTTTGCAATCGTAAAGAGATTGAAAACAAATATCCCTTTAACGCAATTTGCTCTAATTTGCCCAACACATCTGAGATTCTAGTTTTTTATTGTAATTTTATTTTAATAACGAAATGTCAACTCTCAATAGAAGGGATTTTTGCGGTGCTAACTCTTCTTTTGTACCTCAAATTGTGTTATTATTGAAAATAAGAAAATATATTAATGAGTGGCACTACAGCCCAGCCCAGAAGGGACCAGGACCTAGCTTCTACAACAACTACTCGTTATGTGCATGCTGCTGTTTTCTCACGAGTAGGAGGTACCTACAGTTTTTTGCTGACTCCGAACGGTGAGAATTTAAAAGCTTTTCATAGACAATTGATACTCTTTGAGTGCTGTCTGCAACCTAGACCTTCTGCGTATGGGTCGCTGCACTTACCCACTACGCCACCACGACTACGACAATGTCAGCATCCTGTAATTGCAAAAAGTAGCCATGATATGAGGTTCCATTCATCTTAAACTGTAACGACTTTTCGAAAGAATTTTGTGAGGCATAGTGAAATGCATATCCTTAAACAAAAAAATTAACAATAATTCAAAGTAATCATGTAACTGAAGACCAGTTTCATCGAAATAATAACTTTCGGGAATTTAGAATTTATCAGTGATCAATGAAAGAAACATTATTTTGAGGAGCACATGTCAAATTGTAGGTAGAAGCATGGAATTTGAAAATATCAAATTTCGGAAATACTTAAAATCACGAAATATCCAAAATCCAAAAAAGTCTAAACGTCGAAATGCTTAAATTTCCTTAAAGCATAACATCTGGTAGTCGTAGATTAAAAATTCTCACTACTAGGAAGTAGATATATTTGAATCCAAAAACCATTTTCGCCCTTTCTCCCTTTTTGGGTTTTTGACAATTAGCGTATTTTGAGGACATTTAACACTCTATGACTTTGGTCTTTCTTGATTAAAGTCATTTCGAGGTTGTATGTTAGCGGAATTCCGGTTATTCTGGTGACCGTCTTCTTGATATGTTATGGTTTTCAATATTTCAACACTTTTAGCTGTTGGCATGTTTGATATTTTAGCAATTTCAAGGCTTGTGTCTTATAATTTGCGATCAATATCGCACCCCAAGTTGTCACCCATAGTTCACCACCCGTTTTGACTCACAACAACTGGCTGTTGTTGTTGGTTTAATTCTTCTGTCAGAAGCAGTTTTACTTGCCTGCATGGCAATTTGAGTCATTGTACCAGTAGAGGGGTAGCTAGGTGCATGTCGTGTTGAAGCCTATAGAGCTCGTCATTCAACTGTCTCCTCCTTCAGATGCCTCACGAAAAGATCAAAGGCTTCCGCAACCTCTTTCAATAGGCTTCAAGTTTTTGCGCCGTAGGAGGAAGGACATCTTGGTTTTTTGAGATTTTGTTTACTCAATTGCCTCTTGAGGCCTAAGAAACAGGGTCTGCATGAGTGATTCTACTCTCGATGTATGTACTGATATTATTGTCCGTGTTTACCATAAAGCAGAGGTAGTTGAAGTCTTGTCATAACTCTAAGTCTTTGCTGGTTATTTCGACACTCTGTCTTAGATGTCGATTCTTTGTGTCCTTCCTTCACGACCGCATATTCATCGTTACTCCTCGTTTACCACCAGACTCATTTGAGTAGATACCCAGGTATTTCCTCACTGACAGCCCTCTGTGTTCGTCCAATCAAATCACTGTCATTCGTGGGAGCTACTGAACAGACGTTTGGAAGATCGTGCTTCTTGTATTATGAGTTTTGGTCACAAGAAGATCTCAAGAATGATGTTGAAAAAGTCACATGACAGAGCGTAACCTAAATGTGTTACTGTGCGCTGTGGATTTTGGGCTGGAGGAATCATTGAACCTTTTTTTTCATGAAATGAGTCAGGTCAAGCGCAAACAGTCAATGGTGTTCGGTATATTTCGTGTTTAGTATTGAAGAATTTAATGTGGAGGAGATGTAGTTTCAACATGACGGCGCCACGTCTCATACAGACAGAGAAACAATTTAATTGCTGCATCAGCCATTCCCCGGTCGTGTTATTTCGCGTTGTGGAAACCAGAATTGGCCACATAGATCGTGCGATTTAACGCCATTGGACTTTTTTCTTTGGGGTTTTTTGAAGTCGATGGCTTATGTGAATAAGCCGAAGACGACTTAATCCTTAAAAGAGGAAATTGGACGCTGCATTATTGAAACCCCGCGGCATTTATGCAAAACGGTCATTGAAAAGTTCATTAAAAGATCGCATATGTGCCAGCAAAGCCGCGGCGGCCATTTGGCGGATGTGTTATTCCACACATAACCTCATCCTGTCTACTTTACGATATAATAAAGAATTCACGACTTTTTTTCACTGCACCTCCTCTTTCCATCTGCTCAAAGAGTATCAATTGTCTATGAAAAGCTTCTCAAATCTCGCCGTTCAGAGTTGGCAAAAAACTGTAGGTCCCTTCGACTCGTGAGAGAACAGTAGCACGCACAACACGAGTAATTGTTGTAGGCCTGGTGTAGTGCGATCGCTTGTGGGTTGTAGTGCCACTCAATTATTATTATAATTCCTCAAACTCACACGAAATGGCAAACAAGACTGATTTCTCGGTAGTTAGAGTAGTCGTTAGGTTGCGCTTTCTTTTAAATCGATGAGACGTCACTGAGATTCCTCTCATTGGGCATGCCTTTTACCGACTATATCTAACAGACTAACTTTCACATGCCAAGTATGTCATCTCCTGCAGCTTTGTTACACTTCTGTTTCAATATTGCTCGACTAGCTCGATACCCAGATTGAGTGAAACATCTTGACACTGCCCATTTTTCCTCTAAAGTATATTCAGGATGACTGGGACGCTACTCCATTCGATAACATCTCCTGAAGTTCTCTTGTTTCAAAAACAAATATCAGACTTCAACCTTAAAACCACATTCATTGGTAAGGCAAAGGCCACACAACTTCTGAAACTACAGACTCAACTTTGACCTTTGTCCCTTCTCAACAAACTGCAACAATCCGCCCAAATCCAAGTGGCTGATATCACAGCAAAGATATCCTTCGCATTTTTTACACAAAACCTTCACTTATCTGCAACAATCCTTTCCTTCTTTTTGGTCAAATTGCCCACTAAACAATCAAATTACAAGCGGTCTTGCAAATGATGTCCACTGGCTTATAACCTTCGCTACCTTCAATTAGTATCCGAACGCCATTATTCTGAGAAATCCTTAAACGCTGCCGCCGCTGAACGTGACACCGGGTCTCACTCAAAGTAAACTCCCTCTAAAGTGCCCCTAAGCTGTAATTAAAAATTCTTTCTGCCACTTAAAGGAGCGAGCAGGAGGAGGAGAATTGTCCTAGTTTGCAGATACAGCGAGCGCCACCTGCTACCTTGTATCTGCGAAGAGCGTGTTCGGTCCTTTGTTATCCTTCCCTGTCGCTACTTCAGCTGTAATCAGCAGAAATTCTTTTGTTCAGATTTTCCCTCAAAAGAAATCCGAGAAAAACTAACCATTAACCTACCCCCCTCTCTCTCTCTCTCTCTCTCGTTGCAGGAATCCTCGCAATTCCCACACTGCTGGCATATCCTTAGGCCACTTCTGCTATTATCGCTGTTAATGGAGAGCTCCAACTGAGAAACGCACAAGAGGGGCGAGAGAACAGACAGACGAAGATACCATTTGTGCGCACAGCGGCAGCAGTGATTCCCTTTGACAAGCGTCGGAAGGAGGTGGGCGCCATCAACAAGGAAGCCAACAGCCACGCAATCGAAAGGCCCTCCCACTCGCCGCATGTCACAGCGCCATCGACAGCGTAATCGACAGCAGAGATGATGCACTCGGATGCGCCACTGCAACGACAGGCGATTATAATTTGACAGCAAGGCGTTCGCGGTTCAAATGCGAGGCGTGTCCACACCACCAGGATAGACGAAATGCGAAGAGCTGGTGGTGGTGACAGCGAATATATTATCCTTCATCAATTCTAGGATTTGGATTTAAGTTTGTTTTGTAGTGTCGTCCTTGTGCCTTTTAACTGGGAGAGCAGAGCCTGACTGTGTGGGGGGATATTCCTTGAGAGGATACGAGTGTAAGCGGATTTGAGTAAAGGGATAAGATGATTTGCCATCCGGGACTGCGGGGAATAATCGGCGACGGGCGGCAGCGGCAGCGACACAGCTTCTCGTGGCTGATAGTCGTCGTTCTGGTACTGGTCTCCAAGTTGGACAACAGACTGGTACTGGCCTGTCCCTCTGACGTATGCATCTGCAAGTGGAAGGGCGGCAAGCAAACGGTCGAGTGCGGCAGTCAACAGCTAACGGCGATACCGGAGGGCATGGACCCCGGCACGCAGGTACTCAACTTCTCCGGCAACAGCCTGCAAGTGCTGCAGAGCGAGCGCTTCCTCCGCATGGACCTACTCAATCTACAGAAGATCTACCTATCACGCAACCAGCTGATACGCATCCATGAGAAGGCGTTCCGGGGACTGTCGAACCTCGTCGAGCTGGACCTATCCGACAACTCCTTGCAGCACGTCCCCAGCGAGACGTTCCAGGACTACACCTCCCTAATGAGACTGTCACTAAGCGGCAATCCTATACGAGAGCTGAAGACCTCCGCTTTCCGGCACCTATCGTTCCTAACCACACTCGAGCTAAGTAACTGCCAAGTGGAACGAATCGAAAACGAAGCCTTCATCGGCATGGACAACCTAGAGTGGCTGCGCCTGGACGGCAATCGGATCAGCTTCATCCAGGGCACGCACATACTGCCCAAGTCCCTGCATGGCATCAGTCTGCAGAGTAATCGGTGGACGTGCGACTGTCGACTAATTAACGTGCACTCCTGGCTGGTCAACTACAACACCCCTCAGACGGAGGAGCCCAAGTGCGTGGAGCCGCCCCGACTGAAGGGGCAAGTGATAAAAACCCTGAAAAAGGACGATCTGGCGTGCCTGCCGGAGGTGACACCTAAGTCGACGTACACCGAAATATCGGAGGGTCGCAACATATCAATCATGTGCGTGGTGAGAGCGATACCGGAGCCGAGAGTGCTCTGGCTATTCAACGGACAAGTGATGACCAACGACAGTCTGCTGGACAATCTACACATGTTCTACTACATTGACGAGACGGGCGGCGAGGAGAAACGCAGCGAGGTGTTCATCTACAACGTCGGCCCCGAGGACAATGGCACGTTCTCCTGCGTCGGACAGAACATCGCCGGGACTACGTTCAGCAATTACACACTGCGGGTGATAGTCAAGGAGCCGCCGGTGGTGAAGGAGGTCTCCTTTCCACGGGACTACATGAACTATATCATCGCCAGTAGCTCAGGGGCTGCAGTGATATTCGTTGTCCTGCTGTGCACCATTGTCATCAAGTGCAGGCAGAAGAAAAAGCCGAAGGCGAAAAACAAGCCACAGGAGGCCACGGCCACCAACGACAACGGCCTCATGAAGTGCTCGTCCATAATCAACGGCGAGGAGGAGATGTCCTCCCCCAAGATGGTCAAAGAGAACGGCGTGATTATCGGTGGCCAGATGAAGCAGAACCTGATGATGTACGCTCCCGTAGCCCATCATATCATGGACAACGGCAGCATGCAGCTGACGTCGAGTGGCGCACCTACACCGCCCCTGATTGGTGGCAGCAACGACGGCCGACATCCGCTCGGGATGCTGGGCGGAAGCATAGCGTATTGTTCGCCACCGTCATCGGTCCGCAACTACCAGGAGAAGAACCCCGATCTGGTTAACGATGCCGAGAGTGTAAAAAACAAAATGAAGTCGCAATCCGATTGCGGGGCGGAGTACGAGGTGAACAGCGATTGTTCCGGACCATGTAGCATACCCCCCGGGGGCGGCGGAGCGTTCGACAACTGCTACCAGCTGTCGAATCAATTTGGATCGCAAATCATCCGACCGAGCAGTGGTGTGGCCCATGCACGTTTCACCGCTGCGATGTCAACAATGCCGCGAGGCCTGCATCTGAAGGCGGTCACCAACAACGGTGGGCTGGGCGGGGCCGGCAGTAACCAGCACCAGGTGGACGTACATCTGAATCCCGTGTGCTTCCTGGGACAAGATGGCTTCGCCTACGATTTCAGCAACAATCACTTGCAGCAGCAGCAGGTCCAATCCAATCAGCAGCAGCAGCAACAGCACTTCTATCGCACCTTGCCGCACAACCGAGCGCACAAGCAACAGCAGTTTGCGGCATCGGCAGCTAATCCCGGCACCCGATACAGCTTAGAAGCGGAGTTCCTTCAGCGGACCGGCACACCGACTTATGAGAAGTACCACCTACCGAACGTTCGATTTACAGCCGAGGGATATCCGGTGCATCCGATTGTGCAGTACCCGTCTCCGCCGGAGGGCTACAAGGCCGAGTACAGCGACCAGCAACAGCAGCCGACAATGGTGGCAGCGACCGCGGCCACAATTTGCACAGCGAGCTCCGGCTTCCAGCAGTGGCCACCGTGCCTGCCCGGCTATCACGCCCAACCGATCCGATATCCGCCAGGCGTAATGGGAACCGCCACCGTGCCCCCCTTGCAGCAGCCGCAGTCAATTGTTTCCTCGCCACCGCCACACCAACAACAGCAGCAATTGTCGAGCTCGACTGCTGCCGGAACAGGGATACCCAATAACGCAAGTGGCACCGCTATCAACCAGGTACCAGTAACCTCGAGTCACACCCAGACTAGCACCAGCAGCACGGCGACCTCAGCGTCCGAGGTTAAAAAGCGATGCGTGGGTGCCCAGACAACGGACATGGAACAGCACTCAATACCCGAGGGCGAGGAGGAAACATCGCCGACCGGACCACAGCAGGAGGAACCATCGAAATTGCGCCATCTGACAGGACCTCTGGCCGACAGTCCCGATGAGGGCTACGTCGGCGACTCGCAGGAAGGCTCCGACATTTGACAGAAGGATGACAGCGCGACATATGTCAGCGTCGATTGTCTCGACGACTCGGTGGCGCTCTAGGCGGGCGGCAATAGATCTTGAATTACTTCAATCCAATGTGGGCGGCTGCGGTGGTCACTTTGAATGAAGCTTTGAAGTGCTGATTTTGTTCTCTCCCACTACGTCCCTCCCCCCTTAGCTCCCAGCTCCACTTAATTTCCTATCAATCGAAAAGTCTGACACCAGACACAGATCCCTGCCAGAGATTGGGACGATAATTGAAAAAGTTTTCATCTAATTTAAAGTTTCACCCCCAGCCCTCCCCCACATCCTCTGTTCCAAGCACTTTTGTTCTCGCACACACCCACAAATCTTTTGGAAAAAAAAGTGAAACAATTATTCGCTTGTTACATGTGTTGCACGTGACAAACTTTAAGGCAAAAAAAATTTTAACGAGAATGCAGAAAATTCTCAAATTACGACGTCTTTTGTCTGAATGCGGTAAACTATTCTGAATGAGGGGTGAACTCGCACGAAGGGAGTTCGCAAAGCATGAAGAGTTTCCGAAAGCGTCAGGGGTTTGTTTTTGAATGCATCGGGAGGGGGAAGTTCCATTTGAGTAGGATTAAAACAACGTGGAGTTGGGGAATTCATAGTGGAAGTGATGTTCTTGCACCTAAAAGTGATGAATATCATTTCAAAATTTCTGTAAACAGTTTTGTTATGCAAAGCCCTCGAAATGAATAGAGTCGGAGCAGACGTCTGTGTTGGAGAAACTTGAGGACCTTGGGGGGATTTGCTTGGGCATTGTTTTCTAGGAGCAACTTCGACAAGGAGTAAGTCTCCTACTCAAGGGATGCCAGACGTTCACAAAATGAGACTAGACTAGACTTTCCTGAACTGAGTTTTGAGTCATCGAATGATTTGTTTTTTGCTAAGTGCTGATAGCATTCATGGGGTTGTAGCTATAATGGGAAGCCTCAAATTTGTCTGCCCTTACTCGTGAAAGAACAAAAGCACCTACAACAAGAGAAGTTTTAAAGACTGTTTTCAATTGATCCATTGTGGGTTTTGGGCCCACCCACTATATTTATGCGCAACCAGCTTGTGGCTTGTCGATTTTCAGGAAACTTCTTTATTGATTTTTTTTAATTTATATGCGAGTATGGTTCGAAAGTTTCCAACCAAACAATGGTACAGGACAGTTTCTACATCTCTCTAACCTGTCCGAGTAGTTTACGAAGGTGACAGTTTCCTCATTTGATGAAAATCTCTGTGCTCTGAGGTCAGTTCTTAGATCAGGTAACAAAAAGAAGACGTTTGGTAGTAAATCTGGTGAGTAATGCAGTAAATCTGGTGAGTAATGCGGATGGTCAAGCACTTCAAATCGCAATTGGTGGATCTTTTCCATGACAACCGCTGACATCTGGGACATTGCGTTGTCTTCGTGAAAGAGGACTTTATGTAAAAGGTGTCCACCTTTACCCGTTATATTCCGTGTACCGCTTTTTCGAAATTTCTGCCTACATAGTATGCGCCTTTAATGGCTTTAATTCTTTGAGATAGTCGATTAAGGTAATCACTCTAGTCCGCTTTTTGACTGATTTTTTTTTCGGACATATATTGTTGTGTAACTGCCCAAAATTTCAGTATTGAAAATGATCATGTCAAGTCCCCATACACAGAGTCAAACTCATCTTTGATCTGAATTGGCATTTTGTGCTTTTAAAAAACAAAAAACACTCATATGGACTCGCACAAACGACTGTCAACTAAAAACAACGCGTCCACAATGTCTGAAGCTCAAGGAATAACTCCCAAAAGATCAACTAGGTTTCACTAGCTTTTGTTTACGAGTGCCTGTATCTTTACGTTGTGGAGGGAAACCTTTCAGGCAACAGTCCCAGATGTTAAAAACAACGACACAAGATCCAGGAATTTTTGGGGGAGTCTATTCTCTTTGTCACCTGATTACTTTCTTTAAGGTTTGCTTGACAGTTCAACATTTTCTGCTCATTGTTATCATGATGGTGTTCTTAGTGAGTTGTTCTTGTACACAGTTTTCATAAAAACTGATTTTCTAGCTTTTGCAATGTTTCAAAGACTTGTAACCCTGCAACACTTTCTGCTCCAACCCCTTATAAAATACATAAATTATTTCCACACGTGTATTTTGAACTGAAATAAGTTCTGTCAGGCTCTGTTAAAATCTGTCAAGTTCTTGCAACTCAAGTCATATTTCGCACTTGCTCTAAATTTTTACTGGCATTCGTTGTGAGAAGAAACTTCATATGCCAGCAGTCTGAAAGTTCTCGAAGAATAAAATGAAATCGAAATGTCTGTTCCATTGAGGAGTTGACGAGTTATTTCTCTTCTGACGCCTATTGGTTGAGATTTGAGTAATTTAAAGAAGGAGCATATTACTTCTCAAAAATGCGTCCTCCTTTAAGCCGTCTAATCTGTCAAAATACACCCAAGTGTGACCAAAGTGTGGTCTGTTTAGAGGTTTTATTTGTCATGCCGAGTGCTGAAAAAGGCTTTCCTCTTCACTGACCGACTTGTTCTCGGGTTCTTTTTAATGAGTGATGGGAGGAGAAACCCGAAGGTTTCTTGTAATTTAAAAGTAGCTTGAAAAATCAGTAAATCAGTAAGAAAATCGAACTCTCACAAGCTTCCGAGATATGATTCCACCGCTTTATGGTGAGAGATATTTTCTGGAATTGGCGAATAGAGGGTTAAATTTCAATAGTTTAGCCACAAGGCACGTATGTCCCCTTCATAACAACTTCCGAGGGGTCTCTTAATTGCGATTCTATAAGGCAACCGCTCAGCAAATCCAGGAGAAGATGCTTGGTTCAAATCCGTAAACTTGCAATTAGCTCCTGATGCACAAGACTCAATGACGAAAAACCGAGAGGCCAGAATATTCTCGTGCGTGTATTGACTCCTTTTGTTGAATATGAGGGTCACAAAAAATAACGATGATGATGAAATAATATCCCTTTACATGACTGTACACTCTATGCATATTGAGATTTGCGTTTCGTATCCTAATTGTTTCCAAAATATCAACTATTACCTCCTTGAACATTTCATCATTACAAATCACTTTCAGCGGAAGAAAGAAAAGAATTCTGGAGCAAGGTTTGACGAACCTGTTGCATTTCTTCGAAACTACAGTCTTGCACAGCAGCTTTGAAAGCTTGTGTAGTGAACGTTAACTGGAGTTTTGTCCCGAATAAGGAACATAGATGTTTTCAGATTTCCCCTTTCTTTTTCTTAATTTCGTCACGAAAATGATACAAAATGGATGCGTATAATGTGGCGTTGCAGTACTCTGTACTCAATCAACATATTCCCATTAAGTTCCAAATCACTTTGACTACAAGCTTCCTTGCAAACGAACTGACTTTTTGTCTGTATCATTTTTGTGCCACTGCTTTCGTGGTTGCAATTGTAAACCCATGTTTCGTTCTCAGAAGCAATTTATTCAAATATAATATATTTTCACTTCAGAGCGCCAAAACCTCTCTAGGGCATTCATTCCCACTTTTTTCTGAGGCGCTGAAACTATTCCTGGTATCCTTCTCGCACTGATTTTTAAAGAGGTTAATTTGGTCATGAAGAATGGTGTGTATGGAACCAGTCGAAAGCTTAGTGGTCTCTGCCATCCTTTTCGCCTCCTTTCGGGCAAGCGAAAGTACAAGCTTCTCAACTTCTTAAATGTTTTCATCCGTACCAGCAGTAAGCGGGCAACCTGATCGGGTGTCGTCTTTAGTGATCTATCTGCCTCTATTAATCCCGCTTGGCCATATTGGCACTTCTGGTAACGAAGACCCTGGAAGACAGCCACTACCTCTTCGTGAATAATTTTTTGACTACTTCCCTATATTGTAAGAAATTTTATCACTGCGAGATTCTCACTTTTCATGGTCATCGTCTTACTCCCCATATTCATTGCGCTGTTCTAGAGACACGTCTTTTGGTAAGTTTGTCCTCGAAAACCCTCAGTTACTAACTAATGAACAAGAAGCCAATTTGGTTTGCAGGGTAGACTGCAGAAGGTGCTAATTTCGTACTCCTTCATTCACACTTTATAGCAACGCTGCTGAACGCTGAAATTTCGAGAGGGTCCTTCAAACCTTTATTTAAATTTTATTCCAAAAATCCTATGTTTTCACAATTTTTCCAAAACCAATTCCATTAAACACAAAAGCCAAGACTCAAGAAGAAGACTTCAAAGTTTCACTCAAATTTCACATCCCTCATTGAAAAAAAAAAAACAAATTTGAAGAAAAAACACATAAAATCACATAAACTTTCAAAAACACGTTTTTCGAAACAAAAGTAAGAGTCGAATACGAAAATCTTGTGTATCTTTTATTTGTACATAAAAAAAAACAGCAAAATAACTAAAGGTTACAGAACGTAGATTTAGACATAAGTTTAGGTACCTTAAACTACATGAGTGCACCCTAAGATAAAATTGACTAAAGACTTAGTTAAACTGAGAAATAGAATAACGATGAAAATGCATAAAACAAATTAAATGGAATATAAAGAAAAAACAAAAAAAAATTATAGATGTATATACATATAGATTAACAATTTTATTGTTTAAAAAACACAAGAGTAAATATTCGAAACAATAGATTAAATTGTAAAAAATTAACAAAAAAAAAATAAAGCGAAACCGCATCATATTTAGAGCAAAAGAAAATGAATGAAATTATAATTACAAAGAAAACACAAAAAACATAAAAGTTTCTGCATGAGTGAAAAACTGTCTCACCATATACACTTCATATTTTCAGCATCGTTCGAATTTAAGACTCCACGTTTCGTTTTGTTTTCCACGAGTTCGCAATTCACCATCACCATTCAGTGTCATTTGGCTTTTCACCAGAAAATAAAAAGAAAATTCAAAACTTGCAACGTTGAGTGAGATCACAAGCTACACCTTAGTTTCACCCACTGTGTATACCTAGACTCATCACAAAACAAGACACTCACAAAGAAGCAGTCATAAAAATGTATCTGAACCCCACTCATTGTACATAGGAGTATATAAGAACAACATATGTATGTAAGCTGAAATCCAAAAAAAATAAAGGAAATAAAGAAAACTCGATATCGATAAAAATGTCAAAGGAATTTTTTTTTGTTATTTTTAGGTTAAACTTTTCTGTTCTCTCTGTTGGAACTATTCTCTAAGACAAATCACCGTTTAAACAAGAATTAAATTCCACTTTGTGTATACTTAAAAAAATATAACGCTGTTCTGTTGAAGCATTAAAAAAAAAAACAATTGAAAAACTGTACGAACGTATAACATGCAAAAAAAAAAAATTAAAGAGAATTTTAAGTATTTTATAATGTTTTTGTATAAAATGAAAATGAATGCAAATAGTAAACAGATTAGATTGAATAAAGTGTATAAACATTGAAAAGGACATTCAAGCAAGTATATATATATATAGAGGGAGAGAGGGAGAAGGAAAGAAAGAGGAGTAAAAACAAAAAATGGTGAGCAAATAATTTTAAATGGATGAAAACAAAAAATGAATCACATTTTCTGTAGTGTTGATATATTTGGTACTGTAAGTTATTGATTATAAAAATAATAAATAAAACGAAAAACAAGTGAGAGAAGAGAATAAAAAATGCAAATTATGAAAAAAAATAAAATATGGTTTGTTTTAATGATTTTTCTTTTCTCCATCACTGTTTTATGGTGAAATTGGTAAAGGGTATTAATCAAGTCCGTTTTCTAAAGTGGTGGCTCCTGCAAGTCGTGGCTCACCTTGAAAGCGATTACCTTCTTCACTTGAAATGTGTGACATTTGCCAGCAATAATAAGAGTGCACCATCGACTGCTTTAGACAGATCATCAATTGTTTTTGCCCTTTTCGAAAATATCCGGATTTGTCTCAAATAAACAGAAGTCTTGATTTTCTTTTTTTATTTGGAAGAAAGCTGCAGCTGAAGCCCATCGAATGTTTTAGAAGTTGACGAATCAAATCATCTAGAGAGTGGTTTCGACTCGTCAAAAGTGGTGATTTTATTGTCGAAGACAAGGAAAGTCTTGACAGGTCAAAGAGTTCAAAAATGAAGAATTGGATGCTGTATTGGATCAAGATCCATGCCAAGCTATAAAGCGGATTGTTGGGAGTGACTCAGCGAACAATTTCTGTTCGGTTATAGAAATTGCGAAAAGCCGGGAAATTGGGTGCCGTACGAGTTGAAACCGACAGATGTTGAAAGACGACTTTTCGCCTTGGAACTTCTTCTTGAACGATGTCCAAGGAAGGGATTCTTGCACTACGATATCGGCAAGATAGCCGAAAGATCCGTCCTCCGTCGACATCGAAGCCAAAAAACACCATCCCCAATTCAAGGTCATGCTCTACATATGGTGGGACCAGACGGTTGTGATGTACTGCGAGCGGCTAAACCAGGCGAAACCTATGGCGGCAAACGTTAATGACTACAATTTATGCGCTTGGGCCGTGTATTACCTAAAAAACAGCCAAAAACAAATGGAAAGCATGACAAGGTGATTTTGGAACGTGATTACGTGGAGGCCTTTCCCTACCCGCCATATTTTGCATACCTTGCTTCTTCCGACTAGTGGCTTTTTGGACGAATGCAAACGATTCAGGTGGCTAGGCCATGTAGAGCGGATGGACAGCACTGCTCCGGCCCGAAGAGTCTTCGAATCCGAACCACAGGGAGAACGCAACAGAGGACGTCCCAGCCTGAGATGGCGCACACGAGTGGAAAAGGACCTCAACCAACTTGGAGTGAGCAATTGGAAGCAGCTAGCAAAAGATCGTCCTAGCTGGAGAGGCATGTTGGTTGAGGCCCAGGTCCACCCCGGATGGTAGCGCCATCTGAAGAAGAAGAAGAAACGATTCAGGGGGTTATCGGTTCTGGTCTTTAGAAAAGAAGTGACTGAAGCGATGCCAGAGCGGACTAATTTTTTTTTTTGAAAAAAGAAGGGGAAACAGGTATCGCTTCCGACGGACAATATTTTGGGTGTTGTATTCGATACGAGAGACTCATTTTTGGTATGTCTTTAAATGATTTTACTAGTCTGCCAGACTTTTCAAGCAACGAAAATTTCTTAAAGACAATTTAGAGCGATTGAAGAGTACTTGGATCTTGTCTTGTCTTGAGGAGTTAAGAATTTGGATGCGACCATAATCTGCAAAAACACGGGGTCCAGCTTTTTTAGCAACTACTTGCTTTGGGCATACTTTCTTTCTCTAACTAAGCTGCTGTTTATTGCATAGTCTTATTGCTGAAATTTGACAAGGTTGTCATCAACATGTATCAGTCGTTGTAAATCAGAAGAGGTGGTACAATAAAAAAATGCGAGAGCTTCAGTCGACGTTCTTAGCAACTGCTTCACCGACCATCTATGACTGCATACATCCCGAAAACTCTTATTTGTATTCAGAAATTCTTATATTAGGTATTTTATTACTTTGCACCCTCCAGAGGGCTCTTAGTCTAAGTTACAGTATCCTTCTACGCCCTCTGTCTGGCTAGATGCTTCCATTTGACCAGGCTTCAGTAGAATTGTGAGGAGAAAGGTTTTGTATGCTGTGTTTGCCCATTAAGTACGAAGTTTTAAGCCCGTTCTTTTGTTTAAATACAAGCACCACAGTTTTCCTAGAGTAACTCTTTGTCGAATCTCCACTACTGTTTTGATGTTTCCTTACAGGTATGCAATTCCTTAATAATAATAATAATTGAGTGGCACTACAGCCTACAAGGGACCAGGGCCGAGCTTCTACAACAGCTACTGGTGTTGTCCGTGTTTCTGTTCTCTCACGAGAAGAAGCGATCTACAGGTTTTTGCCGACTCCGAACGGCGAGATTTGAGAAACTTTCCATAGGCAATTAATACTTTTTGAGTGATGTCAGCAATTCGAAAGAGGTGGTGCCGTGAAAAATGTGAGGTGTCCCGTCCGAGAATCGAACCTAGACTTTTTGCGCGGCCGTTGACGCACTTACCACTATGCCACGGCGACAACGATCCCCTTAGCCATTCCGAAATGTTTTTCTCTTAACAGTAACGTTCTGTCCTAAGATCTCCAATTGATTTTTCAACTGAGTTCTTGTTAACAAGTTGCAAAGTTTGAAGGTGAAACATCATTTGAAGCCACGCTTGTGGAGTTGATTTGACTATTCCAGTGATATCTACGCAGGGTAGTCTGTGAACTTTTTTTACATAACTCAGGTAGGATTTAGTGCTTTCACTTAAAAGTTCGCGAGGCAATAAAAACACGATAGACTTCCGGTCACTCGATCCTCCGCCATCGACACTTACTCATCATAAACTATTCCCAAGCGCAACCAGACGAGGTGGCCATGGGTTTACAGAGAGGTGGTTTACCTGACGGAATCGCATCCAGCGCACACCCTAGAAGTCGTGGTGAAAGAGACACACGTACCATGTGGCCAAACCATCAGAGCAAAACCATTTCCATCCGAATAAGTGGCTGCAAAGTATTAACCACTGAAAAGTTAGAATAAGCCTCATGGTGACCATGTACATCCACTGGATGATGTATAGATGGGGGCTCCTAATGTTTTGGTAAGTGTCTGCTCACAGATGTATAGGGTGACAGACCTTTTTCTCATTCTTTTCTAAGTGTTATTTTTCCAGTTAAGTGTGGCACTGCGACTTTAATGCATTGTGTACAGATGGCAAGGGTGTCGATTTTAGTCAGACTCTTGCACTTTCTTGTTCATACAATGGGCTCTGTTGTACTTGGTTTCATTTTGGGATAACACTTTTCAGGCCAAGAAAATAAGTCGCGTTACCTGATACCAGGATAGTAATTATATCAGCATAGGCAACGACCTAAGTGGCCTTTTTACTGCAAGAAATTTAGGATTTCTCTCACAGAGATGTACCAGAATAGTGTTAAGTGTGTGTGTTAAGTGCATGCAAAAACAGGCAAACATTGTTGTGTGATTTCATAGCGACTAATGCCCATTTTTAAACACCGTGTGATTTAGTTTGTCAAACGGTTTCGAAAAATTCCTACACATTATCCGGAAGCGATTTTCTAAGTAAGCTTCTATGTACAACGTGGGTAAGTGCATCAACTCACACGCCAAGGTACCAGTTTCAATTCCCTACTTGAACAGCTTGGATTTCTTCACTGTACCACCACTTTCGATTTGCTGCCAACACTCCAAGACATCTAAGTGTCTATGAAAAGCTTCTCAAATCAGGCCGTTCGAAGTCCCCAAAAAACTATAGGTCCTAAGTACTCGTGAGAGAACAGTAGCATGTACAACACGAGTAGTTGCTGAAGAAGCTTGCACCTGGGTTAGTCATGCAGTTATTGTATCTGTATCTTTACCTCAGGCGGGGTCAATTAGAACTTCTATGATACTGTATTGATCTCGGCAAGGTGAAGTACTTGGACGACGTCATGGCTATGCTTTGGTAGCTCTCTAGATCACAAAGAATTGGAAACCATAGCTCTTGTGAGTCTCCGAATCCGAAGCATTTTGACAACAAAACAGAAGGAGCCTTCAGTATAAGATCCATGATCCCAAATGGTGGCCACAAGTGGGCAGAATGTTAAACCTACTTGGGGTGCATAAATGGAGCCAAAACGTAATTAAGTGGTTCTAAATATGCCACCAGCATCAAACTGTGTAGAACGCCAACCCAGTCTTATCCTAAAACGATCCTTATTTACTTGCTTGATTTCTGAAAAGACTATGGAAATTACAATTCTGTTTGCTTTAAGTGATGAACGCACTACAATAGCATCCGTCTCATAGTCTTCTTTCCCCATCGACAGAATACTTATTTCTGGATTATCTTTCGAATTTCTGACAAATGAGTTTGTCATTATCACTGTGGGAATACAACACAATCCCAGCAGGACATAGCAACACAGCTTTAAACTGAAGTTCAATTCGTGAGTGCACAAAACTGCCCCTCAACGCAGTTGCCCTTCACATCCAAAGAGCAAACTTTCCGCATACCCTATCCAACTCATTCATGCACAGCAGCAACGTCGCCCACCCGTTCCTGAAACAATTCAATCTATTAATCTAGGAATTGAAATTGACACACTTTACATCAGAGATAAACACGACATGCATAGGAAACTTGTGTCAAAGAAGACGCTGCTGCTGCTGGTGAAACCTTTGTGCGTGATGTGGGTCTGGGGGTCGTGCCCATTCCCATTGTACTCTCCCAGATAAACAATCCTCAGCCAACTGAAATTCTATTTTATGACGTAATTTACATCTTTCAATCCCATGATGAAGCCAAATTACCCCATTTAACTTCTGAAATTTTCATTATCATCCATTCATTCGCTTGAGAAATAGTTTCGGATACATACGCATGCCATTGTCGCCGCACCACACCTACACACCTTCCAGCCGCCCATGCCCATGCCGGCAGCTCGGCACTAACTCGCCTACAGACACACTCCGAGCAATGACTTGTCAGAGGGACTCGCATCCCGCATTCCGTCACCCTCCCAGTTGGTTTCGATTTTATCTTCAAATGTCAGATATTTTTCTCCATTGTACTGTAATGCTTTGTTCTATCACGCCATGGGATCCTTAATATAAATGCAAATAAGTCTGTCTCTCGCGCGCGATGGATGCCAGGACTAGCGAAAAGTGGGAGGTCCGCAAAAGGAGCACCACGCAAAGAGAACTCAAAATAAGGTGAAGGACAGAGACAAACGAGAGCTCATGAACTTAGACGTCGAAAGTTGCTGACAACTCGGAAAATCTGTCCTAGACAAAAGGCAATAAATGAGCATAAACAGGGGCGCATAAATCTATGTAAATACATTCCAACTGCGGCGATACACTTTTATGTTGAACTAAGCCGCTTAGGGGCCCCCCCAATGACTCCCCTTGTGGGCTACTAGGGTTGCAGTAGTTTCGAGTGGCTGTTGGTGGTGACATGACACGTCAAGGACTCTACTTCTGTGAAGTGCAACGTGTGGCGTGGTTCCCAGAATGCGAATCCATAAATAGTCCGAACGGAGATCCCGCGGAGGAGTTTTCCGGAACACTTATCGCACCTTTGGCATTTGGCACTGACATTAGGGCTCTTTGGAATTCGATTTCAGAACGCGTTCCAGGTACTACGAGTGCGAAACCCTCAAAGGACTTGAACGTTGTTGAATTAATTTGCATTACGTATGCACGCCGCCGCAGTCCCCTGACCACAACTTACTCGTAAGAAGGGAGTCACATGCTTGACTAATCAAAATCGTATTTTTTTCTGCGCCTGCAAATACAGTCGTGGTGCGTGTTGGCAACATTCCTGGAATAAAGGTTCTGCATTAAGCAGCATGAGCGTATGATAAGAACGCTCGAGCTGCGACAGCGGGAATGCTTGCTTTGGCAATTTGTTTGCTTGGGATTTCCCATCGGGTTTATCGTTTCCGGATTCCGGAGTTCATGTTGAGGGTGGCTGCGCTTCCAATTCAAACGCACGTGTAGAGTATTTTGATATTTCTCGAATTTCAAAGGTCTGTGAGGAGTGGTGATGATGTTGTGGTCACAAGCTGCAAAAATAGACGTGGTTTTCACTTCATGGCAGATCCTAGAAGGTAGAAAATATATCTGGCAAATAGAGTTTGCTCGCATGAACATGGTTTCGTTTGTTCTTTTTTCCTCCCAAAAACATTGGATGCAAACAATTTAAACTAGAGATTCCTAAATAGTTATTAATTTCAAATATATAGAATGAACATATTTGAAAGAGATAAAACCAAAGTTGTCAAAGCACCAGCGGGGCGACAAAAAACATTGCCACCTAGTATAATGACACAGCCATTGAATTTCTTGATAGTCATTGTTTCGTTGGTCGGTCGCTTGCCACCAACTGAATCTTGTTGGAAGCACATATCGTCCAGTTCCATAACCTCAATTTCTGGCCACAAGGAATTGCTTATCATCTCGCTACAGCTAACAGTTATCATAGTTAACAGTCTGATGACCTCAATTTTGAAAAAGTACGACCCGATGACCCCGCCAGCGCATAAATCCCCCAAACAGTCACTCTTTGAGGATGTATCGACTTTTAATGAATTCTCGTTTGCCAAAATGCGGAATTTGGTCAACATGTCCTGGTCATCACCAGAAAAATACAAGACGAGCGCATAACGAAGTTTGTAACCGTACATCTGGTATAAGACAGGTTGTCAGGCAAGCCAAGGCGATTTTTTCTTTACAATTCAGCGGCGCCGTGAGATGATTCTAAATAAGGAGACATTCCCATACTGATGCGGATCTCCCCATTCTTGTGGAAAATTTTAACCACAACAGAGAGCCAACAGGAATCAACAGGAGCAACCCCATCCCCATTACCTCATAAATGAAAGCCTTCTGACTTTCTTAATCCACTCTCTTTGGAATACAACGTAGTTAGGGTGAAAGTTTTTCAAAAAAACAAAAAAAAAAAATCGCACAATCTAGGCGCCCAATTGACCGGTCCCGAACGTGAAATAAAAAGTTCACCGAACTCGTTGAAACCACATATCACGCAAGTCAAGCTCTTACATTTTGGGCCAAAAAAAGTTGGATATAATCTCAAGGTAGCGCTCACCATTCAGAGTTACGTTACAATTCGCATCATCTTTGAAGAAGTATGGTCCAATGATGCCACCAGCCCATAAACCGCACCAAACAGTGACTTTTTCTGGATGCATTGGTGGCTCTTGCAATGCTTCTGGCTGATATTCACATTCACGAGTTCATTTTGAAATTGTGTGTGGTGATTACAGACGGCGAAAAAATATTCCGCCAAGTACGAGTCAGTTCGAATTAATGATTGACGGGCGAGCAATGCTTCGGCGCTCAAAGCTTTTACAAAAACCCTTCATGTAAGACATATTAGCAGATGCAGATTCAGAAGATCAAGCGAGGAACGAACATCATTGTTGAGACCATAGTAACGATCGGCGCAAGCTATCGAGGCCGAGAAGGACCTAATAGAGCGAGCTAAGCACACCAAGAATATATATTGGGTTAGGACTCTTTTTTGGATTTTTCAATAGATTGGATCCTATATGAACCACTCGTACACTGCTTTAAAAATTTGTTTCTTTAGCTCGTGCACTGCTTTAGCGTACACTTTAGCGTAATCGAGTGCTTATACGATCTGAATGAATATCTAGTCAAGGTGAGTGGTCCCGTGAAAGCCGCAATCACCACCATTCAGTGGGACATGTTTGGGAAAAAATTGATCACAGTTTTCGCCCTTGACCTTCACAGACATAAATTTCAGCTGCGCGGGTGTGCAGAATCTTCGTTTAATGCCTATGTCCCAGTCACCCACATGCGTGCAAGCCCTTCTCTAATAGCCTCCGTGATTAGTTTGGCTGAAATCAAATTCTTTTCTGTCCCAACTATGCCTAGCTGAACTACTGTGCAAACTTATGGGGTGCGTAGTGACCAAAGCATCACTTGAGCTTACTAAACGAACACGATAGGCAAGCTGTGCTGGGCCTGTAAAACACCCCGAGAACTAGAGACGTGAGTTGCAGGCAGAATCAACAAATTTGTTGGATATACCCGTTTGAGTTTCAGAAGCATGCTAGTACATAGGATTATTGGTATATAAATTGCTAGTTTGGTTTCTTATTAAGAAGGTGGGTCGGACAGTAACAAAACTTACCGCGAGCGGACTACGTCAAGAAAAAGTATCATTGTGGAGGAAAACAAGATTCAATCTCACAATCTAATCAGCTTGGAGAAAATCAGCTTTTTGTAAGAGACAAAAATTGGAACAAATTGTAGCCCAACGATGACTCCATTCAGTGTCCAGAAGACTGATTTCTTAAATCTGGTTAAGTTCAACGAGCACCCAAAGTTTGGTATGGACAAGATCACCTTACTGATAGGACAGCTTGTAAATTTTGACCATTTATAGTTGGCAGTGTTTATCAAGCCCAGCTGAAGAAGTTAAAATTCCTAGAGGAATGCAGCAAAGTGACTGCTATGAATGGAATCCTTTTTGACGGGTAGTAAATGAACCCTACGTTCACTCACGTGTCATAGTGCGCAATTGCGTCGACCCACACTCCGAAAGTCTAGGTTCGACTCCCTTACGGGACATCTCTAACTTTTTTATAACACAGCCTCTTTGGATTTGCCGACAACACTCAAAGAGTATCAGTCATCTATGAAAAAGCTTCTTAAATCTCACCGTTTGGAGTCGGTAAAAAATTGTTGGTCCTTTCTAACCACGAGAGAGCAGTAGCACGCACAACACGAGTAGTTGTTATAGAAGCTTGGCCTCGGTCCCTTGTGGCTGTAAGGCCACTCAAATATTATCATTGTAAATTGAACCCTGCCCTCTTCTCTCAGCATTTTAAGTAGGCTTTAAATGTTGGATGAACAACAAAAATGGGATTTTTGGAAAAAGTAAATTCAGACTAAGCCCGTTTTTACACTTTTTATACCATATTTTTAGAAAGCGATTTTCCACATAAAACTGAGTAAACAAACCTCGCACGCGTCCTGACCTACTCGCAACATTACTCAATGCTAATATTGTGCACATACTCTACACTCTGTAAGGTCAAAACTCAACACCGCTACACAAAGATCCTTTTGCCTTTCTCAAGATAGTCGATGAATAATATTTCCGTGCGCTTCCCAAAATACGGATGCTATAACCTTGCCAGCTGACCATTCTGCTTTTGGACGCTTCGGGCGTGGTTCCACTACGCTGACTTCCGATTTGACTCTGGATTTAAGTGATTGATCCAGACTTCATCCATTATGACATAGCGACCCAAAAAGTCCTGTTCATTCTGGCGAAACAGCTCAAAGCAGGTCTCAGAATCATCGATGCGTTGTTGTTTTTGGTCCATTATAAGCATACGCGGCAGCCAAATTGAAAACAGCTTTCTCATGAACAAATGTTCACGCAACACAGTGTACACACTGCTTTCTGATATCTTGAAGGAGGCAGCTATCTGACGCAATTTCACTTCCAGGATTTCAGAAACGATTTTGTGTACTTTCCTGACGTTTTCAGGTGTACCCACCTCAATTGGCCTTCCAGAGTATTCAGGATTGTTGGTGTCTATATGACCAAGCGTGGTCGCCGTGGCGCAGTGGTAAGTGCATCAACTGCGGTGCAGAAAGTCTGGGTTCGATTCCCGGACGGGACACCTAGCATTTTTTCACGGCACCACCTCTTTCGAGTTGCTGACAACACTCAAAGAGTATTTAATTGTCTATGGAAAGCTTTTCAAATCTCGCCGTTTGGAATCGGCAAAAAACTGTAGGTCCCTTCTACTCGTGAAGAACAATAGCATGCACAACACGAGTAGTTGTTGTAGATGCTAGGCCCTGGTCCGTTATGGGCTGTAGTGCCACTCAATTATTATTATATTATTATTATTATTATACAACCAAGCTTAAAGTCAGCATGCCACCGATGAATAGTTATTTGTGACGGAGCAAAGATCCTGTAACAAAAGTCAGTTCAATTGCTGGCTTACGCCGACGACACTGGCGTGGACGAACATAGCGAGCCGAGCGAGCATTGAAGCAGAAACGGCTAAAATGGGTCTGGTGGTTAATGAGGGCCGACGACGACGAACTCTCTAGTCAAGCGTCTTAGGATAGAACGCTTAAGATGGCTAGGCCATGTAGAGCGTATGGACTCCACTGCTCCGGCCCGATATGTCTTCGAATCTGAGCCATTGGGACAACGCAATAGAAGACGGCCTAGGCTAAGATGGCGCACACAAGTTGAGAAGGACCTCAACCAACTTGGAGTGCGCAACTGGCGGCAGCTGACGAAAGATCGTGCTCCCTGAAGAGGCATGTTGGTTGAGGCCCAGGTCCACCCCGGACTGTACCGCCACAAGAAAAAGAAGAAGAGTCCCTGTAATACTTTTTAAGCCACTGCTGACATTGCTCGGTAATTTTCCCATCAAAAAGCATTCGGCACACGAAATCCCGGTTTTTCTATTGTTTTAAAAATCACAAAAGTAGCGTCACTTGTAAGCTTATAATCACATTGTCATGAAATTTTGACAGGTATTATTTGAATTCTTGTACTTCCTTAAAATATGGACAGATTGCTAGTGGCGCCCCCTATATGCCAATCCCGGGATATATTGAGTGATGTGTTATATGCAAGCGAATTGTAAAACGGCTTAAATTTCTATACCTCCCTATAGATAACTCCGTAAGACGCAACATTTTTTTAAGTCTAACCAAAACAGAAGACGGTGCAGAAGCTATGTTATCAATCTTCCTAGATAGACCTATTCAAAGTCATATAACAACTTGACCAGTTCTTATAAGAGTCACAATTTGTGAGATTTGGGTCAGAAAATAAAAAAATCTCACAACTTGTGGCTCACATCCTTCCTTTGACAGGAAGTTGTGACATATCTTACGCCACAATGAAATCGAGATGCGTAACCGAAAACCTTGTATTGACCAATTTCTATTGTCAACCAGCCACGCTTTCCATCCCGAAAAAATTTTCATCTCCTCTAAAATGGTCTAGATTTCTTAAAAACACTAACGGTAAGCCTCATTTCCAGCTCCTTAAATAAAATGTCAACACATGTGTGCGCCCAGCAATTAAGTGGCTCACTCAACCCGCCGCTGAACCTATTATCTCCAGTCTGCAACTGAAAGCGCTCCCCTTCAGCCAACCAACAATCCGTTCACCCATTTCAATCCAGAGGCCTTCTGCCACTGAGAGCCCACTCAACTTGTTGACGGAAGTCATTCAGAGCCTAATTGGTTCCCAAAGGATAATAATGGATTGAAATATTAATGTTTTCAACTCCGCGACCGTTCCCCGGCACTTGTAACAAAAGCCGAACTCGGCAAACCCCACCCCGCACCTCCGGCTAAGCCCGGCTAAAACCTGACCATTGAATACACTCCAGTCGTTTCATTTAGCGTTGTTTGGACTACTCGTGAAATTCTCTTTTCAAAAATGTATCGCGAGTACACATCTCACTGCTGCTGCGGTCCCCCGACAATGAACAAAAAAATGGAAAAAAACGCCAAAAAAGGATACGTCCTTGGAGTGTACCGCAGTGCCAGTTGTATTTCACATTCAACAAATCCACTGTTCTCCTTCCTCCCGCTCATGCATTTTTTCCTCTTCGTTTTGTTGCTGTTAATTAAATAACTAAAGCGTTCCCTGGCTGTCAGTAAACTTTGGCAACGGCGAGTGGTTGGATGGTAGCTCCAGAGGCATTCCGACTCGTGCGCTGGGCTTAGAAACGCGAGCTCATGTGCCACGCTCAGCAAGGGGGGCTTTGTAACATTGTTCTACATCCTTGCGCTCGGCTGCCTGTGTATATCTCCGGCGCTCGTGCAACACTGATGAATCGTGGACGAATGCACGGCGGAACTTTTGGTCATTTGTATTTGGAGAGCGGTCGTGGGGCCGTATCTCTTTGCTCATCATGCGAATTATAATCCTCTTACAAAATGCTAATAGAGGATTGTCCTTTGAAAAATTTTCAGCAAACAGAACTTAACGAAGTGGAAATGGGAAACACTCACTTATTCGTGGACCGTTCACGTTTCTGTCTTATGCGATGAATACATGTGGGTTCGGTTGGTGGACGAGTGTGCGGCGATGAAAAATGAAAGAATTTACACGACCGACGTCGAGGGAGCTGCTCTGGATGCGCCGCAACTAAGGAGTTTTGAAATTCTGGATGGTGCTCTTGCAGATGGACGTTTAGCAGTTAGCGTCATATGAGGATCGTCAACTGTTGTTTGGAATTCAAGAGCAACCTGTCGTTTTGGCAACCATTTAAATACATTGTATTCCAAATTTTATACAATAGTGGAATTGAATTTTATTTACACTTCGCAGATGAACTTCATCCGAATTATGAACGTAGGAGGTATTGAAGGGAATGTAGTATATCCAAAGTGTCGAATTTGTTGTCTTCTGTTTTGTCGATACATATTACGCTGGTGTTCTAGAATTACAGCTATCGGTTTTCGAGCACCAAATGCGCCTCCTCATGTCTTCCACCTTTTGTGACAGATATGATCAGTGTCGCAGTCCTTCCTGCCCAGCATTTATTCCTGACTGCAACAACGTCGTCATTTCTTTAGTGCATATTTCTCTCATCCGGTAACATGGGGCGTTTGACCAGAGGAAAGGAAGCAACTTAGGCATCATTTTATAGAAGGGTTATCAAACTGGGAGGTTTACGTGAGAAGTAATGTGTGAAAATTTGGAAAAGCTTCCTTCGTCGCGGGCATAATGGGTAAGCGCATCGACTCATAAGTCGAAGTCCCCAGAACACCATTGCCAAAATGAACAAGTCTGTTTTTTCTAAATTTATACATTATGGAAAAGATAAGAATGAGTCGCAGATGAAGACGATGCCGCATTTGGAAATGCAGCAGTGAAGTTGTTTGCTAGTCTTCGATCTTAACTTCGTTCTGTTCTGCGAATAATGAAAAATTGGAAAAAACCATAAAAATCTCGCCTAGTTATCGAGTTACAAGCTCCTAAGCTTGACTAGATCTGAAAGCAGGTAATGTTGAATCAACCCAACTTTTGAGAATCCACGCTTCTAAACATCTGAGTAACTAACTGCCTACTGATCTCCTGTACTACTAAACGAAGTTCTCTGTTGCAAACTGAACTAATAAGGTAGAGCTTTTTAAAATATAAGATTTGGGAATAAAGAAGAAGATTCCATTGGAAGCTCCTCTTGGTGGGAAACTGTGTTCCCCAAAATTTACTTACGATAATAGTGAGTGTCCCATGCTGGGTCGAAGTTTCGGTTATTCATAACTACATGCTTTAACAGACGTGCTAGTGCAATTTTTCTATCTCTGATAGTAGTACGTATCATGGAAGAGTAAAAGAAGGCTCTCCATGAAGTGTTTTCTCCATTCAAAATAAGCAGAACTATTTTTGGTAAACATATGCATCCTTCTTCTACTCTCGAGACAAGGACACAAAACGATTTTTTTTAAACTTAATTTTTGAAGTTGTGAAGCAGCGTGAGCAGATATCCTTATACGAAAATAAGGAAGCCTACCGTAAAATATAGTGCATGCGTTTGTCGATTGACGACACATGACGATATAAACAAAATCGGTACCAAATTGTCCTTAATTTGTAAACCCTGAAACCATAGGACTCATACTGCAGAAGGACAATTAAAGTCAGATGAAGAAAATTACCCTAAAGCATATTGAAAAGAATTAGGAGATTAAAATACGGCAGAAACTTGCAAAGATTCTTCATCAAAATAATAATATTTGAGTGGCGCTACAGTCCGCAAGGGACCGGAGCCTAGCTTCTAAAATACCTACTCGTGTTGTGCGTGCTACTGTTCTCTTATGAGTAAAAGGGACCTACAGACTGTAGGCTACAGTTTTTTGGCGACTCCGAACGGCGAGATTTGGGAAGCTTCACCAGACAATTAATACCCTTTGAGCGTTGTCAGGAACTCGAAAGATGTGGTGAAAAAATGCGAGGTGTTCCGTCGGGGAATCGGACCTAAGCCTTCAGCGTGTGGGTCGACTTACTTACCCACTACGCCACGGCGACCATTGCTTCTTCATATCTATATCAAATTTGTTCCCTGACAAGAATTAATTTAAAGGTTCAGATTTAAGTGTGTCGAGAGCAGAATAGTTCTGTGACAAAGTCACTTGTTTCTGTCATCATGCATAGGGTCCATTTAAGCACCAAGCTCAGACTTTTTCGCTTCAACGTTGAGTCCGTGTTGGTGCAGCACTTGAAAGTGACGGCCGCTATCCGCAACAGACATCAGATGTTTTTGAACCGGTGCCTACGAAACATACTAAGGATTTTCTGGCGGAACCGTATCGCATACGAATTGCTTCTTTAGATAACTTGTCAGGAACCCATAGGAACTTGTATTCAACGATGCAAGAAGCAGTGGGTTTGTCATACCCTTCAAAAAAGGGGAACATTTCATAGCAAAACATGCGGTGCTGTAGAACCCCGTATTCAGGATGGCAGAAGACGGGGTTGATCGAGAAATAAATACAACAGAACAGCAGTAGAGGACATCCTACAGGTGGGAAAGAGTTGAAAAGAGAAGCAAATCGAGCACTAGAAGCCCCAGGCCCCGCAAGGCGATACGGGAAGGTATGGTTACTATACAACTATCCAAATGTACACAAAATTCTTCCGAACCAATTATGTATTAACAGTGTAAATGCTGCTGTTCTAAAGGTGGCTGTGACATCTCCGACACTCTTCCTCATTTTTAGAAATTATGTCTTGCTTGCCAATTCCAATCCAGTTCAGTCCTTTGCTGATGACAGAAGTCTTTGATTTCCATATTCGCTCTTTTATGAAGGTCACTGCTTTGTGCCAAAGATTTGAAAAGGCTGTATACTTCAAACACACAAAATTCCAAGATTGACAGCATACTCAATTAATGTAAACACATAAGATTGGGTCTCCTATCATTCTTTTTCTTCTTCTTCATATCGCGGTACAGTCCGGCGTAGAACTGGGCCTCCACCAACGATCTAGTACGATCATTAGCCAGCTGCTTCTAATTTCGTTCACCAAGTTGGTTGAGGTAGGGCTGCTCCATTGAGCCCATGGCCGTCCTCTATTATATTGTCCAACTGACTCATAGATAAAGGCTCTTCGGACCATTGCAGAGTTTTCTATGCGCTCTACATGGCTTAGCCATCTTAGGCGTCACGTCCAAATGCAAGTGATGAAACTCATATTAGGCCTTTAGGTTGCTGAGTCAATAGAACAACATCGACTATATGTCGCATCCCTATTAGTCTTTTCACGCCACGTAAACAAACATACTCAAATGAATTATACAGCTTCCTTATCTTCGAGAATTCTTAGGAAAAAAAATGTCTCGGTCGAAATGTAGATCAATTCACCCTTAAAGCATCTTTCGGGCGTCCACTTAAGTTTAGTAACTCGTGCTCTAGCCGCACTATGAGAGTATGGAATGCTCTTCCCAACTGAATCTTTCATCAACCCTCTCGCCGCTCTACCCATTTCAATCTACAGGCAGTTAAGATAAATCTGCACCGGTACATGGTCTCAGTCTCCTCTTCTTTACCTTCTGTGGGTTCTTGTAATCAATTAAGCACGAGTAAATTCTAGGAAAAAAACATAAGTCTGAGTCTCCAGTTAGACGGGATAATTTTTGCTGGCTCCCATTCGCTTAAAATGAACTTAGAAGTAGTTCATCCACCCACATATAATCACCAATCTACAGACTCTTCGATTCAATTTCCTTATATCTGGTCCAGGTCTTTAATCTAAGTTACCGTTAAATAGCTATTAAGCTCCAGGGTTCAGAAAATTTGGTACCCACCCCTCAAAAAAGTTCATCCTCATTTGTTCCTGCAACAACATAGAAAATAAGATAGCTAATAACGACTGCACCCTCAAGAAGAACTAGACCACGCGAAAGTAGCTGTTAAACTTTACGTTTAGTGGCACAAGCATTGCCCGGTGAGTGTTACTCAAAACAGATAGTGCTTCCTCTTAAAACCTAAAATGCTACAAAGGATAAACATGTTTCCACTTAAATGGATTCTCCGTGAGAATTTCTCACTTCACGAGTAAACAGAAACTAGCTAGAAAAAGAGGAGACAAATACTGACACCACTCCATCTTCATCGTCAACACAAAACAATCGTCATGGGAGATATCGAACGTGCGCACACAAAAAAAAAAAACAAAAACAACTGAACTTCCAAAGTCCTACACAATGCATTCTACGAAACTGAATTTCTGACAATCCGAGTGATCATCGCCTCCCCAGAGCACACATCCCCTGCCGACGAAGCGGCGAACAAACCTCATGTGGCCCACTTCACTCTTTTATTCCGACCAAGTTGAGAATGACATCACAGCACTTCAAGGAACCGATTGATTTGATAGCCACGCTTGATTTCTCTCTTTTGCCTCGATGCAATTTCTCCACTTGCGCTCCGCACGAGGAGCTTATCCACTAAAAATCCCTCCAATGCCAGCACATCACATCAGTGATGGAATCGAAAACGATCCAAGGACCACGCAGCGCTAGCACAGAGGACTCCGAGCGAAACGAATCAGAAAACAAACCTCCCCGCGTCCCACATGCCCAACTCATCTATTAATCCGACTAACCAATCAATAGCTTGGCATGAAAGTGTGAACAAGTCGTCGCTATCGGCGGCTACAAATTCCTCATTCCGGGACTGTCGCCGGAGGAGATGTTCCCAGACCTAGCAACCCACCGACCATCTGCTGAGAACAGCTTGTTTCAGCTTCTTGTCGATTCCTCCCACTCCAGGAGTGCCTGCCGTCTCTCCGGTTCCTTTTTTTCGATTTCACACTCATTCAAACGCGAAGAAACCTCTCAAGCGATTTATTGCAATGCAATCCCTCCGAGGATTCGTAAAACTTTGATAGCGCTTCGAGGTGTTCCCTGCTTGGGTGCACCGGAAAGGACGTCTACAAGGAGAATTCAGGAATTCCTTCCCCGTCGCACATGCGGATCTCTGTTGACACTACAGTCAATACACCAAATTCGCCACTTCCCCCTCATCCCACACACACACACACATTCCAGGAACATGTCCTGGGCACATTTAAGAACAAAGTAAACTAATGGCTCCCACCCACACACCCCACCCGAACCGAGATCAGAACCGAACATTAAAATTCCATTTAAAATTTTCGTTATCCTTTTTGCCAGGCAATCACCGTCTACGTCCGCATTCGGACAAAAAACGGGGACATCTCCAATGTGGCGTGTGCATCTGTAAAAGTATCTCCAGTACAAACTGCAGTCAGCTACAAAATGCGAGGACTTAAGGGAGTATCAGTCCAGCGCTCGTGTGCGAGGCTTTGGCGTGTTTCCTCGTCCTCGGAATCCACAAGGATCCATGCTGCTTTTGTTCTTATCTGCCGCTCCCTCTGACGGGAAATGAAGAGAAAATAATTGCCATTCAGTTTTTATTAGGAAGCAGCTCTTGTTCCTCGGTGTTTCTTCATTTCTTTTTGTTCATCTTACCATCGCCATCGCCAGCGCCAGCGCCATCGCCTTCGTGGTCGTCGTTTGTTTTATATGCTTCGGTTTTGTTTGCTGTGAAACTGTACACAGGGCAGCTAAAGCAGCAGCAGCAGCGGCACACAATTGCCTCAGGAGCAAAGTAATTAAGTGGGCAGTATTTTTGGTCATTTAAAGGTGGATTTTTGGGTGCAGTTAAATTTAAACGTTCGCCGTCGACGTCATCGGCGTCATCATCTTCGTCGGTTGGTGCTCGCTGGAAGAGCACCACACAACGATCACAACTCATAGCGTAGTGGATTGTCTAGGGATATACAAAAGGATAACAAAACCCAGGCCATCTTCCCCGGCATTTTTCAAATGAGCTATAAGAGAAACCGTTTCTTTTTTTATATTTTTTTTTTATTTTTCTGTTGGCAATCCTGACAGACAGTTAAATTAAGCAGCATTGGCAAGCCAAGTGCCTGCAGCACGAAATTCGCTAATCCTCCACCACCGAGTGAGAGAGAGAGAGAGTGCCGCGGAGGAAGGACAGTGGTTTTGTTATTTCATTTGTAAAATAATTAAGCTCCAAGTACAGAGTTGTCTTCCGAAAGGCTGTCGCAACCATAAATCTTCGTCCGCTTCTCGGCCATCATTAGGTTTCCTTTGTTGCTACACAGTGTAAGAGTGATTAGGTTGCATTGGAGGATTACACCAGGAAGACGTTGGGATCTATTTTTATGAAGAAGCTTTTCCCCGCAGTCCATATTTTAAAATGTTTTTCATTTTAAAATACGATCTGCTGGTCTGCTTAATGGAGGTGGTAGTCCCAACTATGCAGACACAGTGAAGTCTGTTAAGAGGCTCTACTTGCGCTTAAGGTTCTTCAAGAATTTTCCTCTCGAAACAGTTCTGAAAATACATATTAGTCGACTTTAGATTTGAACAGACAAAAAAATCAGTAAGGACAGCATTGGTCAACCACGGCAAAGGGCCATTAATTTTTTTGTTTTCAAAATAAAGCTCAATAACACACATCCTGCGATACAATTTCGACAAATATGTTAATGTTTTATGAAGTCTAAGACTTGCAATTAAGTGTGAAGCTAAGATCATTAATATGGCAAACCCAACCCAAAACGTGAGACAATTTTTACCACCTTTTTGCACATTTCTGGATCAATAACTTTTTTTATTTTATGCAATAAGTTTTTTTTCGATTGAACAAGGATTCTTCTGATGATCTTGTTTTCCACTCAGGTGGACAAGTGTCTCGGGTTATCTTCCACGAGTTATGAGAGGAGCAACGCCAAACTTTTTTATAGGATCGGCGGGTCAATTTTAAATTACATAAGAAGATCTGTAATAAGGAAGGCCGAGCTTGGTGTCAAAGCCAAGTTATTGGTTTTTAACTGGGTGTTTGTTTCAACTCTCGACTATTGTCATGAATTTTGGGTAACGACAGAAAGAATAATATCGTGGATACAGGCTGCCACAATTAGATTTTTTTGCCCAGTTCCGGGGGTTACTAGCCAGGATAGGTTGACACGGGGGAAACTGATTGCTGAGCAGGTACTTCATTGGACGTAAATGGCTATGCTTCGATGGATTTCCCAGTTCTCACAACATGTATGTACATGAATTGAAAGAGGACCTAGAACGTTACGGGACGATAGCAGCACCCAAAAAAATTTCTTTGCTGATAAATTAATATCAGCTGCAAGAGGAATGAAAGTGAAAGAGGGAAAGCGAGAGAGAACAAACTGAGTTCTACATTGCGTTCCCTGGCGATAATCAAAATACCTGTGAGGATTGAATGCGTGACAGAGAGAATATTGTGTTATATACGCACATACGAAGGTTGCCTTTTATATTTCGGGATGGGGCAACCCAAGTGTTGCAATCTGGCAACTGCCAGCTCAATGGTCAAGTTTGACATTTTTGAGGTTATACGTACTCAGAACGTTTTGACATACGAGCGCTATTTGCTATTTGTGTTGTTTACAGTAACTTAAAAGATTCATCTCGCCCAAAAAATGGAATGAATTTTTACTACTTTCTACGTGGATTAACTCAACAACAGTGCATCGATGAACTTAATTAAATTTTTGGTAATGAAGCTCCATTAAAAACCAGTGTTTATCGATGGTGTGGTGAATTTAACCGAGGTCGTAGTTCACTCCAAGAAGAATTTCGTGGTCGTCCAAAATCAGTTGTTGTTCCGGAAACCATTGATGCTGTGCGCCAAATGATATTGATCGTCATGAGACAACCTTAGGCTTTAGTGGAACCAGCATCCATTCAATATTGCATGAACATTTGACCGTCAACAAAATTTGTTCGCGTTGGATCCCACACAATGTGTCAATCGCTCAAAAAAAGGCTCGTGACGATTGGTCGGAATAAATGCTCCAAAAATACGATCACGGTGCTTCGAAACACGTGACAGGTGATGAATCGTGGACTTACGAGTATGAGCCAAATCCAACAAAAGTTGTTCACGCACGAAGCACTTCCAAGCAAATGGAAGCCTGATTTTTCTGAAAATTGAAAATGTCGCAACCGTTCCACTAGAACAACGTAGAACAGTCAATTTTGAGTGATACATAACCATTTATTTGCCAGTTGCCTTCCAAGAAATCAAGAAAACCAACCGCCGAAGATGGATCACTCTTCACCAAGACAATGCGAGCTCTCACACATCGGCTTAAACAACCGCATTTTTGAGCACTCAAAACATCGATTTGATAAGTCATCCGCCGTACAGTCCTGACTGAAAACGTTTCCATTTTAGGCGCCAAAAGAATCTTTTAAGATAAACCCTTGCGGGAGGATTTATACAAACGCTGTCAAATCACAGTTCGGTGGCCAATTGACGTCGCCAAAATTTGGAACTAAGACTTACTACCGAATAATTCGTAGTGTTGTGGAGCTTGTTGTCCTATCTTGTGGAAAACATATGTCGTCCAGGTCATAATCTTTAATGACCGGCTTAGACAAATCTGTTATCATTCGACGATATATCAACTTGTCTGCACGTAACAGCACCCTATCGATCACTTGTGGGTTTTCTTGAGCCCAATATACCGTAATTTTGTTTGTTTACATACGCAGCTAACGAGAAATTTGCCTCATTGCTGAACATCCTGGAAATACTTTTTATGTCAGTATTTATTATCTGATCGTTCAGCACCTACAAATCATATCTACGCGACTGTGAAAGGTCAACAAGCTTTAATTATTGCATAAGGTGGACTTTTTAAGGATATGCATGTAAACCCAAATGAAAAATGTGCCACAGTGAGGTATGCAAAACGGTCAAGTGTTGCGAACTTGGGGAAATTCATAAACTTGGATCATCAGCAACACTTACACTTACAGCTTCATCACCCTCCCCTTGACATCCACATCATGAGTTGTACAATCAATGCCATCTCTCGACCATAAAGGGAATGGTCTTTGGTTCAACTCGCACTGGAGCTTTGATGACCTCGCGCACCGCATCTCCTATGACACAAATCTCATGGATATGATCGTCTGATGCAGGGTCACCAATGATCCAGCTGCGTCACATATACAAAGTCGACTTTCCCCATGTCCAGGACTGACTCTGGCCAGATACTGAACCGGGAAGGGAATGTAATCGAATTTTCACGGATGCCTCCAAGAAGGCGGTGGAAGACGAAAACTTCACACTTCTTTAGGTACTTTCGGATTGGTCTTCCGGTGAAAACGTTTGCGATCCTTATGGCCACTTACTACATTGTAAAGAATAGGTGGAAGGGGCGATGTATCTGCGTCTGAAGCGACAGCCAAGCTTTGCTTTGCCAAGATAGTCCGGGAATTCAAGTCGTCCCTTAATTTGGTCGGCCGATTAAATTCGCTTAGACTTGTCTAGGTCCCTTTACATCACGGGATCACAGGAAACGAGATTTCCAATGAACTAGCTAGGCAGGGTTCAAAAGATGCATTCGTAGGGCCCGGACCCACCTTAGGACAACACGCTTCCTTACTTCGGGCTTTCACCGACGGTTGGGCCTCCCAACCGCACAACCAGAGATCGCATGACTCTCCAGGATACGGGCTGACCAAATGCATGCACCCGAAGGTCAGCAAGAAATCCGCGGCTTTTCTGTTATCTCTAGACAGAAAAGAGTGCAAACAAAGAGTGTCGGCGTACAAACAGGACACTTCACCTTCACTAAGCACTGAAGTGTGCTTGTGCTTAGTTGTGGTACTCTATGTAACGCCTGTGGAGGAGGTGAAGGCACTGCAGAGCACTTTCTCAATGTCAATGTACTGCCTTTGCTCGGACAGCTGGCACCCGTTTGTTACGGACGTGGTAAGTGCTGAAAACTTAAGCTCTTTATCACAGAATCGCTTGCTGGTTTTCTTCACAATTTCACCAATTACCTTTAGTGGTCTTTCGATTATGACGACATCAAGCATCCCATGATGCACAAAAAGTGGCTATGTTTGAAAAACCATTCTCAGATTCAATCTGAATACATAGCTCGATTGCATAGAGATCCGTAATCAAATAGGCAAACACTTTACCAATAAAGCAGCAGCTGAAAGCTAGTGGAAACAGCTGTCAAATGACTGTGCTCTCGACTCGAAACCACGCATTGAATGGCTCACCGAATTTAGACTATTTTCAAGATTTAGGAGAGGAAAGACATGTCAACAAGGGACACTGTCACTTGAGTGAGGGGTAAGATCTTAGGCCACATGGACTCAAAGGACGCGTGACAGGTCTTGAAAATTCCGACGCCTATCAGAATTGTTCTGTATATACGTACGGGCTCAACCGACAATTCTCGTGATTACGGGGATCATCCTTTCCCCGGATACTGTTAATGCATTGTAAAAAATTGGTTGCTGCTGAGTCGTAAGCTAGAATTCCCGGGACTGGAGGAAGGGGATGCCAAAAGATTATGCATATCATTTCACAAGACGAGCTACACCTGCTGGGAGAAAATGTTGCCAGAAAACACTGAAAATTCCTTGCACCAAATTTTCAGCGAGGAAAATCATCGAAACAAGACACACACCCCGTTCCTCTACCTCTCACTTCACACAAAGCAGAAAGCCCATGGGATGTGGTATCAAAACGGCGCAATTAAGACGCTAATCCGCCTCTTCTACTTCCCTCCCTACACTCTCACCCTTAGTATCGACCATTTGCTTATTTTTGACCCTCTAGTTTCATACTACCCTTCTTGTTAATGCTTAACCCAAATTGTTCCCTCTCACACATAAACCTTTTGAAATTTTTAAAAATGCTTGATTTGTAAGAAGCTCTCACTTTCAACCCACAACTGAGAGTTTTTTCCTTCATTTTGTCCCACTTCCCCAAACAAGTCCAACGTCTCACAGATCGCAGATTAAACTCCGACTACTTCATTCTAGGACTAACATTATTATCCAGCGTTATCCGAAAACGTGCCCGTGTCCCAGGTCATTACCGAGAAAGTAGTATCAGACGAATGTAAATCCATTTATCTATCGCTCTCCGTCCGTCAAATTAAACCAGTTTACAGATTTGCTTAGCAGATACCAGGCGACGACCCTCATCCAGCAAAATCAAATTTTCCACATGGACACAAATCCATTTGCACTTTTCCTTCCTTCTACTTTTTCTCCTTTTCCTTCTCCCCCATCGCCTTTCTGCCGCTTTCGGAATTTTCTCACGACACCACGACGACGAAGAGATATGTATTAACGACGAGTCCTCGTTTTTTTTCGGCGACTTTCAGGAAGGGTTCTCAAAGGACGAACGAACGGAGAATTTTTTCTCCAACTAATGACATCCTCGATTCCATTAAGGAATCCACTCTCAACGATCTCTAACGATATCCTTTAACCCTTCTGCAGACAGAGGCAACAAATTAAAACTCACTAACAGAGTGACTTTAATTGTTAATTTAAAGTTCCCTCTGCCACCACCCCCTCTGTGTCTGCCCGGGGGTGTGTGCGTACGACCATGAAAAAGCGAAGGGTTGACGTTGTCCCTGACTGACTGGATACGTTCCACTCCCCGATTCTGTTTGCTTTCCGGCATCGGAAAGTCGGCTAAAGGAAAACATGCATCGGCAACGATCAGACCCGAGTCCATTCCCATTTTTCTCACTCACTTTCCTTGTCAGCGCTGCCGGAGTCCTAGTTTATGATTCAGTTTAGATAATGCCCGAGGGGTAGCACTAGAATCCGGGAAATGCACCCTCTCGCAAATGCATACACCACACAGCGGGCGGAGAGGTGGCAGTTTGGGTGGAAAAATTCACCGACGTTTTGTCCGGTCTGAGATCCTTGGAGACAGCTCAGTCCTGACATTTGCAAATAATGCATGGCTGCATCCGAATGCATAACATGCACGTTTCCATGCATCTGTTGGTACGTGCGAAGTCCTCATGCACATGACGCTGCCGTTACCGTCGTGCGAGGTCTGGTTTCCGGGTTTCTTCCGGGACTGTCAAAATATCTAGAGAAAAAAAACTGAAAGGAAGAATGTTGCTAAATAAGCACAGACAGAGCAACAACACCAGCTGAAGGTGGATACTAAACGAGGCTCTTGTTAAAATGCATGTTGCAGCTTCTCTGTGGCGAGGCGCTCGACTGCTTGGCAACTTTCTTTTGGTTGTTTGTTTTGCGCCCTCCCACCACCCTTTCATCACCTGGTGACAATGTGGAGTGCTTGTTTTGCTGCATAATTCTAGGATGATGTGAAGACCTCGTACTGACATCGTGGTGGGCGTTGCGATATTTTGGAACATCTCCAGATTTTCAGTTTGGCTTCGGCTGGCTTTCGGTCTTAAGGTTATCTTCAGTCTGGAATTTCATGAAGGTGGAAACGTAGATCGAGAATTTGGACAGGACTCTTTAGGTACTCGTCGTTAATGGGAAGGTGACCAGAAAATGGCCCAAGATTTACGTTCCTTTACACCTTTAACTTCGTGAAACACCCATTTAATACCCAGTTTCTTCTTCTTCTTCTATAAAAGTATGTTGGAGAGGTGGCATTTCACAACGAGTTCCTATTGACACCATAACCATGCGCCGTTCAAGATTAACGCGCACGGATAGGGCTTAGAGTTTCTGCAGTAAACGCCTGTTGTGTCAAAAAATATCAGTTTACCTTCCACGCGTTTCTGAACGTCCGAACAGTGAAAATCAGCTCAACAACAGCATACACCGCTAATTGGAGTACAAACAACGCAGCAGTCTTTTAACCACTCGGAGCATCACGCCGTCATGGAAACCTAAGCGTAAGAGCATCACGCCCCCTATATTCGGGCCAAATTGCTTACGTGCGAGTTAAGTCCAAAGTTAAGCAGTTCCCAAGGATTAGATATTGCCATGTTTCCGGGGTCTGAGTCAGTTTATAAGCAAACTCCGATGTTTGATAGAATTCATACACGAGAATGTATCATCACCTGTTCGTCGATTTTGAGGCCGCATAGAGAAGAGATGGGCTTAAGAGGCAATGGAGTAATAAAGCCCTCTCCCGAATGACCAAAGTGACTTTGTACAACGCCTTGATCATCCCAGTCCTGCTTTACGGCGCAGAAACCTGGACGCTATTAAAAGCGGATGAGGAAGTCTGTTCGAGAGAAAAGTTCTCCGTGTGATTTTTGGTCCTGTTTGCGTTGATGGCATCTGGAGGAGAAGATTCAACCACGAACTGTATGGGCTGTACGGCGGCATGAACCTAGTCAAGCGTCTGCGGATACATACGGATAGGTGGCCGGATAGACAGCACTGCTCCGGCCCGAAGAGTCTTCGAATCCGAACCACAGGGACAACGCAACAGAGGACGTCCTAGATTAAGATGGCGCACACAAGCGGAAAAGGACCTCAACCAACTTGGAGTGCGCAACTGGAAGCAGCAGGCAAGAGATCGTGCTAGCTGGAGAGGCATGTTGGTTGAGGCCCAGGTCCACCCCGGACTGTAGCGCCATCCGAAGAAGAAGAAGAATAGAGACGAGCTTTACAACGACATGGCCATCTGTGAAACCCCTGTCAAGCTCCTCAGGCTGTTCAAGACGACGATGGAGAAGTCTCGCCACTCTGCAAAAATCGATACCTCACCGAGACATTTAATGTCAAACTAGGGCTTAGAAATGTCAACAAGATGCCGTCATATCGTTCTTAACACCGTCTTTAAGAAGGTCGTGCAGACCTCATTCGTCAACACAAGAGGCACGATTTTCCTAATATCCATACAATTGCTGGCATGCGCCAAATTTTGATGTCAGTGGTTGAATACAGCGTGCCATCAATGAGGCGTTTACTGGTATTGGAGCGGAGATGACGAAAATGGGTTTAACGGTGAACGATAGTAAAAGTGAGCAATGGGCGTTTCAAGCACAGAGTCAGAGGCACAAAACTTTAAGATCGCAACACTATTTTATCTGTCGGCCATGTTGTCAGCTCTATTGTTGGTAATTTTTTATTTTTTTTATGGAATCTCAAAGAGAAAAGACATAGGCCTGAACAACGCTTCCAAATTTCGGAAATTGGGCCCTAAGAAAGACTTCTGTAAAGCTTCTCAAATCTGTAGGAGTAGGCAAAAAACTGTAGGTCCCTTCTACTTGTGAGAGAAAATTAACACGCACAACACGAGTAGTTGCTGTAGGAGCTAGACCCTTGTCCCTTGTGGTCCGTAGTGCCACTCAATTATTATTATTAAGACTGCTGTTGATCGCAATTTTCATCAGCGAAGTTTGTTTAGCGATGAAGCACACAATACGTTAATTAACAACCCTGCCGTAGTTTGAGTTATGAAAAATCCTCAAGTATATGCTGAGGCACCATTGCATCCGTAGAAACTGACATTATGCTTGGCTGTATGAGTTGTTGCAACAATTGGTCCGTACTTCTTTGAAAATGATGCAAGATGATTTTTGACTTGAATAAATTGAACAACCATGACGTGCAGAAGGTGTGGTTTCAAAATGGCCGCGTAACTTGTCACCTAATATAGCTCGTGTCACAATTAATTCCTTGAAGGGAGCGTTCGGCAACGACAAAGTTTCGCGGTATAGACACGTGAATTTTCAAGATCATTCGACTTATTGCTGCAGGTCTATTTTCTGAAGTCAAAGATCACCATTGTCAGCTGTGATCGCCGTGACGTTATGAGTAAGTGCGTCAACCCACACGCCGAAGGTGCAGGACCGATTCCCAGACAGACCACATTGAATTTTTCACTGCGGCACCTTATTCGAGTTTCTGACAACACTCCTAGTGTACCACTTGTCTCACAGTTCCGAATCTGAACAAAAATGTCCCTTATTCTTGTGAGTGGACACCCACAACACTAGTATTTGATGCGAAAGCTAGGCCCTGGTACCTTGTGGGCTGTAGAGGCACTCAACTATTATTGTAGGCTGTCATTGAGAAAGGACGCACAACATCGACGCCTTAGCCGGAACAACCCACTCGGTGGCTACAGCTTCGACCTGAGAGGAAGGATAGCAACAGTATCAGAACCAAAACTAAACGAAGAGTGTGCAACTCTTATAAATCGCTATTTGTCTTAGCTCATGATACAATTGGGTAGTCGCGTCGTCTTCAAACAAGAAATGTACGGGTTGTACAGCGATATTAGTCTAGCCATATGGTTGAACAATGCAGAGCGTATAGAGAACACTCCTCCATTCCGAAGAGTCGTCCACACCTGTGGCTGGTCCGCCTGTGGCTGGTCCGCCTGTGGCTGGTTCGCCTGTGGCTGGTCCGCCTGTGGCTGGCCAGCCTGTGGCTGGTCTGCCAGTGCAGGCCAGTAAGACACTCAAGGATACGGTGGTGCAGACAAATGGCAAAGGACCCTTAGCCAACGTAAAGTTGACGAAGATGACTAAAGATCATATTAGCTGGATAGACTGGTTAATTGAGGTTCAGGTCTACTCTGGACTGTAGCGTCGTATAATGAAGAAGAGTGTTTTAGGTTGCATCAGGAAATGGAAGGTTTTGCACTTAGTCCTGTTGACGAAACATCGAAACAAACAATACACGGTGAAATGCCTTTTTTGTATGATAAGGCGGTAAGTGCGTATGGCGGCCTGGTCAAGCGTCTTCAGATACAACACTTAAGATGGCTAGATCATGTAAAGCGTATGGATAGCTCCGCTTCGGCCAGCAAAGTCTTCGAATCCGAGTTTTCGGGACAACGGAATAGAGGACGGCCTAGGTTGAGATGGCACACACAAGTGGAGAATGACCTCAACTAACTTTGAGTATACAATTGGTGGCAGTTGGCGAGAGATCGTGTTACATGGAGAGCCATGTTGGTTGAGGCAGAGGTCCACCTTTGATTGTGGAAGGAAGGAAAAAGAAAATAATAAGTGAGCTTGTTGAATGAATGAATCGACGCTTGTTAAAAAAGTTCCGTTCCTGCCTCAAAACTGAATTGCAAGAAAAAAACATTTGACAAGAAACAATGGATGCAGACCCATCGCAGACGATTTGTGACATCGCACACAACTCTTGAGCATCCTCCATGACAATAATTTGACACCTTTCTCAAATAGGAAAAGAAAAAAAAACTCGGCAAGTGTGTACCTCCTGAATTGAACGAGCCCCAAAAACTGTAGAAGTAGTGAGTGAAGTGCGTCTCTAAGGATTCTAAATTTCCATAAGCAACATGGGATTTGTAACAAGGAATACCCTTCGCTTTCCCACCTTTCTGTGCTGTGGTGGTTGGTTCCGTTTTAATTATTGTCCTGATGCCGAGTATCCCGGATATGAGTGGAGATTTTGTCATGCATGTGGGATGGTGTAAGTGATACGGTTGTGAAGTGAATGCGAGGCAAGCTCGGTTATAACGAGATTGTTCGTCACAAGTGATATCAACGATGACGATGCGAATGCGAGTGCAACTAAGCAACAAGGGGCTGTAAGGGGACGTGCTCGTTGTCACTCCGACCATTCGTCTTTTGGAAGAATGAGCAATTTTGGAGTTCTTCGCATGAACAATTCTAAATGTGTATGTATTTCACAGCTCTGACGAAGGTGCTAGCAGTGTGTTCATTCTTCGTCTTCTTCGAGTGGCACTACAATTCGGGGTGGACCTCACCAAATGCCTGAAAATTCGCACCCCAAGCTGTTTGAGGTGAGTGTGCTCACTCACCACCAAATAGTTCAGATGTGCATCAGCTGGAGGTTGGCCCTCAGTTAAGCCTCAGATTAAGAAGCGTTTACATGAGGAAATAGTTAAAGTTGAGTACAATGGAAAGTTTTCATTAAAAAATGCAGTTGAGTGCTCAATTCACGACGTTAGCAGAAAACCATTCCTCTCTCCCTTACCAACGACGGCCATCATTGCACTGTCTCGCTGACCCATTTGCAAAAACCATCGAGGAACGTATAGGCTCCGACGTCGCTCCCAACCACATTATTGTATCCAGCGAGCTGATAACACAACTAACGTTGTTGTACCCATCAAAGTGTCCCCTCAAAACAAAACAGCATTGATCCCCCATTATGTGGCATTGGAGTCACACAATGCCCAGTGGCTTCTGGAAATCCATAACATATGCCGGGGATACACTGGATACAATTAATCGCCGCCATTACCGCAGACACTTGCAATGAGGATGAAATAGCTGCCATGCTGTAGCTCATCACACACTCACTCGGGCCAGAGAGGAGACCGAGACACACACTCATCCCCTCAAAGTGCAAACTTATCGACCGATTAACCAATAAACTATTCAATAACATGGTTTTACGCTCGCAACCACTATCTGGTCGTAAACAAGGACGAAGGGGCTTTAACCTCCAACATCGCCGCAGTCCTCGTTTGCTCGTTGCCGCATCCCACAGCCCATCTAATTGCACACGAATCTAATGGCATCAATTATTGTGCCATAACGAAGTGCTCCCAAGGAGGACTGCTACACGGCCATCATGCGCCAACAGCGCATCCGCGTCCGCCGCCTCTGCATGTGAGCAGTTCACCCTCAAGTGGATTTTAAATGCAAAAGCATAATAAACTAGTTCGTTTTATCTGTTCACACCGAACACAAATGGATTTACCGCCACCGCTGCCGCCGACGCCAGTGACTCCCCCGCCAGATCAGGGCGCACATTATCGTTCGACAGACACTTTGGCGGGCTTTGGGAAGTAAGTGCTCGATGCTCGGTGTCCTCGAAGTGACACCCAGTGACGCCAGGGAGATGTGCGCTGTGCAGCATCGTCTCAAGAACTCAAAATGACTTCAGAGCAAAGTCAAATGCACAGGGACACGGATGCTGCTTGGAAATCAAGGAGAAGAAATGTTGCCTCCACTGACGAGGGGTTACGGAGTGCTTGGACCGCACTCCTTTTGGAGAATGAATGCGTGAACTCGGTGAACTCCCTCGGGGGGATATAAATTTTCATTAGGATTCCATGCAATATGTACGCGTGTAGGTTTTGCGAAGTATACTGCGCACTTGGAAGGGATTCCGCGGCCGCCGGCAAGGGTGCAAGCTGCTCTGCGCTGCTGCCGTGGACGTCGTATTTGCGCTGCACAACTTTATCGTCAACTTTATTCGTCGTGGTTCTGTGGTGGAAGATTACAGTTCGGTGCGGATTCCCGTAAAGACCCGGAATGAAAGTTTAACATTAATTACTCGCCGAGGACGGTTGCGTGAGGCAGAGCGGGGTAAGGCAGGGAGACCCTTAGATGGCCATTTTGCGATTAACTGGGATGAAAGGCAGCCATGAGGGAACCTGTTACCCGTTTTTTTTTTCACCGGTACGCGACCTCGATCGGGAGGGTGCCTGACCAGCTGCGGAGAAGGTCGTGGTTCTGGATGTATGTTAAATAAGGGCGCCACGCGATTAACCTCCCGTACGATCGACCATCCCTTGAATCGCGACAAAAAGATGGCAGTTCGCTTTAACTTGTACAATTTTATTGCTCTTAAAACTATACAATATTTTCCTTAATCTAACTTAAAACTAACATTCAATTCAAGTAAAAAAAAAAAAAATATAAAGAAAAAAAAAAAAGGAAATCCAATTATATAAAAAAAAAGAATTCAATAAAAATAAAAAAAGAAATTATAATTAGTAACCCGGGATCGAACCCACAACTATCGGTTCAACTAGCCGAAACCGCCCACCAACGCGTATCGCCACCGACTGGATAAAAATTTGCCGCCGAATTTATATAATAGACAGGTACACTCGGTGGTGTAATCTATCTCAAATTCCACTATCCGCGTATCTTCCGGATTTTCTTACTTGGTAGTTCGTAGTCACCACGTTTTCGAACGCCAGTGCCTCCGTCTTATCACTGCGAAATACTAGGGATGTTCCCCCTCTTTGGGATCTCTCTTCTCTCTGGAGTACTCTGCGGCGGTTCCAAATATTCTTCAACTAGGGCTTGGGTTGCTTCCGTCAATCGACGTACCAGAAGGAAGAATGAAAAAGGAAAAGGAAAAGCCTCGAAACTCTAAAAAAATGAACACATTACAAACACTTCTCCTTTTAAAAGTTAAATATTCCTACCTCTTTTCTTTACACGAAATAGCAAACCAATGCACTACGAAAATCACTGGATCACTTGGCAAACTCTTAATATTTTCACTAACTCCTCCTCTAACTCCAACTATACACCATGCAGTCACAAACTAGACTGAAGAAAATCTGACTAGCTGTCCGCTCTTGCATTGAGTGCATTTTGGAGAGTTAGCCTATTTTCCTAACATCATGCCATCCGCAATGCCGCTAGTTCCGAAACCAAGTTGGTTCAAGGTCATGGTGTTAGAACTCGCGAAAATTAAGCTCGGAAAAAAAAGGAAAAAAAACGTAGATGTGGATCCGGGATTCGAACCTGAACTCGTGGATCCAAACGAGTACTTTACTAACGCATCTAACAAGACTACTGACGTAAGAGATGCTAACATGCATAGAGGAGCGCTACCTCAGTGACGAAAACCTTTACAATTTCAGTTCTAATAACTCCCCCCTTCCTCTCTAAAGGTTTTCGTATAAACAAACTATACTACTACAATAAGTCCTTTGGGCCATGAAAAAGTTTCAAGTCCTTTGCGTGCCACACCCCCGCTCGTTTCCCGCTTTGTTCGGCTAACTCGTACGTCCAAGGGGAAATTTTGTTGATGATCTTAAATGGGCCGGTATACTTGGGAGCTAACTTCGCCGTATAATATTGCGAAGCATCTGAAAGAACAAAGCTCCGCCTTAGCACCAAATCATTAGGGTAGAATTGAGCTTCCTTTCGACGTAGGTTGTAATACTTCGCGGATTTTTCGGCGGCGGAAAGTATTCTTGCGCGCACATCTCGCACTACTTCGCTCAAACCCTTGGCCCGATCACTCGTGTTCGAACGGTCAACGTTGAACCCCTCACTGGGCATTGGCGCCGCATCCCTTCTCACCGGCATATCTCTCCCGAAGACTACAAAGTATGGGGTCGTTTTGAGCACTTCATGGGTAGAAGTGCGTATGGCGCAGGCTATCTTTGGAAGGAGAGTATCCCAGATACGGTGGTTGTCGGAAATATAGGCTCTCAACTTCGTTTTGAGCGTTTGATTGTAACGTTCGGCTGGATTAGCTTGGGGATGGTAAAATGCTGTATAGTCAATCGTAACGCCATACTCTACTGCCAAATCGTTCAGTTCCTTGCTCTTAAACTGCGTCCCATTATCACACACAATCCACTTGGGTACACCAAAGACCAGAAAAACCTGTTCCTCCAAGATTGTTCGTACAGCTTTTGCGGTCGCTGTTCTTACAGGGAAGAACAAGGGGAACTTAGAGAAGAAATCCACTACGGTCAAAATGTATTTATAACCCCTAGTGGATCGAGGCAATGGACCAACAAAATCGACACAGAGCATTTCCCAAGGTTGTCTCACACCGCATCTGGAAATCATCAGCCCCGATGGTTTTTCAAGATTCGGTTTGGTTGTCTGGCAAATGACACAACGGCGAACGTAATCCTCCACCGTACGTTGCATTTTCGGCCAAAAGTATTTTGTAGCCAACCTATCTGCCGTCTTCTGTATACCCCCGTGACCACTCAAGATATGGTCATGACATTCCTGCAGCACCTTCCCCCGGTTCTGCAGTGGCACAACAACCTTCCACCCTTGCTCTTCACCTAACATTTCCGGATACCTCGGTAAAATGTGTTTGTAGAGAACCCCGTCAACAATCTTCCACTTTGGATATTTCTTGGGATTTGTGGCAACGCGAGTTAACATCTTTTGATGCCAGACATCCAAGCTATTGGGATTGTTGTTCGCTCTACCTACTGATATATCTAAAATCTCCTCTTCTCTTATCTGCTTCCCTTCAGTCATTCTTGACAAGGCGTCAGGGACCATATGTTCCTTTCCCTTACGATGGACAACTGTGAAGCTATATTGTTGTAATTTAACTGCCCAACGAGCCAACCTACCCTGAGGGTCCTTTAAATTACTCAGCCACACCAACGAATGGTGATCAGTTACCACCGTGAAGGTACTTCCTTCCAGGTAAGGGCGAAGCTTTTCGACAGCCCACAAAACCGCAAGACACTCGCGTTCGGTGGTGGAGTAATTTCGTTCCGTCCGAGTCAAGGTACGACTGAGGTAACAGATAACTTTTTCACCCTCCCCGACGAAATCTTGGGAAAGAACGGCTCCAATTCCGTATCCGGAAGCATCCGTGTGGACAATGAAGGGTAATTTGAAATCCGGGCAAGATAATATCGGCGCTTGAACCAACTTCTCCTTCAAGGCGCAGAACGCTTGCTCACAATCCGGACTCCAGACGAATTTTTGTCTTTTCTTTAACAAGGCAGTTATTGGAGCTACCAAGCTTGAGAAATTAGGGACAAAACGCCGGTACCAAGAAACCATTCCCACAAACCTGCGAATGGCCGAAATCGTTGTCGGACGTGGATATTCCACCATACTCTGTACCTTGTCCGGGTCCACCGATAAACCTCGTCCGTTCACCACATACCCGAGATATTTTAGCTCATCTTTGCAGAATTCACACTTTTCCCGTTTCAAAACTAAACCCGCCTCACGAATTCGCTGTAATACCTCCCTCAACACCTTGAGATGTTCTTCAAAGGTCGCTGTGACAATGATTACATCGTCCAAGTACACAAACACCTGTGGCTCGAGGTCCGCTCCAATGACCTTGTCAATGAATCTCTGCCAAGTCGCTGGGGCATTGTGAAGGCCAAACGGCATGCGACAAAATTGAAATAACCCTTTCCCCGGCACCGTAAATGCAGTGTACGGTTTTGATGACTCTGCCATAGGGATTTGCCAGTATGCGGACTTAATGTCTAAAGACGAAAGGTATTTGGCGTTACGAAGTTTGTCAAGGGTTGCGGACACATAAGGGATAGGGTAAGCATCACGTTCAGTGACTTGATTTAGTCGCCGGAAGTCCACGCAAAAGCGATAAGTGCCGTCTTTCTTCTTAATTAGGAGTATAGGCGATGACCAGGGACTAGAAGAGGGTTCAATCACTCCAGCGAGAAGCATTGTGTCTACTTCCTTATTAATTTGTTCCTGCACTATTGGAGATACCGGATAATAGCGTTGTTTGATAGGGTCGGCATTCGTCTTGATGACATGCTCAACCAGCCTCGTACACCCTAATTCCTCTCCCATCTCTTGGAACGCCTCATCCACCGCCGACCTTAATGCCCTTTCCTGTTCTGAATTGAGTTTACCACTACCTTCGATCACACACACTTCCTCAGAAAACTTCCACTCCTTACTCCTTAAATTCGGAACAATCGCGAACCGTTCCCAAAAATCAGTGCCAAGAATGAGCCCATGTGCAAATTTTGGAATAACTAGAACTTCCATATCCTTCACCGTTCCCTCCACCTTCATGGGCACCTGAATCGCCCCTAGTACTTCCACTCCATCCCCGTTCGCTACTGTCACCTTCCCCACACTTGTCCCTACCACCTTCAGTTTTAATGGACGCAAGGCGTCTACACCATCCTTCCCTATAATAGTGCGTGAAGCACCCGAATCCAGCAACCCCAGCAACTCAATCCCGCAGATTTCTACCTTGAGATAGGGGCGGTGATCAGCCCCATTCTGGTCAAGAATAAAATCGAGCGCAATATTGCATGTCTCCGGTTTCTTCATTCGCCCTTCACGGATAGCTTCAGTTGCGGGTTGCTTCATACGACTCAAGGTTCCGCTTAACCGTGAGTCGGGTTCCCGTTTCCCGAATTCGTTGGCTGTTGAAGCGAACAACGTGGACAGTTCCTCCGGATAACCCCCTCTAGGTTACACCCATAACAGCGAACAGGCTGTGAACACTGAGCTGCCGTATGTCCTATTTGACGGCAACGAAAGCAGTTGGAAGGCCTTTGATTTGTTTTCGGAATAGGCGCAACAGCGTCAACTCCTCCAAAGGCAACGGTGTCCAGGTAGGCCAAGTCGGGTTCTAAAAGACCAAGACTCTTTTTGGAAGGCGGCGGTACGTAGCTTTCCACCAGATATCGAGACTCTTCCAGTCGGTGCCCTATTTCTACTAAGTGGGCCAAGGACGTAACGTCCACCAAGGCCAGTTGGGACTGGTAAAATGGGGCGACATTTCGTCGAATCCATTTTAATTTTGTTGTTTCGCTTACAGGTTCACTTAACCGCGAGAACAACCCCAACATTACGCTGACGTAAATACCCATAGATTCTGATTGGCCTTGGGTTCTCGTTCGGATCTCCTCCCAGAGCCGATCTTCGTAACCGGGTGGCAGAAATTCGGCTCTCAAATTTCTTACTAAATGAGCCCAATCAGTGATGCCACCTCGATTTGCTCGATACCACACGGCTGCTTTCCCCTTGAAAAGGTCATACGCCGACTGGAAAAGCTCATCTGAAGAAAAGCCCCGCGCAATTCTCAAGTCCTCTACTTTTTCAAGGAAGCTACAAAGCGATTGGGAACGATCACCACTAAATTTCACCCCCCACTTCATTACTGGCACTTTTTTCGAAGCCGTCACCCACGAAGGGGGATTGAACATGGTTGGAGGATCTATCTCCGGTTCGGGAAGATCGACTCTGATTGGGGTGGATGTCCTTGCCACCGGTGCATCGTGGGCTCTCTCATCTTCCTTGGATTCGGTGGCCCCCGCCTTGACATCCAGAGTGAACAACAGCTCAGCAACTCGCTGCCTAGCCTCTGACAAAAATTTCTTGTCATCCTCATTCCCCGCAACTGCTCTTCCTACTCGACCTAGGACCCATTCCGACTTCGCAACAATCTTCTGATACTCTCCTGAATTCTCTTTTCCCTTAAACTGGCCTACCAGCTGCCAAAGTTCTTCCAATTTAGAGGTAATTGCCATTTGGTCTTCCTCAAATGTATATGGGTAATCGGGTAGAATAAAGCTATTACCCCTCTTAAGCGCTGTTCGAAGCATCTTTCTCATCTCCTCAATATTACCGCAGCGTAGGCCTCTAACTCCTAGTTCATACCTTAACTCCTCAACGTTCAACCTATTAACGTCCATCCTGCCGTTTGATTACTTTACTTATGAATAACGACAGACAATCCAAAACAAATGACAATACAGAATGAGTAGTTCGAGGCTTTTCCTTTTAGACGATCACAAAATAATCGACCGCGTTTACAGACACTTAACAAAACTGAAAAAGTGAAAATTTCAGTACTAAAACCACAGAGCACTCTCGTACTAATGTACTTAAAAAAAAAAAAAAATATGTACTTAAAAAAAATGTAATATGAACATATACCAAGAAAGACACACATATATAGAATAAAAATAATTATATCAAAAGAGGGTAAATTTCTTCTCGTTTGATTAATCCCGTCAATACTCGCAATCTCTATTGAAAAATAACCCGTAACCGGCGTCGCGAAAGATGTTGTTGGCGAACTAAAGTTTTTTTTTCTTTTATTTTATTGCCCCACGTTGGGCGCCAAAATGTTACCCGTTTTTTTTTTCACCGGTACGCGACCTCGATCGGGAGGGTGCCTGACCAGCTGCGGAGAAGGTCGTGGTTCTGGATGTATGTTAAATAAGGGCGCCACGCGATTAACCTCCCGTACGATCGACCATCCCTTGAATCGCGACAAAAAGATGGCAGTTCGCTTTAACTTGTACAATTTTATTGCTCTTAAAACTATACAATATTTTCCTTAATCTAACTTAAAACTAACATTCAATTCAAGTAAAAAAAAAAAAAATATAAAGAAAAAAAAAAAGGAAATCCAATTATATAAAAAAAAAGAATTCAATAAAAATAAAAAAAGAAATTATAATTAGTAACCCGGGATCGAACCCACAACTATCGGTTCAACTAGCCGAAACCGCCCACCAACGCGTATCGCCACCGACTGGATAAAAATTTGCCGCCGAATTTATATAATAGACAGGTACACTCGGTGGTGTAATCTATCTCAAATTCCACTATCCGCGTATCTTCCGGATTTTCTTACTTGGTAGTTCGTAGTCACCACGTTTTCGAACGCCAGTGCCTCCGTCTTATCACTGCGAAATACTAGGGATGTTCCCCCTCTTTGGGATCTCTCTTCTCTCTGGAGTACTCTGCGGCGGTTCCAAATATTCTTCAACTAGGGCTTGGGTTGCTTCCGTCAATCGACGTACCAGAAGGAAGAATGAAAAAGGAAAAGGAAAAGCCTCGAAACTCTAAAAAAATGAACACATTACAAACACTTCTCCTTTTAAAAGTTAAATATTCCTACCTCTTTTCTTTACACGAAATAGCAAACCAATGCACTACGAAAATCACTGGATCACTTGGCAAACTCTTAATATTTTCACTAACTCCTCCTCTAACTCCAACTATACACCATGCAGTCACAAACTAGACTGAAGAAAATCTGACTAGCTGTCCGCTCTTGCATTGAGTGCATTTTGGAGAGTTAGCCTATTTTCCTAACATCATGCCATCCGCAATGCCGCTAGTTCCGAAACCAAGTTGGTTCAAGGTCATGGTGTTAGAACTCGCGAAAATTAAGCTCGGAAAAAAAAGGAAAAAAAACGTAGATGTGGATCCGGGATTCGAACCTGAACTCGTGGATCCAAACGAGTACTTTACTAACGCATCTAACAAGACTACTGACGTAAGAGATGCTAACATGCATAGAGGAGCGCTACCTCAGTGACGAAAACCTTTACAATTTCAGTTCTAATAAACCGTGAAATATGGACATGAACTTGAGTGCGATCATGACGTGCTCACGTTAAGTTCATAAGAGCGGAATGGGAGCTGTGAGATGTGGATGAACTTGACCGCGGATGGGGACAAATCCTGATCACGGATTGAAGGTGGAGCGAGGATGGAGGTGGGGGTGGGTTTCTACAATTTCAAGTGAGTTTTCTTCTGTAATGAAGAATTTTGTAAGTAATGGTGTAAGAATTGAACTTACTAGAACGTTTATTGACCACCAACTGCCGATAAGCCTGTGGTAAGACATTCCTGGCAAATTCGACCTAACAAAGCTACCAGGAAGCTTCTAACAAGTAGCTTCATGTTCAACGTTGCCTTTCAATTAACATACATCCCTATTTGCTGGCCTACTTAGTCACTCTTTTAGTTTAAGTAGTCTATTCTGAAGAGTCCATAACATCTCGATTGGCTTGACTTTTAAAGTGTTTTGTCACTAAAAGCGGATAAGGAAGCCCTTAGTCTTTTCGAGAGAAAAGTTTTGCATGCAAGTTTTGGACCTGTTTGCGTTGATGGCATCTGGAGGAGAAGATTCAACGACGAACTCAATGGACTGTACAGCGACATGCGCCTGGTCAAACGTCTTCGGATACAATGCTTAAAATGGTTAAGCTATGTAGAGCGTATGCTTCGGCTCGAAGAGTCTTCAAATCTGAGGCAATGAGACAACGCAACAGAGGACGGCCGGCGTTGAGATGGCGCATACAAGTGGAGAAGAACCTCAACCAACTTGGAGTGCGCAACTGGCGGTAGCTGGCGAAAGATCGCGCTGACTGGAGAGGCATGTTGGTGAAGGCCCAGGCTCACCCCGGACTGTAGCGCCAGTAAAAAAGAAGAAGAAGAAGTTCTCATGTGTACATTCTCTTGATGGCGAATGGTCGTTCTAGTTGGTTGTGTTGGTTGGTTTTTATGGTGGTGGCCATTCCGGTGATACTGACAGGTCGATATGAAGTGATACTGGCAGTCCGGTATAGGGACCAAATTTTGATGAGCAAAAGTGTTCAACAGAGACACGCCCTCGATCGATATGCTCACTGAATCATACCAATTGAGTTATATTAGAGTCCGAGTGGATCTCGATTCAACCTTCGTCTAGCACGATCTTTTGGTTGAGGCTCGCCATGACAAATGAGGTTTTTCTTTGTTGTGTAGGAGCGGATTTAAAGATTCAGGGGGTAGAAACACTGCTATCAACTTCAGCGTTGTAACCATGGGTGCTCTAGAGTTTGTCGTTGAACGTTCTCCTCCACATGCCGTCAATGAGAAACGATCCAAAAGCTACGCATAAAACTTTCATCAACCAAGAGCTTTCTTATCAACTTATCCCTCCAAATTTCTATGTCTTATGGCAGGACAGGGATGAGCAAGGTTCTATGGAACGCTAACTTGCTTTTTCTAGAGAGGACTCCTAGAGAGGGCGTTGTTGCGTCTTGAGTTCAAAGAAAAGTTGATAGCAAAAGTGATGTACTTATTTGCTGAGGATTCGTAATAGGCAAAGTCCTCTCATCCTCCCCATTTAGAAGTTATGTCCTAGACGTCGACGTTTAGTGTCCTCCCTTAATGAAAACTTATGATTTTTTCCTCTTATGCCGCTAGACACATTTAAGTCGCATCCATTTCAAGTGCAAATCAAGCCAATTACCTTAAACTAAATTTGAACTAATAAGCAGCGATTCAATGCTTAAGGCCAGGATACTGTTCATCGCAGCTTTCTTAGTCATTGCGCGCTCTATTACCAGCAGTTATATTAAGTGGCTCTTACCCAAGCAATTTTTTGTAAGTCTTCGTCTCTTATAACGTAAATTCCGGTTGATTCATCACGAGGTTCATTTTTGAAAAAGGTTTTTTGAGAATTCGCACCTGACTCCTTTCAGACTGCTTTGCAGTTTTTACCGGCATCAATTGGCAAGTCATTTTGGAAAGACAGCTTTGTCAAATTGTTCAGCAGTGTTACGAAAACTAGGGTTATGTGACAAATGATTTGTGTGTGGTTCAAGGAACTTAATTGACCTATTGAATCTGCAATTGCCAATTCCAAATTCGAACCCCAGTTTAGATACTTAAGTGCATGATACTTTACCTGTTAGACCACACACCCCGAGATGTGAAGACTATAGCAGCCTTATCTGAGAGTGTACACGAAGACGTGACGAATCAATTCGACGTTGTTTTCAGCAGTTTGACCACGTAAACGAACCATATGCTTCTTGAAATTCGGGGCACCGAGATCAGCGATGCTTTTAACAAGGCGGCGATACTGGCCACACTGCTTGTAAAACAATGGACTTGTTGAGAGCTGCTGGCGAGCACTTAATTTCACGTTTTTATAGAGGCAAAATGTTTGCCTAAATTCTAGATGATGTAACTAAATTTTTGATTCAAAATCACATCCGTAGCGTTATTATTAGTGAACGCGGAATCGCGGATGGAGCCAAATTCCATTTGGTGGTAGAATAGCTGCTGCCGGACCCAGGTTTTTTTGGAACCGGGACTGATAGTGACAGATTGACCAGAGGCTGGATTCTGGTGCCATGAGAGGTCAGAAGCCCCTGAAACTTCGTTGCGGTAGGCCTGGTCGGGCTTGTGGGAGTATCGTGGTGGCTATACCTATATCGAGGGCAAAGCCGTAATTAGTGTACCGTGCTGACTGGTCTAAATCAGGTTGTTCGCCCTACCAATTCAGGCCAGGCGGTTAGGGGATCTTCCCGGCTCAGTATGGAGTTGCATTCTCAATCGGGTGCTGCGATCCATAGAGCAGCAGAGGTTTTAGAAAAGCCTCATTCCATGCCTAGACACCTTAGTTACCCAAGTATTAAATGAGATCATGTCCCTCAGACATGTCCCTCAGACATGATCTCATTTGATACTTGGGTAACTAAGGTGTCTGGTCTTGCATTACCTACAACTCTTGGAAATGGACCCTCGGCCCTGGAATATAAGCTGTAAGGTAAGTGATCATGTAAGACCAGGTCCCCACAAGTCGTCTCGCTTTTATTCACTTGTTTACTGCGTTTCTTGCTAGGTTACCAAAGCATTAATTTAAAGAGAGCATTTTACATCTTGTGTTGTGCGTGCGACTGTTCTCTCACGAGTAGAAGAGATCTACAGGTTTTGCCGACTTCGAACTGCGACATTTAAGAAGCTTTTGATAGACAATTGATACTCTTTGATTGTTGTCAGCAACTCGAAAGGGATGTTGCCGTGAAAAAATGCTAGGAGTCCCGTCCAAGAATTTCTGTGTGACGGTTCCACAATGACACGGCGACCACGTAACTTGTATTGTTCCATTGTTATTATTCCATTAGAACTTGCGTCATTTCGGTATATGTCATTCATTTGAAGCATAAGGTATAATCATTTTTTTCACTCAAATATGTCGATTTTTGTGCCTGCAGAAGTGTTTTTGGGGAGAGTTCGTCTTCATTACTTTAATATGAAGAAAACTGCTTCCGAAAGTCAACGTAATTTAGTGGAAGTTTATGATGCACATGCGCTAGCCACGGTGGTTTTGGCTTGGAAGACGACGAACGTATTGGGCAGCTAAAGTTTGAAGATGAAGGACTGGAACCATTACCATATGATGATTGTTGCCAAACACAAGACTAGTTCGCAGAATCTTAGGTGTCACTCAAGCAGACATTTCAAAACGTTTGACAGCAGCTGGCTACATTGGAGATTGGGTTCCACATAAACACGAGTTACGCCATCTCTTTGCAAACCGCACGAACTGAGCTATAGACTCAATACGTTTACAGGATATCATTTTTACAAAGTAAATTATTCTTTTGACACATGGTACAAAATTTCTTTTGACACATGGTACAAAATTTAATTTCAAAAATTCACTCAGGGGTCTTAAACGATGAATGATACATATAAGCTTTGAGTAGTGACACTTCTCAAGTCGGTTTCTACTTCTTGTACGCATTGTTGTCATTTAGGACTAAGCGCGAACATCTCTACTAGAATCTCTACTTTTCTTTTGGAAATTGAGTCATGAGATGAAAACGTTAATTATATAAAATTGCTTATTTTTGTATCGAAATTAACAGCTTAACAACAAAAGAGAGCTTCCTTTCAAAACCTCCCAATGTTGTGGGCAAATTGTTGGTGACAGCTTAGACCCAAGAAAATCAACAACAAATCATTTTTTCTTTCTGCTTACCAACATTCAACTCAACAGAGTATAGAAATATAACGCATCCTCAACAAACAACAAGAATTTTGATTTCGCTTGAGAGAAAATTTCTAAAATGAGAAATCATACAAAGAAACTCTTCATCCCCGTCCGGACTACGTGTGTGTCATGATTAAAAATCCGGCCAAATGGCTGCGCAAATTGAGGTACGCAGTGCCCAAGTGTATAACTTCAACAAAAACATTTTTTTCATTTTGCCATCCTAGTTGCAGACATCCTCTGCGCCTTCTCATAATCCTTTTCAGAAATGCTCTTAAAATTACTCGCATCTCCTCCGCCCACACTTCATTATTCGCCAAAATTACCGCGCACCAACGACTCCGTAAGTTCTCCTACCGCTTCCCTGATTAGCTCGTAAAACGCTCAGATTTCCCTAGAGCGACAGTATGCAGCATACTGATCAGTTGTACGCGCCTCTGCGCCACCGAACCAGAAGTTAAACAAATCGCAGACAAGCGCACCTCACGAAGCGGTCTTCCCGCAGAGAACATCGCAACGAGACTGATTTACAAGAATCATTTTAATTTCTCATCCCAGCCCTGGGGGGGACTTATTTGAATGGCGTCCTCGTCGAATCAACCAGACGAAAGTCAATAAGACCAAATCAATACGCCCTCTCTCCACCGCCCCGCCGCTCCAATAGCACCCGATGCAAATCCAGCAAAGCAAACCTCTTCCATACAGGACGTCCTTAAACAGAACACTTCCAAGTGTCACGTTATTTGCAGCTGCCATCCGCGCGGCAACTCTTAATGCCATCAACCCCGTTGGCGCTTGATTGCACACCACGCCCCCACCCCCACCCGCGCACCCTGCTCACGTGTACTTAACCGCCGCAGGCGTGTGTGTACCTCTTTCAGGATTACTCCGCATCATTGCTGTCATTATTACCAGCCGACTTGACGCAGAAGTGAACTATAAATTTACACTATTCCTGGAGCAGCAGCCTCTCGGTTCGCGAACCCGATACACACGTATGTACCTGCCTCTCCTACTTCATCACTGTAATCCGGACGGTTTGGCTGTTTCTGCCGCGGATGAAGTGCCCCCCTTATCCACCGGTCCCGTGCCGAAAGCCACCGGGGTATCGGCCCAGCCAGTGCCCCCCGTCATTATCATCGCAATCACCATTAGTCCCATCATCTTCGCCATTGCCATTTTACTACCTGGAACATAGCAGGAGGCATAATTCATAATCAAAGGTTTAGCGGATCCGCTCAAGAACGTGAACCGTGGCGGTGCGCTAACTTGAACTCACGGGGATCCACTGGCGTGGCACTATCATGAAATGATTGCTAACCACGAGCGCAATAACGGCAAATGAGACACAAAAAGGGGTGTGCTCCCAACCCACCCACTGGCCCTCCTGTGAGAACTTCCCATGCAGCCGTATGTAGCAGTTTCTGTTTCTTGAGCGCGCCGCCATTCGCCATATTCCCTAGCTGTGCCATTTGGTTTAACAACGTCGCCATAGGGCACGCGGCGCGATAGCTGCGGGGACTGGGGAGTGAGCTCTAGCGGCGGGAACAGCAGCCGGTGGCGGCAGCAACGATACGACCGAGCAGGTAATTATTTATATATTCAGCAACTTTGCCATCGAGTGGGTATTTGCAGGTAAGCTTGTGTGAGTGCCATTAAGGTGCCTTTGCCATGCAAGGATTACTAACGCTAATATACTACTACTAGTGGGGAATTATTTTGAATTATGTGTTATGCCGGTAAAAGGGTTGAATTCTGGGTGGGGTGGGGGGAGGGGACTGATTTGGGAAGCAGGTGCTTGGGATGTGCGCGCGGAGTAGCAGTCGTGTAGGATTCTTAACGTTAAGAGACATGCATGTACGCAAGACTCTGGTTTTATGGCATTAGAACGGATACACGAGGAATCCCTTTTATTGCTTCAGAGATTTTTCCGGGCCTCCGTTAATTGAAAATTATCTTCAGGGAATGGTGAACTGGTGTACACGGAGCGGATTAAGTGTGCTGCCGTCATTTGGAGCGTGCAGACGGCTGCTGCAGATGTAATTGAATTTTTATGCGAAAGCATTGCGTGAAGATGGATATTTGTTGTGTGCCAAAGTCATGGAGAAGGAGAGGAAATCTTCAAGCAGCCCAACCATTTACAGATGATCGATTTGAATAGAACATTTTTAAGATCCTTACACTTGGGTGGCTGCTTATCCACCACCTTGTACCTGAGTGAACTGCTGGGTTTCAGTGAGAATTTGTACAAGTAATGAGTGAGTTAGGTCTGGATGAAGACTTACGAGTACAATAGGCAACTGCCTGTCGGACCTAATGTGTGGCACAGCTAGCACTCCTAAGATCTCAGATAGTGGGAGAATTTGGAACTCTGTCGACTAGTGTCCAGATCTGCATGGTGACACGTCCAGTAACACTTTGTTCGTTGTAGATTCGTTTTCTGCAATAGTACCGCCCTCAAATGTCGTTATTCATTTAAGTACGATTTATTTTTGTTTCCCATTATTCTCGACACAATCTCGTCGGGTGGACTGCTGTCATGTGAGTGTCATTCGTCAAAGGGATACTTTGCCAAGCATCATCTGCGGCCACCAATGGGCTTACGTCCAGCTGCCGTTGTGGTTGTGTGTGAACATGTTATGTATCTTCTTTGAAAGCCTCTGGCATATAAAGAGTGTCCCAACAAGAACGCAAGATTTAAATTTGGCGATATTCGAATTGTCATTGTTTGACATTTGAACAATTTTATTGTTTGTTAGTAGAAGGTATAAGGTTAATAAAAATGGAGCGCTGCACGAATGAATAACGTATTCTTATTGTGAAATTGTTTTACCAAAATGGTGAAAGTTATGCAGCTACAGTTCGCAAATTGCGATCAATTTGGAGTTACAATAATGCTCCAAAAGAACCTCCTGTAAAGCGAGTAAATTTGCTGAAACTGGGTCTGTAAGTGATGGAAAGACAACAGCGCGCCTTCGGACATGGTCAAATGGTTTTGACAACAGTAAAGGGTAATTTTTTTAAAGCTATAGGAAAGTTTTGCACTCAAATGGTTTATCCGCTTAGTCCATATTTGGCATACTCTTTTCAATATTTCGGCCGGTATCTCATGAATAAATGGTTCAGTGTTGTCTTCCAGTGTGTCAATTCAATCGGGCTTGTCTGTATAGACATGCGCTTTAACAAAGCCCCACAAAAAATAGTCTAAAGGCGTTAAATCGCAGGCGGGCAATTGACCGGTCCCGAACGTGAAATAAAATCTGCACCGAACTCGCTATGTGGCATGTGGCACCGTCTTGTTGAAACCGCATTTCATGCAAGTCAAAAAAAAGTTGGATATCATCTCACGGTAGCGCTCACCATTCACAGTTACAAAGATGCCACCAGCCCATAAACAGCACCCAACTGTGACTTTTTCTGAATGCATTGGTAGCTCTTGCAATGCTTCTGGCTGATATTAACTCCAAAATCGACAATTCTGCTTATTTACGTATCCATTGAGCCAATAATTAAACTGACCATAAAATGGAGGAAGCACACGATAAGCTTTCTTAACAGAGCACGCAGTTTGATAATAAAATTCAATAATTTGCAAGAGTTGTTGGTTTGTAAGACGATTCATGGTTAAATTATAGACCAAACTGAAGATGTTTGACAGTAAAACAACACACGAAACGTGCGCCAGCTGTCAGCTGCTAAATCAGTGTTGCCAAAAAGATAATAGCTAAAAAATCACCCTTTACTTTCAGTAGGCACCGTATGTTCCTTGATTCATACAAAAAGCAGCTCAGCAATGTGGATACACTGTTTTGGTGTGAGTCTTTCCATGATGACTTGCCGAATGATACCGAAGAAAAATTACAAAGCAGTTTGATATCCGTCATATTTTCGAGATCTTGCTCCTTCCGACTGCTGGTTTACAAATACGGATACAAAACGATTTGAGTGGTCACAAGTTCAGATCTCTCGAAGGATGGTTCAATGATTGTGTCGATGTGAGAAAGGACTCATTTTCTAAAGATGGTATTCGACAATTGCCAGGGATTTCAATAAAAAAAATTATAAGAGAGAAAAGCGGACCAAACTAATTTGGTTAATTTACGCTGATCCCACCGATCAAGTGCAACGGCAAAATAACCGATAACATACGCGTCGAACCATTCCCAGAGAACCATTCTCACAAATTTCTCATTCTCAATAAAATAGATGGTTATTCACCAGAAAAAAATTAAATTGTGTTTGTTTTTCGTCACCGCTGCGCACAAAGCCTTAACTAACTTCTATTTATTCTCAAATTATTTGCCTCTCACCTTACCCCTCTCAATCCAAAAATTTCTGCAAAAACCCCTAGTTTTTACTACTGAAAAAAGGGAAATATTCACAAAGGAAGAGATGAACTGTCCTGAAATACAAAAGTAGAGATTTCCTCCTTTTCCACTTTTCCATCAAGTTCTACAGCGGAACCTGTATTTGGACTTAACCACCAAATCCCTCCAGTCAATGCGAAAGCTTTTGCCAAAAACTTAAGGTGACCCTATGCATGACCTGATCCGAGGACGTCCATTTTTGCCTTTTCCCAGTTTCAGAGATCAAAAATCGCAAGGATGCTTGTACAGGGTCTGATCTTCGTAGTTGCTTGATCAAGCTGCCTTCTTTGATCAAACGTCAAAGAAAGTTCTTGTCTAAGAAATTTAAAATTGAAGAACTGACAAAAAAATTCAGTTTGTGTGCCCAGCGAGTAAGGGTTAACGCCATTGATACGATTGTTAGTGGAAAGATGGACAAAATATCGCCTCAACTACAGAGCGCACTATCACTCACCGCAGCCGGCACTGAGGCACATTGCAGCTCTTCCTAGTGGACACGAAACACTTGTGCACACTTTTCCATGGCGATTCGAAGTAATTTTTTCCCAGTTCAGCTCAATGCTCCTTGTGGTCTACGGCTTCAAGTGAAAAACTAACGCTCAGCTCCGCAAATGTCGTGATTATTGCCACAGGACCGAAAAAGCGCTCTGCTGATGACTAGATGCATTTTTGCTCTCGATTCTGTTTGTCTCCGTGCAGATGTAAACCTACGTATGGCTGTGTGCATTCGTTTCGAAATTTTCGCCAGCTTTTTGCGCACTCAAAGGCTCACGGTCTGATGGTGCGGCACCGAGACTTGCCTTTTTTTCGTTGTCGTTTGTGTTTTGCTGTTTTTTGTGCAGTTCCATGCGACTTGTGCAATTATTTTCCAAGTGGCCGAACATTCAGTCGAGGGCACTGGCTTGGTTAGTTCTGTCCTCAACTCGAGTTAGGTTATCCTTGCACAGCAGCGAAGCTGTTTGCACCAAAGAGTTCGTAAACAAGGGAAACTTTGTTTTGCCACTCGTATTTATACATTAGTTCACTGTTTACCTTTTTTGCGCCACTCAGTTGTCTTGCATCCTTTTTCCGTTTTAAAATTCCTCCAGCTGCAGCAACAAAAAGCGTGAAGCTTTGGGTGAGAACGCAACTCGAAGACAGTGGTCAGGGATACAGTTCGAGAGTATGTTGGCTTTCATTTGCGGTTGCCGACTCATTTTAAACAAAAGACTTGTCTGCAGCGGGGGTGAACTGTGCGGCAGTCTGTGGGGCGGGGGAGGGCGAGACGAATTGAAACGAAAAGGGTGCACGGCAGACGGGCGTGCACCTTGTGCGCTAGGGAAATAGCAAAACCAAAAGCAGCACGTAGGAGTTGAGCTATTAAGTTTTTGCCGGCTGTGTGCAGGAAGGGAACGAAATTGAATATAAGAGGCCTCCATGGTACGATACGGATGCACTCTAAAGTATAAAAGATTGGAAAAGTTTTCCAACGAGATTGGATAAGTAATGATTTGTGTTTTGGGGTCTGTTACGGGAGTAAATGGACGCCATGGACACTTACCAAAGAACAGAACTGCTCCTCGGAGGTTTCCCTGCCGAAAGGCTGCTTAGTGCGTTGAGCCGGGATGATTGGGGCACGGTTTTGCGGGGAACGCTCGACGCCAGACAACGCCGTAGTACCATTTCCGTGTGACAAAGCAAGAGTCATTATGAATAATTTCGCAAAGAGGAAGGCGACACCCGGCCTTGTTTTGCACATAACAAAGCCACTCTCACGCCATCGTCGCCGTAATGCGCAGCACACTTCAGTCGATGGTGCTCATTACACCTAATTTACATTCAACTGGATAATTTTCCCTTTGAATCCATGTACGGTGCGCTGTGTGCCGACGCCGGAGTGAGGATACTTTCAGTCTGTCTGCATCCGGTTTTGTGTCGAGCGAATAATTCAATTGCTGCTCGACGATCTGTGTACTTCTGATGTGCTAATACATTCGATCCATCCGATATCTGGTGCTGCCAACCTGCTCTTTTCCATCTTGTGTTGCTTTGTGCATTCGCTGAGTTGGCACAAGAACTGAGCTTCCCCTACAAAGGGACCAATAAAATTGCAAATTCAAATTAAGGCGCACAGCACACAGTCGGAGCTTGCAACGGGACCCACATTAGGAGCTCCTCGCAATGACACTAATAGATACACTAGTTGTGTGGGGGGGGGGGGGGCGGTAGCGTGAGCTGGGCGTGGTGGAGAAGGACGGGAAACGAAGAAAAACTACGAATTACAATCGAAATTGGAATGCAAGTGGGATGTAAGTTAGCGTACGGCTTGCTTGTGTTGCTCGCACAAATTGTTTGCTGGGCGTTGTAGGGCAAGGCAGGGAAGCGCCGACTGCATCCAAATGGCATAATCGAGTCAAATGCAGTTTCCGAGTGGTAAGACAGAAAGGACAGCACATTCGATGTGTTCAGTTTGCACTTGGGTATTTGTGTCTTGTTTCTGCAGTTTTTTTGTGTTCTCTCTCCTGGAAAGGCTCACACGGAAATGGATTTCGTGCTTTAGTCTACAGGTGGCCTATGGGATGGGACACTGAAAAAGGTCATGTGCAGATAAGGAGAGGAATTTCAGCACAGTGGTGGCAGCAGGCAGGTCTAGTTGACGGAATCAGATTCTGTGAGATGTTGCTTAAATTTTAAGAAACGCACACATTTTTGATGACTGGGAAAAGAGATATGCGGAGTTGTGTGCTTTCTCTCGCTTGGCGTGTGGGACAGTGAGGAAGGAGCCCTGGATGGGGAATTCTTCGTGCTTGGAAATTATCCGCGACTGATGAGTATTGTGTTTCGTTTGGTTGCATCAAGAATGTATTGGGGAAACTTTTCTCTCATAACAGTAGTCGGCATGCACACAACCTCCACTAGTGATTAGCATGAACCCAAGCAAGGCTATTGCTGATAATCGTACTGGTAAAGGGATGATATCATCTTGAAAGATTGGGTGTTAGGTTTTGTTGAAAAATATGTATCGGTGACGAAAGTACCTTTTTTGCAGCAGCCTGACCGGGGATAAGTCCTTCATTGTCAGTTTGTAATATCTCTTGACGAAGGAAACTTTTATGTGGACCTAACTTCGGTATCATTCCAGATCAACAGGTTTTTATCTCCTCGCTAACTGAGTGTCTGTTTTTTAAGAGGCTTGGATTCAGTAGATGACACATAAACCTGACGACATTCCTCACCGAAAAGATCACTCTAGACAAAGAGAAATAATGTCATTATACGTATCCATATGCATGCATATGCAAGTTTGAGTTTTGACATTAAAGGACTCTCAAAATTTCTGAATTTACGGATACTTCTTCAAAGGCAACCGTTGAATACATTTAATTAAACAAATTTGTCCTCTTTTAGAGTAAAATATGCGATGTTTGCTATTCTCGAACCTCATCTGACAAACCATATGATGACACCATTTACATCTATTACACTGCTCAACTTGTCATTATTCTCAATTGAAATTAAACCTGCAACCACGCAACTATTTCTCTTGACAAATAGAGTGTCTAAATGACAGGAGAGGGAGAGCCTGGGATTTCGTACAGCGGCAATCACCAAAATGCCTGTAACAAATGAGTGTGCAAAAAGAAGAATATCGTTTTATATATGCCCAGACGGCGGGAGATACAACTACAGTGTGTGACTTGTGCAAGGAGTGATTTAGTTAGGAACGCCGACCGCTTAGTGTTGTTGTGGCAAACAATTGACCCGAAAGTTGGGCAAGGAATACGATTAGCAACTTCACAAGCATTTAGACAGCGAATTGTATAGGGTTATTCAATTTTTAGTTTCGAAAGTATAGCTTAATTTAGTTCAAGCAGCAGTTAACTTTACAGATATATTTGAAAAATTCAAATTTAAATGCCGCCTCGGAGGGATTTGCAACATGCGCTTCTAATTAATCTTTTGACAAAATCGTCACTAATTTCGGTGTCTCGCAGTTTTTAGCGGTGTCTCTGCCATTATTTCAGTAATTGCAGTTTAAAATGCTCAAAAGCTGCAATATTATTAGAATTTTGCATAGCCCCACGGTCAAATATGTACTGGTGACAGATCCCACGATTTTGGTTATCAACTGAAATCAACAAATCATGTAATTAAGGGAGCAGGAAACGCCTGACGCAATACCCTATAAATAGTCATACAGCGAGCCATTTATGAGGCGTTTGTTGGCTCAAACGCAGCTAAAATGGATTTGGTGATAAATGAGGGCAAGAAGAAGTATATGCTGTTATCGAGGAAGGACACACAACGCCGACGTCGCCGACATAGCATACCACTAGGCAGCAGAAACTTCGAGGTAGCCAACAACTTTTTCTACCTTGGCTCCCCAATAAATAGGGACAACAACATCAGTACACAAATCAAACACAGAATCAATCCTGCCAATGGCTGTTTCTATGTGCTCAAGAGGCAAATGAGTAATAAAGCCCTCTCTCGAAGGACTAAACCCGCTTTGTACAGCAGTTTGATCATTCTACTCCTACTCTATGGCGCGGAAACCTGGACGTTACTTAAAACAGATGAGAGAGCCCTTAGTCTGTGCGAGACAGAGTGCGCAACTGGCGGCAGCTGGCGAGAGACCGTGCTGGCTGGAAAGGCATGTTAGTGGAGCCTTGGCTACACCCTAGACTGCAGCGCCAGTAAGAGATGAAGATGAAGTCGTGTTGTGTTGTGTGGCTCGTACCCCATTTTCTTGGTATTACACATCGCTGAAATTATTATCTTTATTCGCTGGCAAAAAGAAAGGTTATCATTCGAATTGACTACAGCCATCAATCCTGTTGCCATCTTCGAAGAAATACCTTTGAAATATTTCGATCGATGAACACCAGTAAAACAATCCTTTTCAATTAAATGTGTTTTCTTTAACCCAATATGGGGGAATTTTGTTTGTCCACGTACCCACTCAGTGATAAATGTCGTTTATAAAAAAATGTTATTCAACAAGTGAATGTTTTTTGACGTGTATGTGCGATCTTGTGAATGTTCAGCAGGCTTCATATGTTGCGTAAGTTGAACTGCATATAGATTTAGATCATGATCATTATCATCTTCTTAGTTGCCCCTATTTTCCACTGAAAGGGCCGCTGATGTAATGCACTCATGAGAGAGCTCCAGACCGCTCGAACCTCTGCCATATTAAATTGATTCAATCGCCTCGCCCTGGGTTAGCCGAGCGTCAATCTAATGGTATAAGGCACGAGAGTCGTGTTGAGGCTAGAGTTTGAACTGTGGTAAAAATCGATAACTTGGCTTTGGCACCAAGCTCGGCCTTCCTTATTACTGATCTCATAGGCTGCTTTAAAATTGAACCAGTCCTGCCAATCCTACGAGAAAGCACAATGTTTCTCCTCCCATCAGTCGTGAAAGAGACCTCGAGAACTTAAACTTCTTGACCTGTTTCAATGGAACTCCAATAGCATGTAGAGTGCATCGGATAGGCGTTTTTGAAATGACCATTTCTTCAGACTTGGCTTCGTTCAGCTTTATTTTAGCATCGGTACATACGGCCATAAACCAGTGCGCGCTGGATTTCCGTCTGTGAGGATGTGAGGACTAGACGTCCGCGAAAGGAAAATGACTTACCCTCAAACTCAACCAATGTAAAACATTCTTCACGTCGGGTGCACTGCAACATCCAGTCAATATATATATAATGAAAGGGAGAGGTGACAAGAGACATCCTTGACGGACCCCAAGGTGTTGCCCTTAACACGAGCACAGCTGCCACAGTTACTTTAAAGAAATTGAGTGGCACTCCACAGTGGATCATCAATCCTATACTCCTGTAGAACACTTCAGAGCTTTCTTCGAAGGACTAGGTCGTATGCCTTTTGCAGATCTGCAAAACAATTACCAATCGGTTTGCCATACTCCCAAGCCTTTCAAGTATTATTTTTAGAGTGAAAAGCTGGTCGTTTGTGCTTCTGGCTGTTCATCCAAGAACCAAGACATAACTCTACAACGGGCCTCTAACCTATAGCATAGGACATGGATAGAGATGTCAATCCAAATGCAAAAGACGCCATATTGAGGTGTGCGACATATCCAACCACTGCCAATGCCGGAAATCGTTAAATCCGGATCATCAGCAACACTTGCACTTCAGCAGCAATAGTTTCAACTGATCGTGCATTGCGATGCTGTAGTAACTTGCAAAACCAGGAGCGGTTCCACTTTCTTCAAATTTCTTTTCAATTTTACCGATCGCTTGTATAGTTGGTCTATTGTGGTGACCATACACATCGCGTACTGCTCGAAAAGTTGCTGAGTTTGAGTCACACTTCTTCGAGAATGTTTCAATAGTTTTATCACCTTGCGTTCCATTATCGTACATGGCAAACATTAAGCTAATATTGTGATGTTTCATCTATTCGCAGAGTTTGGCAAGTGTCAAATGGCAGGCCTACCAACTTAAAACCATGAAGGGAATGATCCTGTACAACAAGTTGTCAAACGAAGAAATTGGATCAGGTTTTGGAGGATCTTTGCAATGAAAGAAGGGCATGAACTAGAACTTGAAGTGCCGGCAAGGACTGACGGAAAAGAAGTTAAATACAATTTTGACAAGGATTTGGAATACAACATGAGTTACGCATTCCACAAAAGTTTGGCAAGAGGTACCGTAGTCCAGGGAGGGGAATTTAAACTTTTGAGACTTTCTTACACGCTTGCTTCCTTCTTCTTTCCCACTCTCTCTTTTTTCCCCTTCTATCTGTTTGTCTTTCTATCTTTCTCTATCTCTCTCTCTCTCTCTCGCTTTCTCTCCCAAAAAGACATGAACTAAAGTCACACTGAGTGTTCAGAAGCCCCTGCTCACAGCTAGTTAATAAAACTTTTTCAAACTTAAACATTCCCCATCAAAGCGTGGCACATTTGAGCTTATCCCTGAAGGCACCCACTGTTCGTCAATTTGTTCGATTCGATTACAAGTCGATGCCAATAAATGGGGGCAATCAACGCGACTCGACGCTCGGTCTTTTCAAGCCGCCGTCACCCAGATGCCTTGGTGGTGGTGGCTTCGTGCAGCCCCTATTTCACTCAGCAGTCGCTGCAGAATGCAAGCTTTATCCAAGTCGAATTGAAAATTGAACTGCTCCTGAGTATATTATCTCATGCACCTGGCACATAATTTATTCAATAAAGTGTCGTTTTTCTAGCTCTCCCCCCTGTGTATCGTTCTCGCCCTCTTCGGGTCCTTGTTTACTCTGGTGTTTGCCTCTGCCACTGTTTCCCCTTCGCCACTGTTTTTTCCTCCTTAAGCCAAGCCGTCTACCCATCTCTGGAATTAGCTAGTTTTTCTTTCGCCCTCTCCTCTTATTTATTTAGTTTTGTGTATCTAACTAGCTTGGCTGGCTGGCTGGGTGACTGGCTGGTTGGCTGGTTGGCTTGTTGGATGCATGGTGAAGTTGGTGGGTTGTGCGGGTACTTTTTCAATTTGGTTAGGAATCGATTTCTTTTGTGAGGCGTATTGAACCGAAACGAAGTGTGTATTGAAACTAAACGTTGAAGGGATGCTGCAGCTTTTGGAGTCATGCCTCGGTCAGGTCTATGCAAGGGGTCGATATTTGTTTGGATGAATATATTTTTTGAGCTTAAAAAATCATATTTTTTAAAACGAAATGATTCGTTTTTGAAGGTCAAAAACGGGTGTTTTGAGGAAAAATTCGCAAAAAAATCGATCAGAAGTCAATCTGAAGAATTCCTCAAGGCATCCACCAGCTGGACCGTGCAACCGACTCGAGTCCCTTAGCTCCGCTGTTCGTCCCCACCCATCCCGTCTTCGTCACAGCCATTTGTGCGAGAAATAGAGCATTGGTAATTTTGTTGTGAATCCCTCGCCAAAAATTCCATTTGGTATTTACAAAGATATTCACGAGTTGCTTTTGTCGGTCCGCTGCCGTGGACGGGGGTAGGTTCGGGTTCGCTTGGGTCGCTGTGCGAAAGGATTTAGCAGCAGTGAAAATTTGAATATTTTTCGTAAAGCGAAATGTTATTGAGAAGTGCGAGGTTTGTTTAAGTTAGTTTATTGATAAATATTTCTCAGCATTGTTGTGTTCGGTTTCTTTTCTCTGTTCAGTCTCCTCGTTCCTTGCGGCGGCCCCTGGAAGAGTGTTTGTGTCCTGCGAAAGGACTCAATTGGTATGATGCTTATTTGTGCTTATGTTCGACGCGTGAATTTACATTTTCGGAACGACGTACACATTGGAGAGGATCTGCGTTGCTGTGGAGAAGAAATTCCATTCTGTGTGCCTTCCTACATCTTTATTGCTTGGGGGGAGGAAGAGGACGGTGAAATGGTATTCGGTGAGTGGGCGTGTGGTAAATTGCGTTATTGCATGTTGAGTTCGTTTTATTTATTTGTGTATTGTTGGCATATTGGGATACGTTGTGTACAGTTCAGATGTCAGGCGAATGTGGCAGAAGCTAAAGAAATGAAACAAGTGCCCTTTGAGTTATAGCTTCTATTGGGCGAATGAAATTTATGCGATGACCTAAACATTGTGACGTAATGCCTTAGATCAAGGAGGAAGTCAGTAGTGTACGGTTTTTGTTTAATTGAAAGTAGTCCTTGTGAGCAAGACTTTTTAAAATCTACCCACGACGCCGTGTCGAATACTGTAATATCCGAATATCATCTCAAAAACATAAGTCCTCTCGCATTGATCCCATCATTGAGCCATTCTTCGATTTCTTCAAAAGATTTGAACCAATGATTCCCCTATTCGTTTTGCATCCGTCGCAAAAGACAGTAGTTGGAAGCAGCAAGGTCTGCAGAATATGGCGGGTTGCGCAAGATCCCCTTTTTCAACGTTTGAAGGTAGTAATTGACTGCTACAGCCACGAGAGGCCGAGTGTTGCGAAATCATCTTGTCATTCCTTTTGTCGTATCTGGCCATTTTTTATACAATGTTGTCCAACAACACTTCCCATCAATGGCTTCGACTAGTTAGCAGCTCAAAGTATACCACACCCGTCTTGTCTGACCATATGCAGAGCACGGCCTCTGAACCGTGGATGTTTTTCTTTGACGTCGATGTAGACGATGACGGAATGGGTTAACAATGCTTTGCATTGTATTTTTTCTTCTTCCTTTTTTTTCTGGAATGCGCCCAAGGATGTGGTTACCTTCCGAAGACAGTAGCAGCCCGAGCTGTCAGCATGGACCTGGTAGTTAGTGAGGGCAAAGCGAAGTACATGTTGTTATCAAGGAAGGACACACAACATCGACGTCTCGGAAAGAGTATCACACTAGGCGTCAGAAACTTCGAGTTAGTTAAGGACTTTATTTACCTCTGCCCTGCGGTAAACAAGGATAACAACATCAGTACCGAAATCAAACGCAGAATCACTCTTGCCAATCGCTGTATGTTTATGCTCAGGAGGCAATTGAGAAACAGAACCTCTCTCGAAGGACTAAACT
>OX122883.1:11439229-11541729 GCA_944738645.1 Eristalinus sepulchralis | reverse complement strand
ACATTTTTCATAGCTAACGGCCGTCCCTGCGAATCCACTATGCGAAACTTACGCCAGTTTCTCTTTGTATCCCCTGAGGCCTTGGACAGAGGTGTCCTGAATAGGATGATTTCACACTTCCGGAAATTGACTTGCAACTTCCAGTCGTCGCAAAATCGCTGGATTATCTCGAAGTCACGTTGCAAGAGGATATTTATTACTTCCACCTTCGGACCTGATCTGTACGCAATGATATCATCGGCGTACGCTATTAGGTGCGGCATAGAACCTATAAGATCGCTAGTGAATATCGCGAACAAAATCGGCGAGCCAACTGCCCCCTGTTGCAGACCATTTTTTATGTTAAAGACCGTGGTAGAAGTTACGTTGCCATTCTTCACGACGAACTTTCTTCCTGTGATCATGTCATAGATCATATATAGCAGTGGTTTACTAATGCCGTATCTGACCATCTTGAGGAAAAGTCCTTCTAACCATACAGTGTCGAAGGCCTTCTCCAAGTCAACTAGACAGGCGCCCGTGGCTTGCTTTTTGCAATTATTCCATTGAATGTCGGACACCAGCTTAGACGCGGCATGTATAGTATCATGCCCCGCCCTAAATCCGAATTGGTTGTCCGGTAAAATTTTCTTTTCCTCGACCCAATTTTTTAGATCGTCTATAACTATCTTCTCAAAGACTTTGCTTATGCACGGAAGAAGACTAATCGACCGGAGATTTGATGGGATAGAAGTGTCCTTGTCCCGTTTAGGGATCGGTTGCACAACTGCAGTTTTCCAATGCGCCGGGTAATAGGCATTACTCAACGCATTGTTAAACAGTGTTGCGTAGATATCTACTGCTTCAGAGGGTAGATGGCGCAGCACAATATTCGGTATACCATCTATTCCTACTGACTTCTTCTTCTTCAGCGAGTTGAAGATGCTCTGGAGATCTTCTTTAGAAATCAAAATGTTTCCATCAGCGGCGACGGCATTATTTGCCATGTGTTCGTCACTGAACCTGGTGAAACCTGGGTTCTCAGATCGCCATTGACTTATCTCCTCTCGGAGATAGAAGTGGTTTAGCAAAGCTCTGTTCTCCAAATCGTGATTTGGCCTACGAGACTCGTTGACCGTGTACACTTTCTGGAAAACAGCACCGATTGCTTCAACCTTCTCCTTGGGATCCTCAACTACGAAGAAGTTGTCGTCCAGCACTGCCCCATTTGGATTGATGCCAACAGATGTCAGTATGTTTACGTTCTCTGTCGTCCTTTCCAGTCTAACAGTCGGAATGTCGTTCTGACCTTTCCTCCGGAATATCTTATTTACTTGCGGGAACATACCCGGGTTGTTGGATCTTACAGCCCGGATTTTGTTGCCCCAGTGCAAGCTTACAGCCATGCTGTAATGAATTTTGATTAACTGTTGGAGGTTTTTGATCTGCGACTTCAATGACCGCACCTCGGCGTTCTGTGAATCTGTAAACCGTCTGTACAAGAGCTTAAGTCTTGTCAGCAGTCTACTTTTTTGCACGTGAAGTGCATCGATGGTAGCGTTGCGATAGACGTCGCCATCATCGGTTTGCGCTACCTTCGGAATAGTTTTGTCCATTGTTCGTCGTATTACTTCGTCCATTTGTTTGAGGTACCTGTCAACCTCTTCGTTCGTTAGGTTTCTGTTTGTGGGGGGATTGATTCCACTCGAACGAAGTTCTCTGGATAAGGCCCTAGTGAAACGTGGCCAGCGAGCCTTATTGTAATCATAAGGGTACGTCAGGACACATTCCCCTAGTTCCTCCAGCTCGTTCGGGAACTGGATTGCCGCGGCAAGTCCGCAGTGGTCACTGTCGTACTCCACCGTGGTCAAGCAGTTCCTTGTGGTTCTTTTCACGTCCAGTAGCGTTAGTCGTCGGTCGATGAGCATCACATCCAGATAGGACCCGCTTCTAGGAAACGATGGTCTATCGGTTGCCAACAAGTCCACCCTGAACTCAATATTGTGCTGTACCAACCACCCTGAGAGTGCGTTTCCTCTATCATTTGGGACGCTATTACCCCATTCGCCGTGCTTTGCGTTCAAATCCCCGGCAATTATAAAGTAGTTTTCTTCCGAGCTCAAACGAAGACTAGTGAAAAGAGCCTCGAGCTCCGATATGAAATGGGGGTTCCGAGAATCCGGCGCGTAGACCGCAATTACAAACAACCTCTTTCCACCTTGGAGAGGGATGCGTGCAATGCATGCTTCTAGCACCTCGAACCTACGCACTTCACTGCTATATATTACCTTATGACAAAGGTCTTTTTTAATTAAGAGTGCAACACCGCCTCCTTGAGTGGATTGGGGCCGGTCTCTCCTAATGACATGGTAGTTTTTGTACCTGAGGTTGCGCGTCTGGTTTAGTTTTGTTTCGCTAGCCATCAGCACGTCAGGATTATGAGTCTGCAGCAGATGTGACAAAGTTAGCTTTCGCTCGATCCTAATCAGCGAATTAACATTCACTGCTAGGATCTTAAGGGATCTTGTTACCAGCGCAGCCATTATATCGACGCGTTAGACACAAACAGCGACGAGTAGATGAGGTCTACTCGCGCTGATTGTTCGAGGAACTGTTTCTCAAACTGCTTCTGCATAGCAGTTATCTGGCTCTGGAACTGTGCTTGCATAGCAAGCATCTGTTCTTTCATTGCTGTCACTGCTAGCATGACAGTTTGGAGACTCACATTGTCCGTTGGTTGACTGGTTACAGGGACCTGAGCCACCGACGGCGCTGTCTGTTGTGCCGGCTTTCTTCCTGACGTCATTTGGGCGAAGGAGATAGCCTGCGTAACAGTGGCAGCTGGAAGACGAGGAGCGGGCCTCGCTGCTACCATTTTTGCAGCCCTCTTAGCCTGAATTAGTTTCCTGAGCTCCTGAGCTTTTGGACATCCCCGATAGTTTGCGGGGTGACCATTGCCCTTACAGAGCACACACGTGAGCTGCGCCCTATCGCCAACTTTTTCCGCTCCCAAAGGGCATTCCCCTTTTCTGTGGCTTTTAGCGCATTTGACGCAGCGAGACTCCATATTGCAGTTCGCTGCGGCATGCCCAAAGCGTTGGCACCGCGCACATTGAAGCATGTGGTTGGTCTTTTTTAATTTCTCCCACTTGACAGCCAGAGAGCCTAGATAACGAATCTTCTTTAGATTCTCTAATTTGCTGTTTTGGGAAACTTGCACCAGGAAGAAAGGAAGATTTCTACTCTCCCTCCTCGCTGCCGCAGTGGTGAAAGGCTTAACTCCCACGAACTCGACGCCGTCGCACTCAGCTTGGCGCAACTCATCGAGGATCTCCCTCGGATCAGCAGATGGATCCACGCCCTTAAGGAGCATGGTCTGCAACTTTTCACCTTTCGGTGTAAAGGAAAAATATTCAGCCTCCGCCGCCGTTAGCTTACTTATGATGTTCTTGTGGTCTTCTATTGAGGAACACTTAATTGATTGCCTTAAGGGCGCTCTATACTTAATAGCATGCAAATTTGAAGTGGCCAACTTACATAATTTCACCACATCCTTGGTCTCTAGGCCGAAGACGTTGATGGGCGGGCATCTCTCCTTCCTGGTTGTGCGTTGCTCGGTCTGCTGTTGCTGCTTCTGCTTCTGTTGCTGCTGATGTTGTTGTTGTTGTCTCTGCTGCTGTGGCTGTTGTTGCTGCCTCTGCTGATGTGGTTGTTGCTGCTGCTGCTTCTGCTGCTGCTGTGGTTGTTGCAGCTGCTGCTTTTGCTGCTGCGGTTGTTGCCGCTGCTTCATCAGCTGCTGTTGGATCTGCTGCTGCCGTTGTTGTTGTTGCTGCTGCTGCAATCGTTGGGCCGCTTTTGATGTGGACGGCATTTCGTCCAGCCTTAACTGTAGCATCTTTTTAGGCTGCTGCTGTTGTTGTTGTTGCTTCTTTGGCAGCTGCTGTAGTTGCTGCTGCTGTTGTTGTTGCTGCTTCTGCTGTTGCTGCTTCTGCTGTTGTTGTTCCTGCTCCTGCTGCTGTTGTTGTTGCTCTGCGGCTTTTTTTGCAGCCCGCCTAGCATTCAACTTCTCTTGGAGGTCTCGAATATGTTTTTCGAGTACCTCCTTCTCCGTTAAGACGTACTCGTTCATGGTACATTTCATTTGGGTAGTAAGCCCCAAAGATCAGACTGTTGGTTGAAGCCATGCCTCGAGCAGTGTGACTTCGTATCAACTTGATAATAAAATTATCTATCCTTATAAGGTTTGCCTCGTTGTACAGAACCTCGTTGGGGTAGAATTTCTTGTACTGCAAGATGGCTATGTTATGTAGAAGGTATGGACACCACTGCTCCCGCCCGAAAAGACTTCGAATCTGTTCCATTTTGGCAACGCAACAGAGGACGGCCTGGGCTTAGGTGGCACACACAAGTGGAAAAGGTTCTCAACCAACTTGGAGTGCGCAACTGGTGGCAACTGGCGAAAGATCGCGTTGGCTGGAGAGGCATGTGTGTTGAGGCCCAGTTCCACCCCGGACTGTAGAGCCACATAAGGCAGAAGAAGAGCTGCCAGCATGCACGATTTGCAACCCTCGATAATTGATTACATACACTGCACACTTCAACCACCCACACTGCGTAACTGCAGTTAGGTATTACTTCACGGGTTGGTTAGCAACTCACACTCTGCTCTGGAGGAAAGCCCGTTCTACTTCATAGGGTCTAAGTTTTACATGAACCTTCATGATGAATGAGCATACCTCATTCCAGTGTTCGATAGATCTCATCATATAGAGGATCATACTGTCGTGGCTAAGTAGGTTTACCATGCGTATCTATTGCGCAAAGCGGCTGTAGTGAAAGACTGTGTGCTTTCCTCGGAGTTTGGCCAGCGGCGAGTTATCATCCCCAAATCTGTGCAAATATTTTTGGCATCCTTTCTGGCCACGGTGTCCAGAAAGGAACTGTAAGAGTTGGTAATTGCACTCTGCTATGGATCTTTTAGCCAAATCTCGATGGCGGGGATGATCACATGCGTCCACCTATGTTTTGTGGAGGCATCCCATCTGGCTTGTTTCTCATCCTTCTGGCCTTATAAGTTTGGCTTGGTGCGGGTCCGTGGTTCCTCGATACACCCTCATAGGCTCGTCTTCAAGAATGTCTGTGGGTAGCATTCCTGCTATGACGAACGCAGCCTCATCAGAAATGGTCCTGAAACCACTGATAGTCGGTATTGCGAAGGGTCTTTACACGTTATCATCTTATGACTCCACAGTCCTGAAATGAGTGCTCTAACCCGATATCGGAGCTGCTTACAAGAGAACTGAACTGACTGCTCGTGAGGGTTTGACTCTGCGGGTTCCTTCTTCTTTGGGTTTTCCAAGTCCGTCATATTTATTCACGATCCGGTGGAAAAGTCACTTCCTTTGATGCTGGTGATTCCTCCAGAAGCAGTTATTTTATTTTTCTTCTTCTTCTTGTGACGCTACAGTGGACATGGGTCTTAACCAGCATATCCTCCAGTCGTCACGTACCAGCACGTACTCCAGCCAACTATACTCAAGAAGCAGTTCCGTGGTGAAAAATCTTCGCCGCCGTCGACTTCAATTCTTGATTTTGAATAAATCCAAATTTCCTTAAACGAGCGGAATCTGTGTGCTGAGTCCCACTCCCATTGATTGCGCCAGTTCACGTTGTGTTTGGCACGTATCTTGGTCTAGAAAAGTGTCCAACTCCTCATATTTAAACTTTTTGAGCTGGCTAAGCCGCTCTTTGTCTTTGACACCGAAAACAATACTTGTAGCTGACAAATGTCACATCTTTCCAACGAGATAGTTAATCGCTTGCAGGATCAGCCCAAACCGACAGGTGGCGCCATCTTTTGAAAACAAACCGATTTAATTTATACCTCCAATATTTAAACAAATCACAAATGTATGCTAACCCTTTTTTGATGCATGGCAAGGAGCATCGTCCTGTTAAAAAGTAAATTTTCAAGTATCATCAAGAAGCTCTAGGATCATGTTCAAAAGTTCAACATCAAACATCTATAGTCATACCGGATTTCAGAAAATCATTTCTTGAAAAATCAATTAACTCGAGCAACACCATGTCCCTCAGATTCAATTAAATTTCCACGTCTCCACACACATTCACTACACAACGCAGTGCCTGAGACAAACAATCTTTATCCATGTGCCAGGGCTCATCCTGTCGGAGTAGAAGTGGTAGGAGTGGTGCCGTTTTAAGCCAAAATAAGTGCCAAGACGGCTCCGGCAATGAAAAACAAATAAGAAACGACACGCTATACTCCCCTTACATGCCAAAATGACGCACCAAACACACACACACAGTCTGGATGTCCTCACTGAAGGCCCGAGGTACAACGGAACAAAATCCATGACATTATCTCATACGATGCACTTATCCTCTTATATCCTGTGAATCTGTCGCTTGCGGTTCAGGGATGCTTTATAAAGAGGTTAGCTTGTATGAAGAACATTTACCGCACACACCGACCGCCGCCGTCACTGCTGCCGCAGCAACCGCCGTCGCCGCCGTACACCATTTAAAGCTAAGCTTTATTTATTCGAAGCCATAAATAATTCTTAACGAAGACTTTTCGGTTAAGCGAAAATTTATTGTTTTTTTCGTGTTTCTTTTTATTTTTTTTTTGTCGTGCACGTCTTTCCTGCCAGTCCTGCAGGAACAACACCGAAAATTCATCAGGAAGAGGAAATGCCATCCGTGAGAGTAGCGTACACATGCTTCGCTCATTGGGCGCGGCTGTGGCGGCGGCATGCTCGGATACGGCAGCAGCAAGGAACGGCAGCAGTGCATACGCTATCGCTGCTCCATTGTTTCTCGGCTTGTTGTTTTTTTGTTTTTCTGTTGACAGAGAGAGAGAGAGTGAGTGAGTGAAAAAAAAACACACACACATAAAATCAACGATGAAGCCAACACATCAAGAGGAGCGAAGGGACGGGAGGACGAAGTAAGGAGAAGGAAGGGCTCTGGTATCGCGCAAAACTGTATTTTATCTGAGGAACAGCAAGCAGACGCTACGCACAGGGTGGCTTCGCAGACCATGCAAAAATTACTGGCTAAATTAAGAGCTCTCAATTGGTGATGGATGCCATGCGGCACAGCTGCACGTTCCATGCCTTGGTTTTTGTGTCCTTCGCGCCTCCTCTGCTGTCCGGAATCGCTTACAATGTTTATTTTTTGATAAATTTCTCACAATGGCATTCATTTGGGTGCATTTCTGAGAAGCGGACGGCTGATGTCGCCCTCCAAGTGAAATTCCTTGAAATGTGTCACTTTATAGGCATGATCCTTTTTCTGCATTTTCTCCGAAGTGAACTTGAAAATATTTGACTGTTAAAATTTCGTGGAAAAGTCGAGTTTCGTTAAGAGGAAATTTTTGTGTTTGCTGTGAAGAGTCTTTAAGTGAATTACTCGAGAGTATCTGTTTCTTGATGATGATGAAGGAACTCATGTAACACAAGATAAATGATTAAGGTATTAGAAAAGTTTCTACAAACTTCCGGAAACTCGTCACAAGATACTTCAATCAGGCCTTCCTTGTGCTGCCTGTGTAGGCGATGTGGTTACATGTGCTACATTCAAGGGAAAGGAACACGAAAATTAAAATATTTAAAAGAAATTTGAATCCCCCTGAAATAATGGGATAACGTGTCAAAGTATTGCAGAGGAACGAAGCAATGAGCCCGTACCATTCGATTGATCTTCTTCTTGTTCTCAAAAACTGCTTAGACCATGCCTTCGAGTTCGAATTTAATTTATTACAATTTTTGAAGCGAAAAAGTGAGATATCCAGACGTTGATAGAATGTGTAGATTTCCACCACTCAGGGGAGAATAAGAACACCTACAACATGGTTGTCTGCTGAAGAAGACAGGTCCCTAAACGAAATGCTTTTGTCGCGTTAAAAATGTTTTTGAAGCTGTGCCTCACAAAATGTAATAAGGTTCACTGAATTCTGATAATATTCTGATAAAGTGCTATTTTCAAGACTGCTTTATGTTGGACAAGAAATTTTAAATCTTACTCGTTATATGTCTGGGCCTGGGGGCATGGTCCTGTGCACACGAGGCAACGTTGTTGATCGCACTCAACATGGCGAGCTGCCAACGCTATCCTCGTCAGTGATCAGGTCAAGCTGACATACAACCTCCCGGTGCTGCTCCCTGGATAGCTATCACAACATCCGTTGTGTGGTAAACAAATGTATGCAACGAACTACTCTGCACGAGGGTTGAATAAAGGGCCTGGCCTTCACGTCTGTAGGTTGCGCGTGAGGCTAACTCCCTCACCACACATTGTGGCGTCATCGAAAAACACAGCCTGCGCGACACCAAATGGACTCATACTGTTGGACTTCACCACTGAGCGGAACCTCTCCGTGAGGAGTACGCGATCCCCACATCTCAACATCCATAAAGGATCCTGGTGATCCCCTGATCAATCAACCGTCAACCAGATTGATCACGTTGCAATCGACGTCAGACACTCCTCCAACATTCTCGATGTCCGAAGGTTCCGAGGCGCTAACATCGACTCGGATCATCACCATGTTGTAGCCAAGGTATGAACCCGGATATCGAGAGAACAATGGAGTCGAGATAGGCCAAAACGGTTTAACGTCGGAAAGCTACAGTTGCAACAGGTCGCTGGGATCTTTGCCGACAGAGTCTCGCTGAAACTCTCCGAAAGTTCGACGCTGCCTGCACTGACAATAGAAGAAGAATGGAAACGTTGTCAAAAAGCCATCAAAGAAGCTGCTACTGATGTGCTGGGTTTCATGCCACCACCTAGAAGGAACCCATGGTTTGACGACAAGTGCAGGCAGGCACATGCAGCTAAACAGGAGGCCTACCAGGCAACGCTGCATCGGACAACGAGAGCTGTTCGTGAGCTCTAAGAACAGAAAAGAAGGGAAGAGATTTGGCTTCTCAGAAGGAAAAAGCGAGAGCATCAGAAGCGCGCCGTCAAAGAGATGGAGAGATGCTATGAAGTTCGAAAGTTTTACAGAAAGGTGAAAAAGCTATCCGGTGGGTTCGGACCGAAGCCTGCCGGGACCAAAACGGAAACCTAGTAGTAAAGTCGCATCATTTCTGCAGACTTTTAAACGGCGATGACGGCCCAAATCCCGCTGTTAGGCAGAATGTTCCACAGAATGTTCCATGTAAGCAAGAATTCCGTCCCCCTGACTTAGACGAGGTCAAGACAGCAATATCGAGACTGAAGTCGAACAAAGCTGCTGGAGCGGATGGACTGTACGCAGAACTGTTTAAAGCAGCTGGATATGACCTGGTTGGACGCCTGCAGCAGCTCATCTGTAAGATATGGTATGAAGGAAGCGTCGTCTGTCCAGCCCACAAGAAAGGTGGCCCTTTCGACTGCGCCAGCTATCTAGGGCTTAATCTCCTTAACATCGCCTACATGATCCTCTCTGCCATATAGTGTGAGCGTCTTAAACCGTTCGTCAACAATCTAAATCTCAAAGATTGGTGTGCTTTAAGGCCAGGAAGTCCGCCATCGACCAAATCTTTACACTACGGCAGATCCTGGAAATGGCCTAGGAAATGCAAATTGGCATGCACCACCTATTTGTCGATTTTAAGGGCGCATATTATAGCATGAACATGACATGAACTTTATAGGCCGTACGGCGGCATATGCCTGGTCGAGCGCCTTCGTATACAACGCTTACGATGGCTAGGCCGTGTAGAGCGTATGAACGTTACTGCTTACTGTCTGAAAAATCTTTGAATCCAGAGCACGGCCTAGGTAAAGATCGCGCAAACAAGTGGAGGAGGACCTCAACGAACTTGCAGTGAGTAATTGGAGGAAGCTGACGAGAGATTGTACTAACTGGAGAGACATGTAAGTTGAGGTCTGAGTTCACTCTTGCGCCAGTAAGAGCTCCATTCGCATCTGCCACTCAACATGTTAAAATCTCCTAGCAACACACGAAAACATTGCTTTGAAGCATCACCTTTCACCCTTTCGTACACAAGTAAGAACTGTTTAAAAACTTTCCTTCTTCTACCATCACCCTGTGTCTATGACGCGCTCTGCCGCCATATCAGATTGATCACCGCAAGCTTACACAGCACTTGTCGCTCCTTCACATTCCAAGACGCATCCGATAAATTTCTGTATGCAATTAATTTATTTGAAAGGCGTGTGATGCCTCAATTGAATATAATTCGCCACAACAGCGCACAGGGACTTCGCCAAGGAAGCGACAACACTTCGTTCGCATCCCATGGAGGCTCTCTGCCAAGTGATTCTCAAGCAACAACATCAGTCATCGTGAAAACACAGCAGCAGCGTCCGCCCCAAAAACGAGAGAATCCTTTTCCGAAAACGCACACACACACAGCAGGCAAAAAAAAAACATAATTTGCGAACTTTTAAGTGAATTACAGCAAAGCCCGCAAATAAAAAACTCATCAACAAGAACTCTCACGCAGCCAGGCTGCTGTAGTTGGTTACCCGGCTGTACGGAGGCTTCCTTGCAGAAGGATTCTCGAGTATATTCCCCGTCATTAGGCTGTCATTAATCAAATTTCAATCACAACTTGTGGCAAGGGAATAAATTAACAAAAGCGAAGAACGATGGGACCGGGGAATGAACTGATGTTTCGTTATCCCCTGCAAGTTGTACAAGGATCCAACTTTCGGGTGCCGCTCGAGGTTGCACATAGTGCGACACAGTCGAATATTTCGGATGACACTTAGTGTTGTGGGGGGGCATGAGTCGGGAGGGGTGAGCAGCCACGCAAAGCCAACAGAATGGATTGAGTATCTGCAACTGGTATTGATAAATGATGTTTTGATGAGAATAAGAATGAAATTACTGGCTGCGGCGGGGCGAAGTGGGGGCGACCTTTCGATGATTTGCGAAGGTTCGAGGTCGGAGCTAGTAAAATTCCAATCGGATTTGAAGTTCACCAAGATGAAGAGAGAGAGAGAGAGGGGGAAAAGTTTGACGTGCACATGTACACAGTTGACGGGGCGACGAGAAAACACTGGAATCGAGGTCTCAGTTCCCCAGGGATTGCTGATTTAAATCATCCGCTTGGTTGGAGAATTCCTTCCTTAATTATATTCTGAAGTTGATTTGAGTTGGGGGAAAAGGATTTCGCATTGAAATTTGTTGTAATGTTGGTTTTCGGATGTGACCATGGGGCTTACGTTTGCCATTGTGAGTTGCCTTTGTTAGAATGTACTGGAAGGGACTACGATTGGAAGCTCCTTACCAAACAGTCATTAAGGAAAACCGGGATTTGACAAATTGTTTCAGCAACATGGTGCGGTTTTTTGAAGAGAGCTGCCTCTAATAGCACACGTCAAGTTGCTTGAGAACCTCCCCACTTTAAAGCTCCATCTTGAACGTTGTGTCCTTACTAGGTCCACGCCATTGTATGGTCTGCAGAGCTCGTCATTGAATTTTCTCCCCCAGACAACCAAAGTGAACAGGACCAAAACTAGAACCTTCCTCTCTTACAAATCAAGAGCTTTATCAGCCACTTTAAATAAATTCAAAATTTTGGGCTGAGATATAAGGCAGTTCTGAACGAGGCGTTATACAGAGCCAGCTTGAATTTTTGAAAGAAGGCTTAGTCACTCAGTTGCCTCTAGTGCCCAAAGAAACACGGACTGGTAGGAGTAGTTCTACTTCTCCATTCATCACTGAGTTGTTATCCCTATTAGCTGTGAACTTGAGGTGGTTGAAGTGAAGAAGTGGCCATTCTGACGCTTTGTTGGAGAGGTCGGTGCACATAAAGTGGTTCTCAGATAAAGGCTTGACAACTTTTTAAAACAAAGACAAACTATTTAAAAAATTTCAAAAATGTTTATACAGGCTTGAAGTTTAGTCAAGACATTTATGAAAGGAGCTTGACCTCGTTCATATGGCCACCACGGGCACGTTTGAAGGGGTCGATTACTTAAACCCAATTTCCAACGACTCGGCTCCAAATAAAATATCGGCAGAAACGGCCATTATTTCGCCCTCAATGTTGGCTCTGAGCTCTTCCAAAATCTTTGACTTGTTGATTTAAGCCCAAGACTTCGTGAAGCCCCAAAAAAATAGGCTAGAGTCGTTGAATGCGCGAACGCGGCGGCCAATCGACTAACCCATTTCTTAAGTTAACACGCTTACCACACTTACTCTTCAATAAGTCGATTGGAATGTGCACTGTGTGTCTAGGCGCACTATCCTGTCAAGTCCACATCTTCCAAACCGGGAAAAAAAAAATCTGTCATCATGGCGCGATAACGCTGACCATTCATTCTTCTTTTTCTGGCCCAGTCTGGGGTGGATCTGAGCCTCAACCAACATGCCCCTCGAGCTAGCACGAACCCTCGCGATCTTCCTCCAACTGCACACTCTAAGTTAATTGAGTACTATCTTAGCCTATCCCGTCCCTGTTGCATTGTCCCAATGCCTTGGATTCGCAGACTTTCCGGACCGAGGCAGCTTTGTGCATACGCTCCACATGGCTTAGTCATCTTAGGCATTGTATTCGAGGACGCATGTCACCATACATCCTATATATGTCGTCTTTTAAGCGTTTTCTTCAGACACCATCAAGGAGAAACAGGAACAAAAATCGTACTCAGAACTTTTTCTCAAAAAGACTAAGGGCTTCCTCATCAGCTTTTAGTAGCCCTCAGTTCAGTTCACGCGCCGTAAAGGAGGACTTGGATGATCACGCTGTTGTACAAAGTCAGTTCAGTCCTCCGAGAGAGGGCTTTGTTAGTCAAATCTCAAAAGGCAGCATATTCTTCGTTTTGCGCTCACTTCTCGTCGAGCCCATTTCAGCCGCTTCCGCTTCAATGCCAGCAAACGCCCTATTTACGGCTCGCTGTATACGTCCAATCACACCAATGTCGTCGGCGAAAGCTAACAACTGATAGGGCTTTCGGAAGATCGATCGATTGATGTTGAAGAAGTCACATGGCAGCGCGTCGTCTTGTCTAAAACCTTTTCTCACATTGAAGGTTGTTACCATGGATGGCAATATTTGGCCTCATGACGCCGCCGGAATTTGGTTGAAGTGGTGCTTCATAAATTTGGATTTTTAGTTGACCAATAACGCATATTTTGTTCTTTGAAGAACCCATTGAGCCAAACATATGCTTCTTCACTGAAGATGATAATTTAAGATGAAATTCATTAGCTTGGCGCATCTTCTCTAGAACCCTAACGGAGAACAAACGTCATACAAATGTTCCATGGACTCAACACCTGAGTCAGCTTGATCTTGGGTTAGTGGACATTAAGACCCTTATGCACAATACGCCACAACGTGGTCTAAGCGGTGTCCGCTCCTTGAGAGTATCGTGTAATTTATTGATTTCGATCGTTTGCTACGGACATCTGAACGCAACTTCGATCAACTCGTTGTCTCGCTGATGCAACAGCATCACACAAGGAATTTGTTGACTTAAATTTTGCGCACTAAACTTGTTTCTGGCTGTCACCTAGGGCGAGATTAAGGATCAAAAATTTGAGTTAACGCTCATAAAGTTGCGACCATAATAATAATTGAGTGGAGCTACAGCCCGCAATGGACCAAGGCCTAGCTTCTACAACAACTACTCGTGTTGTGCGTGCTACTATTCTGTCACAAGTAGAAGGAACCTACAGGCTGAAGGCTACCGTTTCTTGCCGACTCCCAACGGCGAGATTTGAGAAGCTTTTCATAGACAATTGATACTCTTTCAGGGTTGTCATCAACTCGAAAGAGGTGGTGCCGTGAAAAAATTAAAGTTGTTCCGTGCGGGAATCGAATCTGGGATATTGGTGTGTGAGTCGACGTATTTACCCACTATGCCACAGCGACCACAAAGTTGCGGTTACCGACTCAAAAATTCGGTAGAAACTTTTATCTAAATTGCAGACGGTGCTAATTCGATTACTTTACCATGACGATAATGTTCAGTTTACACTGTGACAGTTTACTGAAAGTGACAGTTTGATGATTGGTGGAAGAGTGCCTTCACAAACTAAGTTCAGAGTTGTCAAGTCCAAATTGGTGCGTCCTTTGAAGGGGTGTATGTAGATCCGCTTCAATTTCAATTTCAGCAAGCGGTGATCATTCATGGCTGTCTATGTTCGATAAATCGCGTCAAAGTCATATGCGTAAGAGAGCAACTGAGCAGACATTTGGAAGACCGTATCTTTGGCGTTCTTTTGTGAGCTTCGAACAATCTTCTCAAAAATGATGTTGAAAAAATATGTCGCCTTGTCGGAAAACTTTTGTGACATTAAGGGTCTCGATAAGTTCGTTACTGACCTTAATGAAGTAGGGAGAGTTCATCGTCATCATCCTACACAAAGTTTGAGACTGTCCGGGTCCTTGGGTTGGACTCCGTCGACGGTTTGGTCTCTGTCGAGAGCACAACCAGAGATGACATGACTGTTTAAGATAAAGGCTGAGTAAACGTCACCAACAAATCCGCGGCTTTTCTGTTATCTCTAGATGGGAAAAACTGCAAACGACCTGTTGGCGTACTAAGGCAACACTTCACATTCTTTAGGCACTTAAGTGTGTTTGGGCTTCATGATGGTACCCTATGCGATGAATGTGAAGAAAGTAAGGACACTACAGAGCACTTCCTCTATCAATGTCCCACTTTTGCTCTGATCAGGTGGCGGCTGTTTAGCGTTGATGTGGTTGGAGCTGAAAGCTGAAGTTTTACTACATTTTACTAGAAATTTGATTGATTTGCTAAGAGGAGGGGGTAGTCAGCTGTTCAAAACATCTCACACGTATTCAAGGACACCGGCTTATCAAAAAAACTTTGTCAATTTAAATCAAGGGGTATGAGAAGAGGACGTTGAATATTTCCTTGCTCATCCCCGACGACAAAAGATTCATTTACGAACGACTTGATGAAGAAAAAGAACCTTAGCTTTACCCCAATGTGTCTGCTGCTCCTGTTGCCCTCAATACAACCGCAGCGTCTGCGAATTTGTTCAAGCAGCAAGTGGGTGTTAACTTAGAACGCAGCGTCAGCGAATTTAGGCATCAACGCCAATTTCATATATTTCGCGTTAACTTATAGGTGAAGATCACTCCTGAAGGTCCGAGGTACGTTGCTTTCTGTTGTCAAGGCCAGGGTCTCTAGAATCCGCTATGACTTCACGTCTACCTCAGACATAAGGTCTTCAACTTTTTCTCGAACCCGGAGCCTGCTACTCAAGAACCCTCTTAGCTGGAGAGTTTTCCTCCAATCGGTCTATGTGGCCAAGACATGGTTGTGATAGGCTTTTACCTTCTGGGCTATTTGGTACATCGTGTAGAGTTCACGATTGTGTCTTCTCCTCAATACGCCTTCTTTGTAGGCAGGACCATATGTTCGAAGCAAATTTTTTTCTTTAGAAGGTGCTCTGCTTGTCCAAGAATCAGTATTCGAAGCAACAGTAATCAAAGAACTTGCGCCGTGTTACAGTTCAAGCGCACTGACAGAGAAGAGATAAATTTTTTAATTTTGGACTCTAAGCATTTAAAGTCTATCGTCAGTAAAGGCTTGTCGACTTAGTAAGAAAAAATTAACAAAATCAAAAAGCCTCACTTGACCCATTCTTATTCTAAGCATGCAATGAAGGCCCAACAAGTCATCCCACGCCATTGTCTCTGCTTGTTAGAAACCAAGCTTTGGTTGGTTCTGCCCAAGACACAGAACAGAAATGGAGACAGAAACCTGGTCAAGTGACACAATTTCCTCTTGGCTTAAGTTTGATAGCGAATAGGAATTCGTCAACATGGAACCAACCAGTTCTGTATAGTGGCTAAAATAACTATGAACTGGACCATTAAATTCCATTAGAACAATTTTCATCTCAATTTCCAAAACACGTCACAACGTTTTAACGCGGAATTTTCATCAAACTTTCTCTAAGCACCTAATGGCTGTCACCGTCAACCCCATCATCGGGACTATTCTCCAGAATTATCACGCGGATTCGAAATCAGTTAATAGGACTTAAGAGATTAATAAACGATTAATGTTCCCAAAACACCGTTCCTATGGCCCACCCACCACCGCCCTCGGCCGCTGTCTAATTATCAATTCCCCGGGAACTTTCGGTAACTGGCGGCTCTTAGCGGAAAACGTCGAAGTTTGATAATTGTCAAATTAAACCTACAGCAAAAGTTCATCTAAGTCCTTCAACTTCGAAAGCCTAGGCAACGGGTCGGCTCGCACTGGCAGCGTCTCCTGGCAACGTGTTCCACCAGAATAACATCCAGTCAACTGTGCCTTGGCTTTGTTTAATTTTTTCCTCCTCCTCTTCAGCGGTAGCCTACACCCATCCTGGCGCTCCAATTATTAAGAGGATTTAAAAGTTGCCCAAGAACTTCTAAATAACCTAACAAATCCGAGGGACAATGAAAACTGTAACGCATTTGGTTGACATTTCAGCAGCGGTCTCCGGTCTTGGCCACTTTACTGGCGTCTCACAGCAGCTCGCTGCTGTCGCTAAGACACGGAAAAACTCTCTTCGGCCGAAGGTATGACCCCCAGTGGAGGCGGCGGCGAAGCAGTGAGGGATGTATTGAAGCTGATGTTGATGATGAAGAACCGTTGAACTTCTGTGCTTAATTTCGGGAAATTTATGCATAAACTTTGAAAACTTCTTACAACACACAGCAGAGTGGAGTCGAGAGTTGAGTTGAGTCGACCTTTATCGTCATTAATAAGTACAAGCGCGGTGAACGACGAGCGCGCAAGAGAGGGCCCAACCAAGGCCACTGCCACCGCCACCCACTGATAGGGGTACACGCCAGGGCCGTGTCTTGGGCTCCTGTTGGGTAAAACTTTCCTGGAATACGAAAATTATTATTTCTTCACTCCTGGGCTTCCCTGCTAATAATAATTTTCCCATTTTCTCATTTTCCCATTTCAGCACTCTGTTGCCGGGGAAAAGAAATTGAAATTCGTCCTGGTCGCCATTCCATTGGTACTCCTCGTGCGTCGTCGCCATCAGCGTCGTCCCCGTACTGTCGGCGGCGTGGTGGTTTCGTATTCCGGCAAAGTAGTTTCGAATAATCCCCCTGATGATGAAGTTTGGCTCTACTTAGGCCAGAGTTTTGCCATATACTGCAGGGGGAGGGGGGGGATGGATGGACCGGTCGCGAAGGAGGTGTTAGACTTGTCAAGAGTAAAACGCATCCTACTCTCGGGGATTTCTTTTAATGCGTAGTGACAGTGCTTGGTAGTGGTGCTGTCATCCAGGGGATCTAATCAAAATTCATTTGGGCAACATAAATTTTCGACAGCAACTTTGCAGCGTCTGTCGCAGTTGGCCGACATGCACCGGACATGGATGTCCCAGGACTCATTAATCATTCCGTGCTTCTTTGAATCTGGTCTGTTTGTTCCTGCCTCCAAATGTTTACTTGTTTCCACCTTTTGTTTCTTTTTTTCGGTCTATTTGGCTAGGCGAGAGGTAATTGGGCGACGAAGGGGTTCGAGTCAGTTTTTGGGAGACTTATGTGGCGCCAGGCGAATATCCAAATTTGAGGCACACGAAGGTGACTAATGAATGAGCACGTGGAGACTAAAATTAGAGGTGAGCGGCAACAATGAAGACGTCGGTCTGGATGATGGTGATTGTGTGTATTTATGTCTCACATGGGGGTGGCAGCGCTTTGTCTGCGGATGTCTGTTGAAGGCTGTCTGAGTGGAAAATCTTCTGAGAAACTCGGCTACTTCATGGCCGTAGCTAGGCGGATGAGTTTCGTCTGTTATTTATTTTCACCCGCTTACGGCAACGGCCGTGTGTGTGTGTGTGAAAGTTGGATGTGTGGGCGGATATTTTCATGATAATCAGCTGAACGCAATACAGACGGTTGTTAGCGGAGCCCAATTAAGGCTTCTTGTGAAAGGACCATGGGGGAAATGGAGGGGGTGCCTTCAGCAGCGGGCATTTCAAAAACATCTTACAAGGACTTTTGGTCGACCCTGAGAGCTCCTAACTGTGTCTTCAGAGAATGTCTTCAAGGTGCCGAAGTCGTTTGTGAGGTATAGCTACTAGGGAAAGGACTCACAGTGAGTCTGTGACATCTGTAGAAATAGACTCATCCATAACGAGCAGTAAACGAAATTGAGGGGATCAAGAAATTGGAGGTTCTTCGAAAGTTTTACATTTGTTGTAGACAGGGAGCAAAATATTATTTGTTACTTGTTGTATTCAGAGAATGAACGATTTCGAGAAATTTGGACATGGCGGTAAGCCGGTTTGTAGATGAACAAGATAAAAAATGCAGGCATGGTGTGCAAGGTCTCTAAAATCCTACTCTTTTCAGATTGTAAACAGTTCCCTAAATTTCAAATGCACGTGTGACGGTTGCTATAAATTGTCATACGTGAGTGGCTTCAGTGAGCGAGACACCTTGACCATCATATGTAATCTCTCTATTTGAACTTTTGTGTAGGCACCCTCTCAACATAAAACAAAATATAAATTTTCTTGTTGTGTCGCTAGCGAACTAATTCAAATAAATAAGTGAACTACTTCACAATATACATTTTTTGTTAGCTCAATATTTTTACAAACTTTTACACTCCTTACGGGCATAACACATCACTCAATAAGTTGCGGGACATAGAGGGCGCACCACAAGGAAAAAAAAATAATAAAGGCTCTCTTAACAAGAACGCAAGATTTAAAGTGGGCGCCATTCGAATTGTCATTGTTTGACATTTGAACAATTTTATTGTGTGTTAGTAGAAGGTATAAGGTAAATACAAATGGAGCGCTGCACGAATGAACAACACATTCTCATTGCGAAATTGTTTTACCAAAATGGTGAAAGGTTTGCGGCTATAGTTCGCAAATTGCGATCAACTTGGGGTTACAATAATGCTCCAAAAGAGTCAACTGTAAAGCGACTAGTACGTGATAATGTCGCTCAAACTCCATTCACCTCAATTCGACACCGAGCTCAGAAAATTGGTGTTTCCAAGTCCACTATGTAGCGAAATTTTGACGAAAGATTTGCATCTTCATGCACACAAAGTTCAATTGTCTCAGAAACGGAAGCCAGTTGACCATGTACAGCGAAGGGAGTTCGTTAATTGGGTATTGGAGAGACAATATGAAAATGCTGATTTTGCCGATCAAATCATCTTTAGTGACGAGGCCCATTTCCATCTTGATGGCTTCGTCAATAGGCAGAACTGTCGCATTTGGGGCGAGGAAAATCCTCGAGTGATTCACGAGAAGCAAATGCATCCTTAACGTGTCACTGTGTGGTGTGGACTTTGGGCTGGAGGAATTATTGGACCTTTTTTTATGAAAATGAGTCAGGTCAAGCGCAAACAGTCAATGGTGTTCAGTATCGTGAAGTGATAACCAATTTTTTCGTGCCTAAAATTGAAGAAATGAATGTGGAGGGAATGTGGTCTCAACAAGACGGCGCCCAGATCGTGCGATTTCACACCATTGGACTTTTTTCTTTGGGGTTTTTTGAAGTCGATGGTTTATGCACATAAGCCGACGACAACTCAAGCCTTAAAAGAGGAAATTGGACGCTGCATTAATGAAATACCGCAGCATTTATGCAAAACATTGAAAATTTTATTAAAAGATCGTGTATGTGCCAGCAAAGGCGCGGCGGCCTTCTGGCCGATGTGTTATACCACACATAACTTCATCCTGTTTACTTTACGATATAATAAAGAATTCACGATTTTTTTTAAATATCTGTGTTTTATTTAAAATTTAAATCTTGCGTTCTTGTTGGGACACCCTTTATAAAATGAATAATTTTTTTAGTGGCGCCAGAAGGCTAGGATTCTCTTAGCTGAAGCAATTTTGTCGATTCTCTTGATGTGCCTGAGTCATTGTAATCGTAAGCATTTTGGACTCCAGACTACATCCACTTCTTGGTATAGCATGTACAGATCCCGCTTGTGCCTTCTATTCCGTTCGTCTTTTTCGCAGACAGGACAATATATTCGAGGCAACATTTCTCTTTCGAAGGCATCAAAAATCTGGTCTGACATTTTGCTTATTATTAAGCGTTCCTCTAAGTTTAGGACAACGGGTAGGATAAGTGTCTTTTAAAGTATTACATTGGTCCGTCGAGTCAGCTGTTTTCACACACTACAATTGCGATGCGTTGAATCTCCACCAAGGTGTGATTTGTGGCGCTCAGTTTTGCCCCGAGGTTCACAAACTCCTTAACTGACCCAAAGTTGAAGCTATCTATGGTCAAGTTTTGACCGAGGTGATGTCGCCTTCAGAAAGAACCTGCTCAAAAATTCTCAAGTTAGTGTGTTTTCTGGACACAGTGAAAACTTCACTTGATTACATAGAAAACTTAGCCCTCTTAAAAGAAATAACGGTGCAAGACCTTACGTTGTCAAAGAAAGTGGCTCTTCAGGCCAGAGAAGTTCACCATCGACCAAAGCTTCATACTACGGTAGATCCTGCAAAAGACCCAAGAAGTGCAAATCGACACTCACACTCACTTCGTCGATTTAAAGGCCGCAAATGACAGTGTGCATAGGGACGAGCTATACAATGCCATGTCTAGTTTCGGCATTCCTTCCAAACTCGTCAGATTGTTTAGGATGACGATGGAAAGCTCTCGCTGCTCCGTCAAGGTCGGGAACGAACTCACCGAGACCTTCAATGTCAAAAGAGGTTTTCAACAAGGCGACGCACTGACTTCGTTAACATCATCCTTGAGAAGATCGTGCGTAACTCACAAATCAACACCATAGGCACGATCTGCCAAAAGTCGGTTCAATCGCTAGCTTTAGCGAGCCGTCAACGCTTCAGCGAGCCGTCAATGAAGCTTTTGCTAGCATTGAAGCGGACGCGGCTAAAATGGGTCTGCTCCGCTTGGGGTCTTTGGTTTCTTTATTGTTCAGAGTCTGCACGATCTTGTAATAAAATGTTCCAGCCAAGTCCCATACTGAACTTTGATTAGTGCACTACACTAGCCTCGCATTATACAGCCTCTTTGAAGATGAACTAAATCACCCTCGAACTCATTACTTTTATCATAGTACTCTCAGCGACTTGAAAATTTGTTTCTTAAGCCTAGAGCACAAGCTCTCTGCCCCCGCAAGATGAATGAAATTATTGTCCAAACCTACCACTCGGCAAATCTTCAACCTCAATTACAATATTTTACTCCAAGTGCACCTGTGCGCCCTGGCACTCACTCCCGCAAGGACCATTTGTCCATCGCACCACTTAACATTTATCACCAAGCCAACAAAAGTCCCGCCCAATTCCTCTCGACTCTGTGGCACTTTTTTTTGCGTAATTTCTGCCGACCTAGCGTTGAACCTCCACTTCGCCACCGCGTAGGCACAGCAATAAATTCAAATTCTCACTTGGCGGCAACTAAATTGCTTTCTGCCCCTCAGAACGGCCTAAACTTACAGCAAATCATAAAAGTATTTCGCCAACTTAATTTCCACTGCAACACACGCGCGCACACAGATCGCTCGGGGCATGCAAGTTCATCTTTTCAAATGAATTCGGGTCATAACGGTCTCTCCCGGCAGACCCAATATCCGCGTGATATATTGCACAACCCGTCCGCGGGGTTCTCTTGGTAGAGGGAGCAGGGCGCCCATTAAAACGGGCACCCGCCATAAATGCAACAACATTGGGAAGCGGAAAAGCGCCGAGTCCACGGTCCTGCAAGCCGAGTGCCGGGGCCAGTTTTTGCAAATTAATGCAACGCCAAATGGGTAATAAAAGTCACCCGCCCGGACCCGCCACAGAGTGAGGCCAAGGAAATTGGTTTTAACTTAGAGTCCCGCAGCCCGCCCCACATCGGGTTGAAGTCGTTACTCGTAATATGCAGTCGGGTTGAGTCAAAGCCACCGCAAGGACCACTGAGCGAACATCGAGATACAACCGCGGAACAAACCGCAAACAGTGATGCGATAAGACCGCACAGACAGGATTCAACCAAAGACTGAAGACCGCTTTCGAAAGCAAAAAAGTGATGGAGCGGGACGTGGCCCGGCTGTGATGGTGGTTTGAAGGAAGAGGACATAAATTTCAGTTAGACCGACTTACAGCGACCAATGCAATTGTTGGATAAATATGTTTGGCTTTTTGCGAGGCGGTCTGAGAGCGACGGCGAGGTCCCGGACGGGGTGGAGCTGAGAAAACCATAAATTCTCAACCGTTGAACCAGCAAAACACCAAAATAAGGAATAATTTATTTGTTTGCCTGCACATTGGCGCACACGTGCGCCACGCCATGCTGCACTTAGGAGCACGAAGGGATGTGCGCTGGGGTGTGCGAAGAGCTTAGCAAGTGTTTTGCACAATTTCATGCTGTCAGGGAAGATATGCACCAATTGTGTGTAGATGCAGCGTCTGTGTCTTCCGGGATCCAGCAGCAACATAATCGCTGTGGGGTCTGTGGGCCGGAATGGGAGAGATGAATGCGTGCGTATGCATCTCTGACATATGAGTTGGGCGGATGGGGTGCGGTGAGGGCGAAAGTCAAAGGAGGCGAAGGATCTATGCACACACATGCACTCCGGGTGAATTCTTGAAGAATCCATGCAAATCGTATGAAAGATTTGACGTAGGGATAACATGGAATTAGCTGGCGCATGATGAGGTTGCCACTGGGATTGGGACTGAGAGATCCGGAGCTGGAGTCCTTAAAGTTGCCCAGTCAGACTTAAAGCATTCCTTAAACGGTTTGGTTGAAATTGAAGTCATCCTGTGAGCAATGAGCATTTGAGGGAAATGCCTTCGGGATGAGCGCGGTAAATCCAGAGAAAATTTAGAGATGTGATTGCATGACTGCTTCTATTGCTTGTCGGATATCGCCAGTTATTTCGGGGATCGTTTCTGGAAAAGTAAATCTTGGTGGAATTTCTTGGAGGGAGTTTCAGATGTGATAAGTCGCCTGTTCAAGATTGGCATCCACAGGGGTGATGATGAAAAGGCTCCAAAGAACGCAAGGTATAACTGAGAAGCAATAGTCTTGACAATCTTGACAGTTTACAGGGTGATCAGGAAAACACAATGAAGGGAATTAATACATTAAGATACATCTGTGCATCAGCCCCGAAAAGTTATTGGCATTGAGGACAAAGCTTAACCGCTTTGACCTTTCGCATAATTTTCACCTTATTTTTCTTCAATAGAGGAGGATGAGCGAGATATATCGACAAAAGGTAAAATGCTGCACTTGGAACTTACTACTTTTTTAACAATTAGAATCAAAGGACCTTGTAACTTTGAAAACATTTGACAAAGGATGGGTGATGCAGGGACTCAGCATCCTTTACCCTTTTTGCCTTGACTTAATATACATATTTTCTGGACAGACCTATAGTCCTTATGTGGCCCTATTACGATGCCATAATACCACTTTACTGACAAGTTTGACATACATCTGTTGAATGGGAGTTGCAGTGGTAACCCAGACGGGAAACTGTCTTTTATCAGAGCAACCGGTAAGTGTATCAACTCAACACTTAATTGGTACGATCACATACTTGAGGTAGGCAAAAATGCTGCGAAATGTCTAGGTTTCCTAAAACAATGCAAAAAATACTTTACCACCTCTGATTTGGCTACAATTTACAAGGCCTACATCCGCCCTAACCTCGAGTGTAACGCTCTTATCTGGTTTGGTGCTCCGGAGACCTCTCGGCACCTACTGGATAGAATTCAAAAGCTAGCGATAAAACTTATAGGAGATAATAATATTGCGAATTCGAATGAGTCATTAGAACACCGAAGTAATGTCGCGTCTCTGTCACTGTTTTATCGCTATTTCAATAAGAAATGCTCAACCGAAGTAGCCAGCTGCATTACTCCCCTTGAAGAATTCACCCGCAATACACGGCTCGCTAGAAATGGTCATTTTCTTCTTCTTCTTCTTCTTGTGTCCGGGGTGGACCTGGGCCTCGACCAACATGCCTCTCCAGCCAGCACGGTCTTTCGCCAGCTGTCGCCAGTTGTGCACTCCAAGTTGGTTGAGGTCCTTCTCCACTTGTGCCCGCCAACTTATCCTGGGTCGTCCTCTGTTGCGTTGTCCCAATGGCTCAGATTCGAAGACTTTTCGGGCCGGAGCAGTGGTGCCCATACGCTCTACATGGCCAAGCCATCTTAAGCTTTGTATTCGTAGACGCTTGACTAGACTCATGCCGCCGTACAGCCCATACAATTCGTGGTTGAATCTTCTCCTCCAGATGCCATCAACGCAAACAGGACCAAAAATTGCACGCAGAACTTTGAACTTAAGCTCAAAGAAACAGCGATTGGCAAGTGTGATTCTGTGCTTGATTTCGGTACTGGTGTTGGTGTCTCTGTTTACCACGGAGCCGAGGTACGCGAAGTCCTTGACTACCTCGATGTTGTGTCTCATTAACCACCAGACCCATTTTAGCAGCTTCCGCTTGAATACCAGCAAACACGTCATTGATGGCTCTGACGGCTGTGTTCGTCCAATCACGTCAATGTCGTCGGCGTAAGCTAACAATTGAACTGACTTTTGCAAGATCGTGCCTCTGGTGTTGACTTGTGAGTTACCCACGATCTTCTCAAGGATGATATTAAAGAAGTCACTTGACGGTGCGTCGCCATGTTGAAAACCTTTTTTTACCTTGAAGTTCTCGGTGAGTTCGTTCCCGACCTTGACGGAGCAGCAAGAGTTTTCCATCGTCATCCTACACAATCTGACAAGTTTGGTAGGAATGTCAAAACTAGACATGGCACTGTATAGATCGTCTCTATGCACACTGTCGTATGCGGCCTTGAAATCGACGAATAGGCGGTGAGTATCGATTTGCATTTCTTGGGTCTTTTCCAGAATCTGCAGTAGTGTGAAGATTTGATCGATGGTGGACTTCCCTGACCTGTAACCACACTGATAAGGACCAATCAGATTGTTGACAAACGGTTTCAGGCGTTCACACAAAACGACAGAGATAATCTTATTTGCGATGTTAAGGAGAATAATCCCTTGATAGTTTGCGCATTCGAAGAGTTCTCCTTTCTTGTGGACCGGACAGACGACGCTGAGATTCCACTCATCAGGCATGCTTTCCTCTGACCATATCTTACAGATGAGCTGGTGCATGCACCCAAGCAGCTCATCCCCAGCCGCTTTGAGCAGCTCTGCAGACAGTCCGTCCGCGCCAGCAGCTTTGTTCGACTTCAGTCTCGATATCGCTATCTTGACCTCGTCTAATTAGTGGGGACGGAATTCTTGCCTATCATCGTCCAAATTAAGCGGAATATTCTGCTAACAGCGGAGTTTGGGCCGTCATCGCCGTTTAAAAGTCTGCAGAAATGATGCGACTCTTCTACGAGGTTTCCGTTTTGGTCCCGGCAGGCTTCGGTCCGAACCCTGTATCCACTGGATAGCTTTTTCACCTTTCGGTAAAACTTTCGAACTTCATAGCACCTCTCCATCTCTTTGACGGAGCGCTTCTGATGCTCTCTCTTTTTCCTTCTGAGAAGCCGGTTCTCTGCCCTTCTTTTCTGTTCGTAGAGCTCACTAACAGCTCTCGTTGTTCGATGCAACGTTGCCTTGTCGGCCTCCTGTTTAACCACATTTTGCTGAAGAAAATCGGCAACCAACATTAGCATTGATTAAGGTCCATAACTTCTTCTAGTGTCGACCAAAGGGCCAATTAAATTTTTTTTGCTAATGTCCGTTGGTAGTCCTCCAGAATTACAGAAGATCATTTGTTATGCACCACTCTTCACTGAGTGCATTTGTAGCAACAAGAGTAAAAAATTCCTCCTGCCAGACCCTTCATTTCCCATACATGCAGCCGTATTTCCTTTGGGGAACGCTTGACAATGTTTTTACACTTTACGTGACCCTGAACGATTATCTTTACCGAGCAATCTTCAACTCAGTCTCTGCCACCACCTAATTATAGCCACTCCCGCTAAGATAACAAACAAAATCTGCCTGTTTTACGGCTCTTCCGCTTGTTAATACGGTCCTACCCAAAATCACCCCGTATACGGCCACCGCCCACGCCAAGATACACACTCGTAATTATGATAAGGAGCACTGAGCCGCCACCGCTCTCCTGCCAGAGACATACGTTATCTTGTCACTGGTCCTATGGCGAATTAATTCGCCTCGTTGCTGTAAATTTTATGTGCAAGCTTTCGCATGCCGCCTCCCACCGGACTCCGGCAAATGTTGAATCACCACGCATGCAAATCCAGTAGGCCTTACTTTTGATGGCATCTAATTACCCACATTACGTTCGTCTTCCGAGTGGTGTGGGCTGCGGCGTCACCGCCAGCGCCACCGTCGCCGGGAAGTGTGCCAGCCCAGAGGGAGTTAATTTTTTTTGCCACCGCAATCATTATCATAACGTGCAACTCCTGCCGAGGGACCTCCACCTGCAAGGTCTAATTGCCGAGCCATTAAATAGTCCTCCATTGTGCTCGCCTACGGAGCGCAGACGACTCGGTGCGCCTGGGTCGAGTGAATGGTGTGAGTGTGTGTGTGCTTAGCAGACAAGTGCCCCGGCTTGTGTGGCCTTTATTCGTGTGTAGAACATCCTCGTTGAACCGCAGGGCTCCACTCGAGCCCGAAAACAAGAAAAGAAAGGCAGAAGGCAGCAATTATTTAAACAAACCCACAGTAGTTGTTGGCGAGGCCCCTTTGTGGGGACGTGTGTGATTAAACTTTTGTCCGACTGCCAACTTCGATTGGACGGAGTTACGTTCACCTCACCCGAGAGTGGTCCTCTGCCGTCTGCATGGCGGAGAAGCTGTGCGGGCAGGGGAGAGGGTTGATCCTGTTAAAGGTGCTCAACCTTGCTCAAATGTCACTGGCATTCACCGATTTCCGATTAGAATGTAAATTCCTCTGCGGTTACGAGCAACCAGACCAGAAAATCCTGCTCGCAACCAATCCAATTTCAAACCCGTCCCCAGCTCCGGCTGCAGCAGCGCCATGCGCTGCCAGACTGGATCGGTTTTCAGCTTTGGCGGTTTTGTGTTCCTGATAGGTTGGGATATATTTAATGTTCGGAGCAGCTTAAGCCTGGTGCATGCAAGAGCGCCGAATGCGGTTTCTCGTGCATGGTCTGCCGTCCAAAAAACCGGTTTACATTGGGCGGCATTCCACCTGCCCCTGAACTGTGGTTTTTGTGAAATGATTTCGAAGACTTCGTCCTCTTCCCAGTTGGAAGTGGGCCGGACAGGACACGAGAACGGTGAGGGGCGGGGGGGAGGAAACTGTAACTAATCGCTGTCCTTAAGCACAATAAAAGTTCTCATCATGACGCTGGGAGCCGTAAAAGACGTCTTGCACTTGTCTCCCATTCCAGGCCGACGACGAGAGGCCAATTAAACGGGCAATCGAATAAGTGAACGATAATGTGCCGCCGACAAGAAGACGGATTATGAGAAACGTGATTGTCCTTCGAGGATGTGCTCAGATCCAGCAAATGTGACTGACGCAACGGTGCCCGCGGCGGGCGGGAGGGCCTCGTAAATAATTTTATACTTGCACTACCGCCAGGATTTTATTATTCACACTTAAGCGGTGATTAACATTGTCCTTCGAGTTTAATTACCGCCTTTGCTCCTGGCCCGGAGTCATGACAACTGAGGTGCTATTCGGTTTGATGTAGGGCCGGGGGCCTTGGCGCATTTGCGAGCAGTAAAAGTGAAGTGACAGCATATTTCAGGGAACCGGTTTTCAGCAATTAGCCGGTTGATGTTTGGGTATAAAGTGAAAATGGTTCGAATGGCTGAAGCATTCTTTTCACGCAATTGTGTCTGCTGCCGGAGGGGGATACGATGCATTCTTTCTGGATCTAGCAAGATTCAAGTCATTCGTGTGATAAGGGTTTTTGAAACGAATGGGTTACATTAAGAAAAAGGAGAAGGCGTTATCAAGGCATTGAGAGAGCAGTTGTAATGAAATCAAAAGTTGCGATCGATCGTTTAAGCCTCACACAAGGTAACAAGATGAAACATAGTCAAAGTGACGATGTGTGTATTTTACGGACATTAGGACTTCTTTCGTTGTCAATAATAGTTTAGATTGATGAAAGCTGAATAGCTGGGTAGTCAACGATCTTTAGACAAAAGTCAATGAAAAAGCATCCCTGGCATACTTACAGCTTGAAACATTTCTCATAAATGACAGCTGATTCCAAGGAAGGAATTTATAGTGTATAATGTTGACCATTCAAATGGAGATTAGGCAACTTCCTGAATATCTTATAAACGTACGTCATCAGTCGCATTCGGTTGTTATAACGTTGTTATAACAGAAACTACGATAACACTTCGTCGCCGTGACGTTGTGGGTAAGTAGCGTGAACTCACGCCGAAGGTACCAAGTTCAATTGCCGGACTACATGGCACCACCTCTTTCGAGTTGCTGACAACACTCAAAGAGTATCAATTGTCTACGAAAGATTCTCAAATCTCGCTGTTCGGAGTCGCTAAAAAACTGTAGATCTCTTCTACTCGTGAGAGAACAGTAGCACGCACAACAAGAGTAGCTGCTGAAGAAACTAGGCCCTAGTTCCTTGTGGGCATAGTGGCCCCCACTCCCTTTATTTCCACCGTCCTAGATGCCGAAAACTTAATTTCTTCGTGTCTGGTCTTCATAAACAGTATCATTGACATTGATGCTAAATTTGAAGGGAACTTAATCGGTCCATGAGGCCTTAGTGGAATCGTCGACGCACCTCGCGAATAGCTTGTCAATGCGTCTCATATATAAAAGTGTGCTACATACCCCCAAGCAATATAACAGGTTGGGAGTGAATGAATGTTTTCGTCTGAGCGGATCTTGGAAACCTGTGTGGAATACCTGATTAAACATGGAACCGGTAGAATTGCGCGTGTTACGAGTCTATGTTCTTATTAAAAAGAACTTATTTCTTCAGATGTCCAAATATGATTAGCTTGTTGATATTGTTTTTTCTTACACGAAACCTCTTATTTGCCGAGGTGACTGCATGAACTAAGTTCAGAGGCTGTGCAATTAAATCTGTTGTTAAATAATGTGAAGTGAGTAGCCGGTCAACATGTGTGTTGCTAAGGAAACTGTGCAATGAAATAGTGCTTACGCTGCGTTTGGGCAGCGGGCTAAAATTGAGTGGCGGATAATGGTCTAAAAGGACTTTTGGGCATCTAGACGTGTCTGTTGATGATGAGAAGGCAGCGGCGGGTAGGTGCCGGGTAAACACTGTATGTAGGAAATGTGTTGACACCTGTGCCCGGTTCGTTTTGCGGTAAAAATTGTTATTATAAGTGAAAGTGTGAAAAAAGGCTGGTCAAGCAGGTAGAGTGGATGTAATTCGCTATCTCAAGATGATGACGCACATATGGACCCAGCCCCTTGCCACACATCTAAGGAAAAAATTACTCTTTTGCGCGAAAAATTGAATGTTTGTTTCATTTCCATCGTGGTGATGCTAGTTAGTTTAAATGAAAGAGTATATATATGCCAATCGGCCAAAAAAAATTTTGGAGCTAAGGGAAACTGCTTTTCAAATTTTCAAAATTTGAAGCCTTGGACAAAAGTAGGAAAATTTAGTTCAAAGTCTTAATTTTGTAATGTTTCTTATTTTACACCGGTGTCGAGCTTAAACCGTAGGATTGGAGACAAACTGGTCTCACGGTCGTAAAATCAATTTCGAATTTCAAAATTTCAAATCGTGATTTCAGGAGTTACGGAGAGTATGACTGTCATGCAAAGAAGGACTGACGGACACCCCGAAATTAGTTTTGATTCCATCGTAACAACGAAATGAAGCAACGTGGTCTATGTGTCGCCTGTTTGTACTTGGCTAGTTTTCATCAAAGTCGATCAATTCGTAAACATGTAACAACTTCTTGGAGTGCTAAGGGGCTCTAACTGCCACGAGGAATGAACGTGTATTTAACACGGGAACCTAGGATCTCCTGTCGAGATCTTATTTTAAGAAATGTTTGTCACACATGGTAAATTTTGCACGGGAGGGAAAGGAGTTCCTTAAATGTCAAAAAAGTAGAAGAGAGTTACATAAAAAAAATTATTAAATGGAATCTGGTATACTTCACAAAAATAATTTCAGGAACAGCTTACTAGGCCCCAAAAACAGAAAGATGATTGAATCTGTCACTACCCAACATCTGTATCAAAGAAAGAGAGATGCCTTCAAATTTCACAAATCCTGAACAGTTTTAAGAGCCCCTACCGCCATTGTATTTGTGCTGACAGTCCTTGAATAAATTCCGCTTATTAAGAATGTTTAATTTCATTGAAACTCAAACCTTAAGTTATGCATTTTGAAAAACAGACCATAAGTTACCTATTTTTACTCAACAGATGACAGGGAAGAAAATGTGTGTAAAGCAAATGGACACTATTGTCTCGAAAAATAAAATGTAGGAACGATAAATATACTTACCATGCTATCTCGTTAGTCTTTTTGCCCTGTTCCATCCAGAATCTTCTAGTTTGGAGATAGAAAGTTGTTCTACTTTTTCGACAAAGATAGAAAAAAATAATAATCCTCTAATAGCTAAGTACACAGCGAAGAAGATGGGAGTTCACCAGTGTAGGAAGTTAACTTACATCCCCTTTAAGATCTTCAGTTGCGGGTGTGACGACTCTTGTAATATAGGTCCTACCGCTCCTGTGAAAAAGTACGTTTAAGGCGTATCGGTGAGGTCCTTTTAATCGAATAGCCTAGACTGGGGCATTACTTTTGAATGTTTACTAGAGCCGCATATGTGAGGCCTATTCAAAAAATAAGGGGAATTTTTATGTTTCTTATAAAATATTAATTTATTCATCAATTCCTATTTTGTCCCCTCAAAGAAGTCGCCCTCAGATATAATACACTTGTGTCAACATTGTTTTCCATTCCTCGACGCAGATCTGATATGCACTTTTATGTGTGCCCTTGAGCTCTCTCAGCGATTCGGTGTGTGTCTCCTCAATCGTCGCAAAACGCCGTCCTTTCATGGATCTCTTTGAACTTGGGAACGCAAAGAGGTCGCATGGTGCCAAATCTGGTGAATACGGTGGCTAAGGCATGATTACGGTGTTAATTTGCCCAAAAAATTACCAACAACAGGAGGAAAATCAGCAATTTTGCAACGAATTTCGGTGACACATGTTTCGTGTCCAAAATTTGTGAAAGAAATATGCCGACATCTTTAGCATCTTCTCAAATTGTAATTCAACGATTGTCCATAACAATATTCTTCACTTTTTCAACATTTTGCACTGAAGCGTCTAGGGCGATCGTCGCCATTTACATCTTCTTAACCTTCTTTGAAAAGGGTGTACCACTTGTGAGCATTTTTTTGACTCAGAATACACTTACCGTATGCCATTAACAGCATTACAAGCACTTATCTCCATTTTCAACACGTCGGAAGCAAATTTTTTGATCCATTCTTTTTGACAGCAGCAAACTGCCGAACAAGCGAAACATGTCTAACTTTTATAACTCTCAGTAACAAAATAATTATCCTGTATTGTTTTTTGTCATTGTTGAACATACGTCCATACATTTTTGTACATATATCATATTTTCAGAATTCGGCATAAATACCGCATCACCAGTGCAAGTGCAAGTTATACTCACACGCAGATGGTTTCGTTTTCAAAATTGTTAAACGCAATTAAAGTACGCGTATAGCTGAAACTGTAAACATATATTCGAGACAAGTGTACTAGCACAACAAAATAAAAAAAAATCGATAATCGAATGTACGCAGCCCGCGAAATTTTAAAGTTCACCTTATTTTTTGAACAGACCACGTATTCTGAGTCCAATCATTTAGAATGTCTAATCACAGCCCTAAACTAAATAAAACCCGGCGGACATGTCAAATGAGTTGTTGTGTTGAAAATCAAATTTCTCTGGAAAAACACACTCCGCTTATACAAAATCCTGGCGTTTCCACGCTGCTTATATGCACACACATGCACGTCTCGCACAGCTTTAGATTAATTGAGTGTCATTTCCTGATTCATTTCGTGCCCTAAGACCCAGTCTTTACCACCGAATATGGGCAACCAACTTTCTGCTCACGTGCTCCTCTCGTGGTTACCGCCTTCTTCCTCTGCCCTTCCCCGCGGCGCACTGTCGAGCCAGAAATCACAAGTGTGCTCTCAAAACTACAAAAGCGGTCACAGTCCTCTGAACTCTTGTCCACGTTATCGTCGCTTGTTCGCCTTCGATATGAATTGTCCCCCAACCTCGTGCCATCATCCCGCATCCTTCATGCTCCAAAGGAACGTGAATTTTCATATCATATCATGACCAGGATATCCAGCGAGTGAATTTTCCTTCCGCACAGACACACACTCGTCCGTTCCACGGTATGCGCGCCCGCTTCAAAATAACCAATTAAATGCATCTGGTGTGAAAGCAGTGGTGGCCAGAGGATGTGTTCTCATGCGATACACGTCGCGATGTGTGCCAATTGAGAAAATGGCGGCGAACACCTTTCACGTTGCGTTGCGTTGAGATTCATCGAAAATTTGATTCACATGATATTTTGTTGCAGTCGCTGCAGGACATACGAGACGGAGGATGCCATCACCATCATCATCACGCGCCCTTGTGGAGCCGTTCGGCGAACACTCATGTGCGTGGGTGCGTGGTGGCGCGGGCCGCGTCTGGCAAGGCAATGTGCACTGTGCTACGGAATCATTTTAAATTACAAGACCAGAAATCAATGAACGGACGAGGCTGAAATTATTTCGACAAATTTGAGTGAAACCTTATCGTTGAAGGCCTGTGCGCTGAAACAATGCGCCGCAGTGCACGGCGAATGGGCGAGAACCGCCGCGGCACGTGAAGCGAATAATGTGCTTGGTTATTAAAGGATCGAAGGACTTGCAGTTGGAAAAGGCATCGCTGGATAATGCAAGAGAAGCTGGGTTGTCGATGCAATTTCAATTTGCTGTAATTTGTATTGAAACAAGGTCTGGGTGAAGATGTTTATTTGCCGTTCGTAATTTAAAACAATTTTCCGGAATGACTGATGTCATTGATTGGATTAGTTTTTTTCTTTTGCGAAAGATAACCATAAGAAGGAATGGAAACAGTTGATGTCATGGGTGGTAAGTGCTCTTCAAGAAACTAAAATGCGGCCGTTACTGATGGGTGTACAAATATTCCCATTATTTACGAAATGCAACGTAGTTCAAGTTTTTACCTCCACTGTGTTCATGGTAGGGCTGTCCGTTGAAAAACATGGATCTTTAACACCCAAAGGGGAACAAAACGTTACCCCTACCCTCATTGACGAAACAAAATAGCCCAGGGATGGCATCGCTCTAGACTCCAAGGGCAAGAAAATACACCTCATCAGAGAAGCTCAAAGTTGTTGTTCGAGTCAAGCAGATGTACGGTTCACACTCACAGGCGCCTTTAGTTGCTGAGTAAATTGAAACTTGCAAGCACAAAATCTGAGACCCTTTTGTAGAATCCAAATGAGTGTTGTTCAAAAACCTACCAGTGTCGTGAATGTTTTGAGTCTTCATGAGTATAGCTGTCTTTCGGCCAAGACTGTTCTTAGAAATCTGCACTGGTTTACAGAGTTCTCGTTTCCAATATTTTCCAACTCTGTTCAAGGACGAAACAACTCAGTTTATTTCACGGAAGTACTACTCTGACTTTGTGGCGTTTTGAGAGGGAAATTACCGCTGATTGCATAACCCACCCTGCAAAATAACACTAAAACAAATGTACTTCATTGGATTTGTCCTGAAATCAAGCTCATCGGGACACCACGGACACCACATCATGGGAAACGACATTGTTCATGAACTTGCTAGCCACGGACCAAAAGACGCATTGGTAGGATCCGTCAACGGATGGGTCTCTTGACAACACAACCAGAGATGGAATAACTTTCCAGGATCCAGGGTGACCAAGTGCATGTTGCCTAACGTCAGCAAAAAATCTGTGGCCTTCCTGTTATCTCTAGATAGGAAAGACTACAGACGACTTGTTGGTTGATAAACGTGACACCTCATGTTGACCATGTTTTGGGCTTAGTGATGGCAAACTATGCGACGCCTGTGGAGAAGGTGAGGAACACTGCATAGCAATTTCTCTGTAAATGTCTTGCCTTTACTCGGATCAGGTGGCGGTTGTTTGGCTCTGACGTAATGGGAGCTGAATAACTAAGCTCTCAATGGCAGAAGCAATTGCTGGGTTTTCTTCGGAAGACCAAGAAATTCCATGTATGTTGCTGCCTGATAGTACAATTTACCAGCCTACGATTCTGAGTTCTCCATTGTAGTGTTCCTCAACCTGCAAAGAAAAAAAAAATGATCGTGGATGAACATAAGTGTGCTTAAATTATTTAGAATCTTCTTCAAGAATTCACCGGGAAGCTTGTATTTGCACGAAAGACCCACATTCATACTTGCAGTTGCTATGAGTTTAGATACTCGGCCTTCAGGAACAGTTCACGAATATTGGATGCTCTTACCAACTCTACGGATCCTCCTCAATACAACCCCAATGCATTTGGAGACATTTGAGACATGTGCATCGGTACCTAATCTCCCTCTCTTCCTCAATACTGGAGTGCTAATTCCAATCCCTTAGGGATTCGAGTCAAAATCGAAATCGCTTAAGGAAGCGTAAATTATAAATATTACTATGAGAAATCATCAGAAATCCCTACATTTCGAACGATTGCAGATGGGCCGCCTGGTTTGACAAGACTATGGAAATATTCTCCTCATTCTTGCAATCGTACAAAAGTTGGTGCCAGTCTTTCCCAACCGGTCGATTGAAATTTTTCTATGATCAGGGTTTTGTGCAGCGGGTAATTGAAATCTTGTGGAATCGTCTTTTCCCCTATACCCAAGATGTTTCGTATTCTCTTGTTCTCATTGCACGGTTAACACCTAACAGATGCAAATCCAAGATTTCTATTCTCTAGCCTAATCTTATCATGAGGATACAATACAATCAAACAAATGTACCTGTGATCGCTTTGACAGACACACAGAGAAAAACAAAAACAAAAGTGATTACTGTCTATAACTGCCTCTGTCCCACAAAATGCCGACAGAAACTGACAGAGTGTATAAGTCTAAAGCTTGATGTAAAACTGAGAAAATGTGTCATTCTAGTCACACCTTCCACTCACTATGACGTAGCCTTTCATTTTGTAGTTAAATCAAGAATAATCTTAAGCAATCTCAATTTCTTTATTTCCATCACTTCTAATGTACAGGGAAACTTTCCCGAAACAGATTCTCGTACGACCACAAAGATTGATGTTGTAGAAGGTGTCCCTTTTGGATAACTATTGAATACAATTGAACTTCTTTCCACTTAACAAAACTGACTTTTGTAGGTGCCAGTATCTTGGTGGACTAAAACTTATGTTTTTATATTGCAAGAAATCCTTCACCTGTATTCATATGCAATTTTGCACACAGACAACAAACCAAGTAAGCATTTAAATGAATTAATCTGGGCTAGTACGAGTTATGCTCGCACGTAGATGGTTTCTTTTCCAATCCAAGTAAACTTTGAGGCACTAAATGAAGGTATTGAACATTAATATGTTAAAAGGTTCATCTAACATACATACCATACTCGCATTATTTTTTTCGCGTTTCTTAGCGTTCTAATGCGTCTTGGCCGATAACGCTAAAATTCGGGCGAGAATGGCCCAAAACAAATTAAGTCTAAAATTCGAAATTCGTAATTCCCACAAAACAACACATTCCTTCCGATTTGAAAGTGCAGCTCTTTAGAAGTTAAGGAAAAAGAGAGGCGGAGAAACTCTATTTTTTCAAACCTTCTAGTTTTGTAATTTTGTATAAAAAAGTTGGTGAAAAACTCTTAGATAATTATCAAAAAAAATTATATATCTGAGTGTAGAATGGAATTAATTTCTCCACTCCACTGGAGTCTCACTCATATGAGAGATACCCAAAAATCTTTCCGGGTTTCAAATATTCCTTGTCATGTGAAGTTCACCTAATTCCAAAATTTATGATATAGAAATGCGACAGGCAAAGCGAACAGGCAGGCATACCGATTTTTTAGTGGCAACTATATACTTAGAATAATTGAGTGGCACCACGGCCCAGAAGGGACCATGGCCTAGCTTCTACATCAACTACATGTCTCATGGGTAGAAGGGACCTACAGTTTTTTGCCGACTTCGAACGGCGAGATTTCAGAAGGTTTTCATAGACAATTGATACTCTTTGAGTGTTCCCAGCAACTCGAAATGGTGATGCCGTAAAAATTCGAGGTGTCCCGTTCGGGAATCGAATCTAGACCTTTTGCGTGTGGGTCGACGCATTTACCCACTACGCCATGGCGACCACGGCAACCGTATAGAAATTGAAAAAAAAATAAGGGCGTACTATTTGCATGAAATTCGTAGTGAAGCGGTTGATTTGCACTTCTTCCAAAGTAGTTTTTGAAATTCGTCTCGAAACGTAGTCGACGTCTATGAAATTTTAAATCGATCCTTCCCCACTCATATCGTTGCCTAAATGCGCACCGCCAGCTCAGAAAACCATCAAGAATATGTTTAGTCAGTCTAATTGACCCAAAAACCACGACTTGCCCCTATCCCCCCTCCACCACCCCACCAACACACACACACACACATAAAAGCCGCACGTCCTCGGTAAGACTTCCACACAAATCATTTTTCATTTGAAACAATTTCAAATAAATTGCTTTTTCCTGAATATCCCTCTGTAATTGGACCAAAAAAAAAAATTGGAGAGCACGCGAATTCCTCGAAAAGAACTGAGACACCAATTGAATTCAATCTCCGACACACAAACACATCTACTCAGGCTCCAGGCAAGTTCAAAGCGTGTACCAACCCTCGCAGGACGTAAAGAAAGAATGACGAAAAAAAAAACACAAGACGCTGTGATGGAGCTCAACGTGCTGAGCAAGAACAAATTATTTTAAACGTAATCCGCAAGCCATTGCACCTGATCCTCCATACACAGCAGTTTTTGCACAAACGACCTGCCCGCCCGAAGACCTAGCGCTTGCTGCTGAGGCAGAGAACCGGAATAGGGAAAATCCTGCAGAATTGAGTCCTGAGTCGTAACGCTTTGACAGCAAATAATCCAACTTCTTACGGTACTCACCCGAGCAAACAACAACCGTTACCGTGATTAATGACATAAAATGTCAATTGTCAAAGATATTGTGAGGGGGGGGGGTGTTGGAGGGACTCCCTCTCCACATGCAGCCCCCTCCCCAGGATGTCTGTGATTAATTCGTAGAAGAGCGCCTGTGAGGGAACCCTTTCTTTGCGGGCGTAAGACGCTCCTCTATCGGCACGGGGGACTAAATGAAAGGCAGATTACGCGTCGCGCTGAGTGGCTGAGCTCCTTGGCTCGACATGCATTAGAAATGGGTTCGTTTAACCTCGGCGGTAATTTGTAACCGAGCGGGAGCCCGCGGAGCAGCGGATGTGTCTGCAAGTGTGTCAATGCGATAAATGCTTGACTGGTTGAGATTTCTGGGATTCTCCGGATGCCCTGGATTCACTGATTCACCGCCTCGCGTCACCGCAGAGAGCACAGCATCCCTTGGTGGGGCCGCAAAAATTTGCCGAATTGTGTTTTTTTTGTGCTTCGCTTTTATCCTCGCAGGATTCTTTGGATTAATTTGCATTTCGATCGGGGGAACGTGCGCTGCCCGAGAGCGGCCGCTTTAACGAAGACAAATGATTCTCTCGTTGGTGCCATTCGAATGTTGGCGGCGGTGCGTTGCGCGTGCTTGTGTGCAGTTGCAGTGGGAGTCCTCCCGCCCCGTCTGTGTGTATTTGTGAAATAATAATGCATCCGGACACACTTGGCGTGATATTTTATCCTCGCAGTGACGGGCACTGGAATGATACCACTTTTGACCGAAGAACGTGGCCGCAAAAAACACTCGCTTGGCGGTTAACCGTGGATGAGTGGTTTCATCGTTCCTGTTTGGTGTGTTTTTTTTTTTTCCACATCCAAGTGGAGCAAGTGCTTGTTGTTGTTCTGTAATCCTTGATGGGAGCTGGACGGCCGGAGTGCGTAGAAATTGATTGGGGTGCAATAAATCTTTTGGCGGTGTAGTGAGTGACAACGGGTAATTCTTCTCGGACATGACTGACCCACTTTTCGCAGCCGCATGGATACGTGAGGTGGTTGGCCTGATGGACGTTTGTTGTGAGTTTTATTTTTAATGGCCGATTGGGGAATTGACGTGACGTCGAGGGATTGTTGGTGGCGATACATCCTGTGGAAGCGGAAGGAAGGAACGGATTCACTTTGCAATTGGTGCGCGCAGAGGTGACACATGCAACTGGTGGAGCACTTATCTCGAAGTGGTCCTTGAGAGTGCGTGTGGAAGATGGAAATAGAGTTCACTTTCAATTTCAGACGAATCAGTTTAGATGTCGGGAACAAAGTGTTCTGTCTGACTGCGGATGATGTGAAGGTCATTTGAAGCGACACAGAGTTATGGCAGCGTCCTATCAGTCAAAAGATTGTCAAAAATTATTACTGTTCCAATGTAGCGATAATTTGAAGAATATCATGTTCCCCCACGTAATGGTATGGAGGCCGTAGGGGCACTTGTTTACTTTTGTAAATAGTTATGGAATATCCTAGTTTGATCTCAAATGTATATTCAACAGAAAATATAGAGAGACTAGAGAGTAGAGAGTGTGGGTGTGTAGACAGAGTTCCCGTCATGGCATAGTGGGTAAATGAGTCGGCTCACATGCCAAAGCTTCCAGGTTCGGATCCTGGACCATCTATCTTGCATTTTTTTTTCTCGGCTCTACTTCTCAAATAGTATACCTTGCTGCAAAATGTAGAAGAGCTCGTAAGAGCTCGTAAGAGTAATTTTTCATATTGAGCTGTGAGAAGAGGAATTCTGGTTACCGACGAAGGGAGTGGTCTCCAGAAGTTGGATTATAGGAAGCAGCATCGTCTTTCAGCGCCTTCAATTTCTTTGGTTATAGACAACCTAAAAGAATTTGGAAGCTAGATATGAAGATTAGATGGTATTTGTAGGCTGAAAAAAGACGTAGGAATTTTATAATTAGATTGAAGCTGGCAACGTGGACCAAGACAATGTGGTGCTAATGGCGACAAAGAGAAGGGTGATGTGTGTGATAAGATTAAGTATGATTCGAAGGGACCCCCTGGGATGTGTGCAGGACTAGAGCCCGTTGACTTAGGACTTTTAACAGAGTGTCCCGACATCAGGTAGAAGTTAGATCACGTCGTATCAATATAAGTGCTAAAATAATCAGAGCAAGGGCCTAGAAAAGATTGGCTTGGGAAGCAGTAACCTCCGAGGATCTTAATTTACAGAAACTGAGAGCAGTAAACTTAGCAGCCTGGAAAAGAGCTGCTGTTGCGATAATATTAGGAATAAGTGGCATAGAAACGATCAGAGCAAGAGACTCTGAAGCAGCACCTAAGCAGGGACCTCATAGGATGCGGAAGGTAGGAGCTAGTGGCAGTGACCTTAAGAACATTGAAGGGATCGGACTAGGAAGCAGTGACGTCAGAGAATACCAACAAGTTTCAGAAGGATGCAGCAAAAAAAAGATCGTGCTGGCAGGAGAGGCATACTGGTTGAGGCCCAGGTCCACCCTGGACTGTACGCCACAAGAAGGAGAATAAGAAGGGATCAGAACAAAAGGTAGCATCCTCAGACGATCAGAAGAGCTCGGGGTAAGATTCAGTATCATAAATTTGTCATAATAAGCCTGAGCAGAAGATTTTGGCCACGGAAGTTAGAAGAACAACAAGCACCAAGAGTCACATGCTTACAACTAACAACAACATATATGCAGTCTGTAACAATCTAAGCAACAGAAAGTAAAACCCAAATCATGCATTGTATAACGGTAATAGAACACGTGATTGCAACACGTGATTGTTTGCAGGCTGTACCATTAGTGACAGCCAATCACGCTGTTAATGCACGAAGAAGCTGCCGAAAGAGTAATTATCTCTTTATATCTCTCTGTTGCTTTGTACACTGCATGTAAGCCCAACAACAATGCTCTGCTATTCTTCTTTTCTCATTTGCTAAAGAACTGTTAGGAACTGTGTAAAGAAAAGGTTTAAATTGTTATGTTAACGTAGTATTAAGTCACTCATTGTTTGAACTCGATTGAATAAAGAGCTATTTGTTAAAAAAATACTTTTTGGTGTTTAATTTTTTTGCGGAACCACGATTGGCTCCCACACATATGACTCAAGGAGGTATCAAATGCTATAAGAGTAGAAGTCTATGAAACGGATTTAAGAAGCCTACAGACCAAATCAAGTCGATTCCTTAAGAGGGTACTATAGTTGATGAAAGATTACGATACAAAAAAAGTTGTCGAATTTGCTGAGTAAATTGTCGTCGACGATAACCAGGTCACTGAGTTCGGCTTATGCGGCGGTGTTCATGCTCGGTTCAAAGGTCCATATGAATCGCTGGCCCTTGCAGGTTATATGAGTAAGCGGCTGTGATATCAGTCCACGGAGAGCGGTAATGACGGCAGTGTGCAGTTAAGCCACCATCAGAAAAATGCCTGTGATGATGTTTGGTTTAAGCCGTGATTCCACTCAGGGAAAAATAGAAGTGAAAAATAAGGTGAATAGGACTAAAATTGCAATGAATAAGTTAAAATAAAACAAGTTGCCTCATATTACAAGAAAAATCTTCAGTAAATCCTTGTTCATTGTGCTAGGGACCTTAATTGACTGTATTTCCCTTGTCTTCTAAAAGAATATCATCAAGCTTGTCTAAGACAAAGAGAGCCCAGCATTAGCATCCATCATGTCAAAACCGAAAATCTGCCATCTGATCCGAGCAAAAGTGTGACTATGACAGAGACAGTGCTCCGCAGATTCTTCGCTTTCTCCCAGAAATCGCAAAAGTCTTCGTTCCTTAGTTGTAGCACCTTTGTGATAGCATTTTTTTAAGGAATAGAGACCGGTGGTCGCCGTGGCGCAGTGGTAAGTGCATCGACTGCGGCGCAGAAAGTCTGGGTTCGATTCCCGGACGGGACACCTAGCACCACCTCTTTCGAGTTGTTGACAACACTCAAAGAGTATTAATTGTCTATAGAAAGCTTCTCAAATCTCGTCGTTCGAAGTCGGCAAAAAACTGTAGGTCCCTTCTACTCATGAAAAACAATAGCATGCACAACACGAGTAGTTGTTGTAGAAGCTAGGCCCTGGTCCGTTATGGGCTGTAGTGCCACTCAATTATTATTATTATTAGAGCCCCATTATTACGACGATAATTTACCTTTTTTTCTGTCAGGAAAGAAAAAAAATGCTGGGTATTTCAAAATGACGATGGAGACCATGAGCTGGCTTGTCTGCATGCTGGAGCGTGATGCGACATACGATTGTGCTCTCGAGATTGTCCACATGATCTTCACCATAAATGTTGCTTCTGGCCTTAAGAATTGCATAGGATTTGGATATTCAACTCAAAGTTACTGAACGGGTTGTAGTCTGATATTGTCTTCGTTTACTAAGGCTCCACCCGAGCCTTATTCATTCCTGACACAGTATCTGGCCAGAGCAAGTCCTGAAAAGAATCGATTTTGTATGCCGTTCATAGTTAAATAAATGGAGTCAAACGAGTTGCAGTGAGATAGCCGTAGAAATTAAGAGGAGGGATTTTAAAAGTTGTTTTCTTCGGGGCAGAGCTTAGAGAGAGCGGCCCCTTTGAAGCCGAGACAGGCAGTTCTTTGAATCTCAGTGAAATCAGTAGAATTTGAGGAGGGAAATAGGGATGTGAACTCAGGACGGAATAAAGAACCACGAAAAGTATAGTAGTGCCACATAAAATAGAGCTGCGTATACAGAAAGACATGTGGGATATGTGTATACCTCATCACCTACCTTTACGAACTTATATCATGGGGATAATTTTTACGACAGTTGAGGAAAACTACCGCACGGTCTGGTTGGAACAAGTCCCCGGGGATCTTAACCAACTGTTTCACCAGACTATAGCCTCTCCCCAAGCTATCGCTACCATTTGGTTCGCTACACATGGATCTAGAACCCGCCATCACACCAAGTGGTCTTAGGGTCTATCAATGACTCCGTTCACATTAATTAATTTGTTCTACAATTTTGATTTTAAATAATATAATAAGAAAACCCCGAGCAGGAAAGTTAGTAGAGAGAAGTCACCGATCGGAGAAGAACCCAAACAGAGTATGGCTCTCAAACCCGAAACCAAAACTACAATAGATAAAGCCACTAAACAGACAACATCCTACGACTAGCCGACTCCGTGCTCTCGTACGATATAACAGCTAACTTAAGTCAACAATAAAATCCAATATGCAATCGAATCGTGCGAACGGTCACATCCAGCCAGTAGCCTAGTCCACCCAGCAGCCAAATCAAGACAAGGCAACGCAAGCGCCGAAAACAGACGCAGAAGCCCTCTTGTCAATTGTTATTTCTTTGGGATCAAAAGTAATGTTGTAATGGATTCCTCTTTCGAAACGCTAATAAAATGTAATAAAGGGTTCTTCCGCAGTGCATGTACGACAAGAATCTTACATTTTCAGTAGCTAATGCTGCTTCTTCTAGTCCTTCCTCATGAGCAACCCAAAATTGTAAAAAGTATCAGGAATTCGGTATTCTTCCTTGAGACCTAGACCATAAGGTTTTCAACTTTATCTTCGATTTGAGCTCGAGAAACCTTTAAGGACTTGAAGGAGTGTCACTGATTTTGATGGACTCAGGCGTTGCCATTGTGACAGTAAAACCATGCCCTTCTTCGATTTTTAATGTAATAGTATCCCCCCTCCCGGCCAGATGTTAAACAAGCGTATGGCGCTCAATCAAAAGATCTCCTGCGGTCCCCCATTCAAACATGCAACAGTCAGTCATCCTTCCGCCACTTGAGCTGTGGACATTTTCTCGTTATCCTTTCTGTAAATAAAACCATAAGCCCAGGAAAGTAACCCACTTCCCATCACCACCAGTACCCATCTGCTCAGACTCCTACTTAAATCGATAGGCGACCTTGATCAGAGAACTATCGACTGAATGCATATTTCTCATTCCCTGGATTCTCCCGCAAATTCAATAATGTCCAACCACCGCCACCGCTGCAGTCGTCGTCGTTAGAAGCAATCTCCTCGAACACTTGTTCCGCCCGACTGCTTATCAAATATTATTCAAATGAGACGCTGAAAAGGAGAGAAAGGAATAAATCCCAGCGACTGCACGGCCAATCATCCGGTCGACCGCACCGCCATTGATTTCTGAAATCGATTTCTCGAATTTAAATGCATTCACCACGCTTCAACGGATAAATCACTTGTTCACTGAAACAGCTTACGGACAGCACCTGAGCGGACTGAGCAGCAGTCTCGTTCGTTCTTCATAATTTTCCCTCCCTGCCATGGTGATGAAATTAATTTGCCACTATTGAACCGCAGGGATTAACACGGCTCACACCATGCCTCGGTGACATCGGAGGCATTTGAATTTAAGGCCACAATCCCTGGGCGCAGCACTCCATTAAGCCATCACCTAGTTCCCTAATTTTCCCACAAGAAACTTTCCCTCCGCTCTCTGGCGGAGTGTGCGTGCCCGACAAAGCCCCAGGAAGGAAAGAGAAGGCAAACAGAAGCGAAAGGAAAACACATGACAATCCTGGCTGAAGACATCTTTGCCATCACTATACGGGGTAGGGTTTCGCCGCCGCCGTAAGAAGCACAAGTCAGCCATTCAAGGGCCCGAAGTTGTGGACTTTTTCCCCTGCTGCACACCTTCCTCCCCTCCCCCTCCCGGCCTCCACCAAAGACGGAGCCGGAGAAACGCAAGGCTTGCGTGTGCGGCGGCGGGTAAACATCTCAAAGCGGGTGTGTTAATTCCGGATAATTGTGTTTAATTGTAATTTCTTGGATTGCAGAGAGTGTATTTAATTTTTCATCAGCATACACATGAGCATAATGAGGTGGAAGACAATTCCGTTATAATTATGGAGTTTTAATTAACTCGAGAGGACCGGATGGATAATGACGCTCGGATGGTGCGGCCTCTTATTGAAATGTTCCCCCGGGAGTACTCACGTTGGGGTTTTTCTGCCGTCGTGAAATGGAGAACGTGCCGCTTGTGGTCGAAGCCAGCCGACAGCCTAGGCCGAGGAATCATCTAACCGCAGGAGAGACATCAAATAATAGTCAAATTCGAGGCGAACGAGGTCACGAGTGGGCTCGTAAAGTGTGGAATCTCTGGCATGATACTTTGTGATACTGCATGAAGGACACATGCTCACATTACGGGCGACTAACGGGCGCAGGGAGTGTGAGAAAAGCATTTCGGGCATGTTAAGTCCGGCTGGAGGTGAGTGAAATGGTGGGGTGGAACATAAAGTGGAGCCTGGTCATCACTTTTGCAGCGGCAATTACTTGAAGGAGGCACACATCTAGGTCAAGGACTGTGACAATAAAATCTGTGACAGCAACGATCCGTGTAAAGGGAAGTTGCCTCAATTGTGGAAGCTTATAGGGATGTTTTGCCTGCCAGATGAATGAAATAGTGAATTGAATTGAGTTTGAGTGGCAGGATGCTACAGCAGTGCAGGTGCTTCCACTGACACTTGAAGTTGGCAGGGCCACGCAGCGAGATATTTGTTCACGGAAGTGTCTATGCATTGGAAAACAATTTCTTAAAATTTATTGTCAACTCAACACTTGAAAATGCTTAACTCTGACGGATTCTGATTACGGGCTTCATTAAATTTTAACACTTTTTAAAACAGTCCACATGGGGCAAACATTTGCTACGATCATTTGAATGAGCAATATCGTTTAAAATAATAGCAGACCTAGTGGTTGTCGACAACTTCCCAATAATAGAAGCGGAGATCAGAATAATCTAGTAGTAGGTTTCTGAAGAAGACAAAAGGGAAGGATGTTCCGAGTTAAGTTAGTTAACTCGCGGTCGCCGTGGCGTAGTGGGTAAGTGCGTCGACCCACACGCAGAAGGTCTAGGTTAGAATTTTTCACTGTACCACCTCTTTCAAATTGCTGACAAAACTCAAGGAGTATCAATTGTCTACGAAAAAGCTTCTCATATCTCGCCGTTCGGAGTCGTACAAAACTATAGGTCCCTTCTACTCGTGAGCGGACAGTACAACACACATCTCAAGAAGTTGTTGTAGAAGCTAGGCCCTGGTCCCTTGTGCGCTGTAGTGCCGCTCAATTATTATTATTATTATTATTATTAACTTTTCACCTCTATTAATGATCCAGTGCCAAAGTTCTTTCCTTGATGCTTTTCAATAAGCTATTCCTAGGTGAAAAATCGCCTCTCGAAATCTCTTATTTCAACTCGTTCGTCCACCGATTGGAATAGAATCTGAATTAATCTGAATTTCTTTAATTTCTGTGTCCTCCACATGATTCTGCAACTTCACTCTACTTTCGATACGCATCATGATCCAGTTTAAGCAGCGAAAAGACTCTCTGCATTATCTATTGGTCGGAGCAGAGACTTCTAAAAGCATTCGATAGGGTTTAGCCGTAATTTTCTTCCAATCCAAACAGAAATTCAAAACTTCCCTTATATGCTGTCTATTAAAGACAAATTCATTCAAGACTTAATCAAAGACACTAAAACAACGTCACGCCTTTCCAATGAGATAGGCAATCACTCCAAAGATCAGTCACAACTTGCAGGTGGCGGACCGAATTAATTTGTACCCCCAATAGTTTATTATCTGAGATGATCATCTAGAATCTCTTTTCATCATTTATGTGGGCGAAAGTCTTAAGATTGTTTAAGACTCTTACGAAAATGGGCGTTCACATTGCAGTGCATCTCTTTTCGGTTGTCATTTTATGAGCCCGTGAACTGGAACAAGAAATGTTTCTCTTAATTAGTTCAATAAAACTCCTTCAACTAACGAAAATTGAAAAAAAGAAATAGACGCGTCCAATCCTTTTTGCACTGCTCGGTATAGTCCAAGAAGTCATATGACAATTTCTTTCTTTCAACAATCTGAGTCCAAGTCTTCCTTTGGGATCCTTGAAAAGGAAATGGCGAAGTACGCTGAATTAGACAACTTTTTTATTTCAATTAAATAGGTTTTCACACGATAAACTAGTCTCTTCATATTTTCTCTTTCTCTTTTCTAATTTTTGCATTCGTTGAGTAGATTTCTGCGTTGGTCTATATCAGACCAAACCGAATCCTCCACCCCCTATTTAAGGCTAAACTTGTCACACCCAGACGATGTTCAGTACGCCTTTCTCAGCGTTGGCTTCATCTTCCTTGTTTTCCAGCCTTGAAAAAAATATGCCTGTCTTCCGTCCGGGGATCGAACCCAGACCTACGGCGCGTGGTTCGACGCACTTACATACTACGCCCCGGCAACCACAAAAGTTATTTTCTCTCTCTCTCTCTCTGAAAAATTCATGAACCATCAAGAAGCTGTGCGTATTAGTGTGTGTACAGCAGGTGTGCGACCCATGAAGGGTCTGAGCCTGAGCTATAGTTGATTTCCATACTTGGTGGTCTCTGCTTCTAGTTGTCAAGACCAAGCTCTCTAGCTTCTGCCATCTCTTGGTCTCTATACCGGAGGTTCGGCCTTCCTCTCCTTCTCGATCTCGGAGGCTGGGAATCAAAGACTCTACGGAGATATCCAGGTTGCTGTGTGGACTCTTTGCGAGAAAACCTTGTGTTACTGATTACCATATTACAAGTCGTCGCGAAGTCCGTGAGTTGGAAGTCATTATCTGTTGTCGTGTTGCAAGATGTTCAAAGATGTTCTCCTTACCTGTTCCTGTTCTCTCTTTGTACTGAGATCCCCGTCCAAGAGCTCATGAAAATCCTCTTAAATGGAGTTATCTATGACGTCGTTCGGGACGTGGGCACATATTAACCTGGTGTTGTAGAATTTGCCTTGGATGCGGATCATCGCCAGGCTATCACTAATCGGCTTGGAGTCGATGACCTTTGATCTAAGCCCCATTCCCATAACGAATCCGCATCTTAATATGTTCTACCTTTCGTGACAACCGTAATACATATAACGGTACATTTTCTGCATTATACCTTGTCCTGTCCAGCATATTTTCTGGATTGCAATAATGTCCGCCTCATACTGCGGGGGAATTTGTTTCAGTTGATAGGTGGCTTCTGTGAATTTGATTGATCTCAAATTAAGGGAGCAAACTCGTAAATCATTGTCTTTTCTCAGGCCATGTGGTCATCGTCCTTTTATCCGTAGATCCAAAGCAGCTTTCTCTCTCATAACATTTCGTCGTTATGAGAGTCGTTAACCCTCCGCACAACCAACGCCTTGGTCCGGGAGGAGATGTTGAGCCCTCTTGCCTAAGGCGGTCGCTGCATACTACCCAAAGGATGTTGCTGTGGCTATCCGCGGGGTGTCACTAGGATGCTGTATGTCAGCTTGACGCATGCACTTATAGGGATCGCCTTGGCGCCCCGCCAGGTTAATTACAATCAAGAGCTTTGCCTTGTGTGCATAAGCCCATACCTCTCGTGCTTGGAAGTAGAAGAGTTTCTAAATTGGAATTGCTTATATTTCATATATATGTACTGATTACTATCAGTAGAATGAACCCCACATCACCAGCTTTATTTCATACTAGAAAAAATTGTTGTATATTTCAAAATTCGTTTTTCTAGAACGAATATTGAAATTAAAAAAAAACGCACTTCAACCAAAAAACTGTCAATACGACAAAGGATATTTGTTGTGCCAAAAAATATCCACCACCAAATCTCGCCAGTGTCAATATCATTCTATAACGGTTCGCCAATATTCGACTGAAGTGTCCACAGGCTAGGACTTACGACAAAACAGAGTACATGCTAAATGCAGCAAAATCAGCTTCCTGCTTTGTCAATCGCTTTAAGGTACCCCCAGCATCACTCTGCAAGGCAATATATCATCCTTCGGGCTAGAGGTGGGAGTTAATTTGCCAATTTAACAAACCAACCGAGAAGACCGCAAAACAAAAACTCAGGACAGAGTTTGCGTAAACGCTCGAAGCTAGAATATTGTATCATATCCGCTCAGATATACATTTTGAATTTGTGACACTATCGTTTCCGGGCGCCATAATGTGCTTGTTGACTTTCTCTTTGCGGTTCAATTCATTCAGTCGGTGAGCTGCCGTAGCTGGTTGTGCCTTAAGGGCTAATGTTGGCTAGATGGTGCGTAGTTTGCAGGAGCGGTTGAATGCGTTTCATGTTTGCGTGGAATGTTTACTTGTGATGCCAATATTTTGTTGTTGATTTAAATAGGGACAATTTGTTTTTTACGTTTTGCATATAGAATCACAAATCTATAGGGCAGTGAAACCTGTTTTTACATCGATTGGAGAGTCTAGACCAACTGAAAAGAATGACATGACATTGACTACAAAAACGCAAACAGATTGAGGGAGTTATGTCAAGCAAGCTGGGATTTAACGGGCCTAAGATAACTGGAATTGTAAGTTAAACCTGGGAGATTTTTTTTAAGAAGATAAATGCCAAAATTGACAATGGAGGGTAATTAATTTTTCAAAAACCTTTAGCCCTGTCTTGAAATAGCTCATTCCTCACGGTGTGAAGATTGTCACGCCTAAGCCGAATGCCACGTATGAATAGTGGGACAAAGAGGCTATTAAGTTGAGAAAGTCAGGTTTCCGAGTGTACAAAGTAAGCTCCTCTAGAAAAATTCGTAAAACCCTCGACGGACTGCATCGAATGAATTCAAAAAAAAAAGTCAAAGCCGAAGTCACTGATACTACATCGTTTTCGATTCCTATTCACATTTTAAATGAGTATTTTTCTAAGCGCTGAAGATAAAAATACAATTGTTATAAAAGACAACGGCAACAATGGTCTTGCATTCACAGAAGGGGTGAACTCTGTTGACTTTATAGCCGTCACACTCTAGAAAACAGAAGTTTGACAAAGAAAAATTTGGAATTATTTGAAATTACACCCACAAAAAAAAATGTTGGACAGTTTTCCAATTTTTTTTTTGGTTTTAAGAAAAGTGCTATTCCCCCTTATACGCCTAATTAAAATATCATAAGTTCATGGGCATGGGTCTCTGTCATGGCGAGCTGCCAACGCTATCCTCGCCTGTGCACAGGTCAAGTTGACATAGAGCCTCTTCGTGGCACCCTCAGATAAGGGCCATATATGACGAGCTATACATTTTTGGCATTCCTACCAAACTCGTCAGATTGTGTAGGGTGACGATGGAGAGCTCTCGCTACTCCGTCAAGGTCAGGAACGAACTCACCGAGACCTTCAATGTCAAAAGAGGTTTTAGAAAAGGCTACGCACTGTCATGTGTCTTCTTTAACATCATACTTAAGAAGATCGTGCGTAACTCATAAGTCAACACCAGAGGCACGCTCTTCCAAAAGTCAGTTCAATTGTTAGCTTACGCCGACGACATTGACGTCTTTGGACGAACACAGCGAACCGTCAATGAGGCGTTTCCTGACATTGAAGCGGAAGCGGCTAAAATGGGTCTGGTGCCGGCAAAATGAATTACATGCTGTCATCAAAGATGGATGCACAACATCACACTAGGCAGCAGAGACTTCGAGGTAGTCAAAGACTTGGTCTACCTCGGGTCCGCGGTAAATAGGGACAACAACACCAATACCGAAATCAAACGCAGAACTCTTGCCAATCGTTGCTTCTTTTGGTTCAAAAGACAATTGACCTTGAGTTGGCTTTCTGCAACAGCTTGATCATCCCAGTACTTTTTAACGAAGCTTGGACGTTACTGAAAGTGAACTAGACTTGGACTTTTCAAAAGAAAACTTCTTCGTAGAATTTTCAGTCCTCTTTGCGTTGATAAAGGAGAAGACTCAAAGACGAACCTTATGAGCTGTACCGCAGCATGCGTTTTGTCAAGAGTCTTCGGATACAACGATTAAGATGGTCCATCTTGAGGAGCGGATGAACACCACTACTTCGGCTGGAAAAGTCTTCGAATCCGAGCCATTTGGACAAGGCAACAGGGGACGGCCTGGTTTGAGATGGCGCAAACGAGTGGAGAAGGACAACTTGAAGTGCACAATTAGAAGAAGCTGGCAGGAGATCATGGTAGCTGGATAGGCATGTTGGTTAAGTTCCAGGTCCACCCTGGACTGTAGCGCCAGTGAAAGTAGAAGAAGAAGTAACCTATATTTATGTTCGTCTGTTCTCTGGGAATTCGTCTGGTCAAAGAAAAGTCAAGCAATTTAAATTTTAATGTTCATCTTACAATGTAGCACATAGTGTGCTTCTCTTAACTTTTTCGATCTCGACCCATTTCTCAAGAGCACGCAGGATCATCTTTCCCTACAACCGAACCAATTCTAGATTAGTCGTTCGAAGGTCGTTATGTACTTTAATTGAACCGTTGGTAGGAACCTTACCTGAATGTCTTCTGGTAGCAACGCGACATCTGAGTTGCGTGATGCAGCAGTCAAAATACACAAACAAAGCATGCTTCACCGTTTCTGGATGAACTCATCTTTCGCTTGAAAAGAGAATTCCTCCACTTTCTAAGATCTCCCACGCCAATATTGCAGTCTAAGTGAAGGTGTGTCTGAGTATCATTCCGATTCTGTCTACCTCTCTCCACGGCCTGCGCCATCCTCTATTGCCATCGCTACCCCGTCTGTGATGGGCTAATTTTGATTTGAAAAAAAATTCCTTCTGTCTAGACTTGTGCCTGCGTGCTTTCGCCGCCGTCAACGTGATCCACTCTGGCCTAAACAGAAGACTCTCTTGCACGTACCATAATCAAGTGCGTACATTCATCTCGCCAAGTCGACGAACGAAATCAATTTCCCACAGGCAAGCACCGCTGGATCCCATCAGCACTGGATTTCGAGGACCTAATTAAATCCGAGCTTGCTGCTTATACGCCAAATTACCGAATCCGCTCATCCTCACCGTCTCAACGAGACGCGTGATTGGACTGCTTAAAGGAATTATCCCTTGAGTTAATGTCATGCGTGTCGTGCAGCCCCGACCCTCCCCGAAGAGTTTCCACTTGCCAACCTTAATCACAGTCCACCCACTCGACAATCTAACGCCGATCCCTTCGCCTCCCCCCACCCACACCAGCCGAACACATTGGGCAAGGTAAACAAGTCTAGTTTCGAACAAATAAAAAGCAAAAAGTAATCGAATTAAACTTCCGACTCAAATCCAGGCCCGAATCCTCCTCAATCATCGGCCATTAATATAAATGTTTAAGTTTTAAATCCTTAATCAATCCCAACACCGGCGAGTCCCAGGGCTCCTCAACCCGTTGCCGTTCATTTCCCTAGACCAAGACGGATTGACGAAAGTACCCTTGGACGTGTTCCGAAGATTGGTCAATATGCAAAATAAAATGTCAATTCACCCCGGCCAGCCCACTGGCCGGCGCCCACCCCAGAGGATTCAACCCCAAAATACGTGGCAATTTCTCAACCTGGGAAAGGTCTCAACTTTTCCCATTTCAATTTTCTGCCCCGAAACTAAATCCTTCGCCTTGCGCCCGCCGCTGGTGGCGGGTGGAGTCGGAGGTGAGGAGTCCTTCGACGATGGCCCGAAGGAAAAAAGGATCAATCGATGCTTTGATTAAGATTCATTATATAATTTATTTCATCCCTCGGCCGATGTCCTCAGTCATTTCTAATTCCACAGCGCCTTGTGAACGGTGACGTCCTGTGCTTTCTGCCCGATTGGATTCACTTGAGGAGTCGTTGGGTATGTTCGCATAAAGTGTCCACGTTTAGACTGTCCTCGGCCGTGATGTCCCAGAGGTGCTCTCGGGGAACCGATGTAATTGGAAATCTCATTCCGTTCCGGGGCGAGAGATTGTGTGCTTTCTTAAAAATGGAAAAGAGATACACCATCGTTAGTGGTGGTGTGCTTTTGGGAATTTCGACCTCTGACCTTTGTCACTCGGACGGACGGTGTTTGGAAGTTTTGATATTTAGATAGATAAATGAAATCAATGAATCCCCGGGTATATTGGAACGCGCATGTTGTTGAGTTGGTGCTCCTTTTGACCTTTTATTTCACACTTCAAACCGTGTCAGTGGCGGTGGGTGGAGACGGTGCTCTTAAAGCGATGCTTCAACGCGACAATCAATATGTTATCGATTTTTGCGGCATAATTACAAAATATACATCCAAGTTGGAAAATCAGCTGAAGGCGAAAATCGTTTCGGTTCATGGGAGCAGAGTTCCTCAATCCGTGGCATTTCGATGGCGGAAGTTATCGAATGAAACTTGACACCAGTGGGTGGTGTTCACTTCGACCTTTGGCATACGGTTTCATGCTGAAAGTGACAGGCTTTCGTGCTTGGATTCGAGGTGAAAGATAAGTGGCTGCTTTTCCATATCGAAGCAACGAGAAGATATTTTCGTTCGCGTTCTTCTGCATCAGTGTAACTGAATGCTTGGCGATAAGGTCAAATCAAATTTTTTGATACTATTTCCTTTGACGTCCGTAAATGGGAAGTTCAAGGGGTTAGCCGAGGGATTGAGAAATTCATATTTCTTTCGCACTCAAGCTCCGATAAGCGGGTTATTTTTAGAAATGTCAAATTGTCGACTGACTTGAGATGTCGTCATTTGATTGATATCCTAGCGATATGAGATTAGCTTTCGTAGTTTATCGTGCGTATCAGGGAAGTAAAGAGCAAAGAGTAAAGAACGGAGAGAGGATGTAGGCACCAACGACATGCCATTGACCTGATTCAAGAGGCAGGCAGAGGGTGTGTGTTGCGATATGCGTATGAAATCGAAAAAGGGACACACTACGTTAGCCAAGAAAAAAATTTTGAAGGCCTCAAATGCTTGAAGTTTTGCGCTGCAAGATACATAAACTGCATTTCATTATTATTACTTTTCCATCTGCTCTAGTGGTGGTTGAACAGGACGTCGACCCTTTCCTCGCACCTCCTCCCCACCATCTAAGTAACAATGCTTTCGGTTTCGGTATATTCACCTGATTCAAATTCCTCTCCAGATGGACATAGCATCAACGCTAATGTCTTCCTCTACAACGTTGTCTCTTGATAACTTCCCGGGTCCATATGGTGATGTAGATTCACTCTTCGTAGCCTAACCGAATACTATTGGCTATGCACAGTTAACATTTCATTCCTCTGCTAGAAATTCCATCTACGATGAGGAGACCGAAGTAAACCGAGACTTTAATTTCTAATCCTATTAACCACTCAGCAGGAATGGAACATCAGTGCCCTATCTAAGCATATCTTCGTTATTTAAAGCCGGGTTGCCCTTCAAGCCCAAAGACACAGAGTCTAAAAAATGGCCAACTCATGTAAGCCTCTAGGATAATTCTTTTCCGTCCAGAACCTGTTTAAGTCTGAAGCATTGGGATAGCGCAACAGAGGAAGAATTTTTTTTTTGGTCTCAGGGAAAAATGCGAACTGCCATTTGTGGTGTGATGACTTCTAAAAGTACCTCAACCGTCTCTGTGTTTGCAATAGGCGAGAGACCTTGCCAGCTAAAAAGGCTTATTTTTTCACACCAAGATTCCGATTTGCACCGTCACATTTTTATTGAAGAGAAGAAAGTGTAAACAATTTGTAGTACTGGCACTTCTTCTTCTTCTTCTTGTGGCGCAACAGTCCGGGGTGGACCTGGGCCTCAACCAACATGCCTCTCCAACTAGCACAATCTTTCGTTAGCTGTCACCAGCTGCACAATCCAAGTTGATTGAGGTCCTTCTCCACTTGTGTGCTCCAGCTTAGCCTAGGCCGTCCCCTGTTGCATTGTCCCAATGGTTCAGAATCGAAGGTACTGACACTTCCTCTAAACTAAACGCTGACGGGTAAGCAAATAGACAACAGAACAATGTCCAATGGATGTACTTTAGACATAATAAATATCTGCCCCACTGATCATAATAAAATTGCCTCTTGATTCAGTTCCTTTTGTTAAATGGAATTCTAGGAGCTGGACACGTCTACTGTCTCAAACGACAGCCACAATTCATCTAAGCAGACTCATGCTTTTTAGCAAATTCAAGAAGATTTTATAAAATGGAATGATATTATGTAGAAATTTCAGAGGATTGATTCTACAGTAATGGGGATTAATAAATGTATTCCTGGATAATTAGAGAGAAACCTTGAAACAAGTTTTTTCGTGAAATGATAACCTTGAGACCTTTACCTTTTCCTTATGTGTCGTTATGAAGACTTGGCCAACAGCAAGGCCTCCAAGAAGTTGCTTCATTCAAAAAACTTCCCAGTGTCTCTGGAGCTTTTAATGTAACACAGCACAGCCCGGAGTTAGATGCATTGCAAACGTCCAAAAAATATAGTTCCTTGCACCATACCAATAGCACCATTCTGGAACTGTCCATTAAAGCTAAAGTTCTGGGTCAACAGCAATGAGAATTAAGACGACTGGGCTATTTGCCGACTTGAGGTGTGCTCACTCCAGTATTGTAAAGCGGACTAACTCCCTCCCACTCTCCCCAAACTAATGAGGAGATTGAGAAAAAATTCCCAACTGCAAACCATTATGGTCGGAATGTGTCTCTGTCGCTGGAATACGCACTCTGAATATTTATGGGTCAAAGATGAACGACGGGATGAAGTCTCTGTTTATCCTTCAAGCTGCCTCCAAACTGCAGCGTGTTTCAAAGGCTGAGATAACGGTAATTAAGTAGGAAATGTCCTGGTAAGAGAGCATTGCTATATCCAAAAGGAATGAGATTGTCTGTTTTGTCAGCCTGTCAGCACTTTAATCTGTTAGAGGTCACAACTTCCACTTAAACACCTCCCTCAAGAGTCGCCAATTTCGTCACTAGATGCACAAGAACTACAATGTGCACCTAATATGGACCGGCGCGCAGTGATCTTCGAAGATCAACTTGCCAATTACGGCCCTAAATCACTAATCACGCCCAGTGGGGACATAACGTCTATTCATTTCGCTAGAGTTAAGCACCTACTCCAAACACGAACATTGAGCGAGAAAAATAGAAGGTGGTCAGATAGCCTTATTTATCTTACAACCAAAATCAACTTTAAGTGTTCCGTATGACTTATCGCGGAAGCAAAGCACATCTTCGGCCTCATAACAGACCACTGTACTATTGAAACACATGCCTCCAGACTTGTCATTCATCGAAATTACCTCTGCAGAAGCTGCAGAGACGAGGAGGAGGAAGAATTCATCACTTATTTCCTCAATGCCTGTCAAAGTCTTTCAAAAAAGGAGCAGGGAACTAATTTTTAGAAAACCTAGGTGAACTGAGTGACATAAGAGTGGCCCATCTCATCAACTGGGTGGCTAGCTCACAATGATTTCAAAAGACAACAAGAAAGTGTCGATGAGACGTCACTTTGGACTTGTTCGTGGCTTTACAGATAACCCAGCCACTGTCACCTAACCCAACCTAGGAGGCGATGAGATTTTACGCCAAACAAAGCTCCTTCTGTGTGGAGAGGAATACCGAAAAATTTTTTGTGTGAAACTTGTTCAATTTAAAAAGTTGTTACTTTAGAGTATTTGAAATGAGTATCCTGTCCAATTGAGAGTCTCAAGACAGGGTGACGTAGCTACATACGTTCTGCAGCTGCTCAGAATCATGGTCCCTACTGATAGATTATCCGAGGAATTGCTTCTTCTTTTTCACTTCAGATTGTTAAGACAATTCCATTAAGTATCAGCGCTAAAACTCTGCCTTTGCTACACTTAAGGCCCTCCTCAAACTCCACTCCACTTGACATGGAAGAAGTGCATTCGTCCTTCATCATCCTACAAACGAGTGTCAGTATCATCTGCGAATCAGAAGAGCACGTCCTTGTGAAGTCATTTCAAAGAACTTCCATTTCACACCTCGAACTGACAACACCCCACTCCTCTAACCGATTTCACTGGAAATCAATTTCCCCGTCTCGGTGACATCGTCATCGGCTTATGTCTTTTATTTATATTTTTTCCTTCTCCCGGAAAAGTGTCTTCAATCCCTGCCTGTCCCGTCATGAAGCAATCAAATGTCATTCGCGAGAGCAAAAACTTCCCAAAATCTATACGACACATTTCGAATGAAATATTTACGATTTTCCTGCGAAGGCGAGACGGGGATCTGTGCTGCTGCTGGTGCTGGTGCTAATCTACTTTATACGTAAAGCGCTCAAAAACACACATTCTCACTCCCTCTGTGCAATCGGCCCTCCCGCCCACCGGGCACCGTCGAGTAACAGCCTTGAACGATGTTTTCCGCGCGCTAAAATCGCGAAATTTGCAAGTCATGAGCGTTGAGTGCCATCTCTGAAAGCTGTCAAGACCACCGCACACTACTCCTTTATACGCTGTATCCTCTCTCTTACTTTTATTCATTTCCTCCCGTCGGCGCGGCACCCGCCCCCACGGATCGTTCGGTGCAAATATTCGTACGCTGCGTTTGGCATAATTCAATTTCCAAAGAAGAAGCAGAAAAAAATATTTCATGTCTCCATAGGTTATCGATCGAAGTCTATTCGAGTCCTGCCGCCATCATAGCGCTCCAGCGCGCAAGGAGGGAGATAAAAATTCCAATTTTTACTGCCGCAGGATGGGCATCTCTAGCGCTCAAGGATCAAATATTTATTAACCCACAAGATAGATTCCACATTCCATATTTTATGTGGTTGCTGTGGGTTCCTCGATTGGGGGGGGGGGGGGTGGAGGGGGACAAAGAAAAAATGAATCTCAAGGTCACCTCACATTCCGAGCGCACACCAAAACGACGGCTCCAAAGACTGATGCGTGCGATGAGAAGGCACAAACGACAACGACGAGGAGCGGCTGCAGACTGCAGAGATTCTCGGAGTGTGCAGTCATCCTCGAGGAATTTAAATTCCGACGTGTATCCTTATAACGGGGCGAAATTAAATTTAAGTCCCAACATTCGGCGGGCGGCAGCGGCGCTGCGCCTTTTGATCCTGAATCAATTTCAGTCTAATGATTTCTGGAATGTTTGTATTGCTCTCCCTCCGCGCGGGATACCGCCAGGTTGAGCAACGGAGTCCCGTGTGTCCTGTGGCCGGTGGTGGCCAAAAACTGGAATCTGCCATGAACTGCTGTCGCGCTTCGTTTGCCCCTTGGTTACGGTCTTAGCGCCGAGTGGTCGTAAAATTCTATGTCAATGACAGTTACTCGTTCTTTGTCAAATGAATTTTGTGGCCCAAACAAAGCAAACAATCTAAGGAAGCGAACGAAACAAGACAAAGGCAACGACAACGACGACGACGTTCGTCGAGATGGATGGCTACTGATACGGCGACGACGTGGACGGTGGCGTTGGTAGCTTCTAAGCATTCACTTCCTACTCGTGTTTCATCTGGTTTTTCAGCATTTTTCCATTTTATCTTCAGCTTTGCATCCATTTACAACGAAAACTGCTAAAAACTCGGAAGAATGCAAACACACACACATACATATTCGCCGCAGCCGCCTTTGGTGGGTTGAAAGGAATGGGCTGGCCAGAGACCAAAGCCGAAGGACGCCCTCCACTTGTGTATTGGCATTTAAGTGTCTTCAAGTGATGTTGCTGCTGGTGCTGGTGGTCACCAGAAATGCTGCCTTCTCCTCCTACTCCCGCCGTTACGTGCACAACTCAAGATACACAGGACAACGACAACAAAGGCGATGATTGAACAATATCTCCGTTCGAAATGGTGCCGGAAGACCAAATGACTGTCGTCGAGATGGCCGAGTGCTGGCTGTTGGTGGAGTGGGTGGTGGTGGGATGGAGGCGGGTGGATAAAGACTAAGAAAAGAGAAGAAATGATAACATTGCCCTGAGGAATAGGCAAACATTTGAACAATGGAATGTTTGTGAATTAGCCTTAAGCATCCCCCCACTCAACGGGAAAGTGGTTAGAAGTGAGTTCATTTGATTCTGCTTCCTCGAGTCCAGTGTCTGCCAAACGAGGAAGGCACTCGGCTCTCTGCGCTTTTACATTCTCAACAATGTCCAGTGGCCACCACGTCCTGCCCGTCCAGTGGTGACAGTGTTGGCGGTCGCTCGAGGGTGGCTAATCGAAAAAAAGGGATTTGGATATAATTCCTCGAATTATGGCTATTTATTGAAATTCTATTCTTCGGCTGGATTTGATTCCGAGTTCGATTTGGTCCGGCGAAATGGGTGGGGGGGGGGGGGTGTGTCAATGGACGAGCCTTTGAGGGGAATTTTGAGAACTTTTCCCAGTTATTGACTCAGACAGAATAGATTTTCGGGATAATAGAGTGCGATCTGTTCAGTTAAGCTATGCGACGAATCGATGGCTTCGAGAGAGACGGGAGACATCCGTCGTCCGGAGTATTGTGGTTAGTTCTTTTCTGTTGAGTTAAGCACTTGCCCCGTGGGCAGTTAGTTGCTTAAATAGATTGCATCGAGCGATGAACTTGGAGTGGTTTCGTTGCAAACTGCTACAGAGTGTCAAAGGCGGAGAAGAAGCTTTGCTTTTCGGTTTCAAAGGATTGTGGCAACTATGGGTATCCTTTGGGAAAACTTTTCTGAACTTATGAATTTCCGGAATTTGTGTTTCCTGCAGGCCAGCTGCTAAAAATTCAGCTATGAAATTTAAGATGGAAATGATGCACGTCTAATTCTGCAGAAATGTCAAACTGAGTGCTGCCGACAATACGAGTATGTCCGGAGGTTCGGAGATATCGAAAAAGATGGATATTAGAGTAAATTAAGATTTTAATGCATTTTTTATTTTTAAATTTCAAGTGTATGGCCTGCGACCCGTGAAGGTTCTGAGCCTGAGCTTTAGCTGCCTTATATTCTTGACGGTCCCGCTGCTTTTTCTGAGACCCTCTTAGCCGTGTTCCTTACCGTCCAGCACACGGCTCCGTATAAGAGTGCGGGTAAGACTAGCATCTTGTAGAGCTTTATAATTGTTCTTAGAGGCAGAAGTTTTGACCCTAGCTGTTTTTGACAAGTCGAGGGTGCTAAGGGTGATTCTGCGCAGATTTAGTTGTCATTTGTGTCAATTGTCACTTTCCCATCGAGGTGTTGTTCGATGGATCTGTTCTTTGTCGACAGCACATATTTTGTTTTATCCTCGTTCACTCTTAAACCCGCTCATTTCGCCTGCTTTTTAATAGCCGCTTTTACAAGTACTTGCTGGCAACGGGCGATAATATCGATGCCATCAGCACATCTTCATGTTAACACCCGCTCTCCGCACCTTTCGTGTTAACGCCCGCTTTCCGCACTATCCTCGCCAGCACAATAATTAAGTAGTCACACGACAGCGCATCTCCTTGCCGGAGTCCAGTCCAGGTTTGGAATGGTGCAGGGTGTATCGCGTTTATGTTAGTGTCGTGCGACACAGCCCGCATTCGACCATAGCGTCAAAATGTTCTTTGAAACGAATGTTGCTTTAAAATCGATAAAAAGATGGTGTACATCGATTTGAAACTCGGTGGTCTTTTTCAGGATTTGCCTATGTGCGAAAACAGAACACTGCCGCCAGCCTTGAAGAGTCTTCATGGTTAGCCATCAGAACCTGGGGCTTTGTTGTTCCTCAGCTTTTGAATAGGTGAGCAAAATTCTTCAAGACTGGGTGGTCGAACTATTTCATCGATGGGAGTTGGGGTTTTCTAGTTTTCTACTACTCGATGAAGGCATACGGGAGAGTCTCTCGCTGAGTTCCTCTTCATAGACTCTGGTTCTCTACAAGTTTTCTAAACTTTTGTTTTGTTTTTTTATTAAACCTTTTTGCCTCTTATTTTTATTACTCAAATTTAAACTTATAAACATCTAATTGTTCTTTCTAAAAGAAAATTACAAAAACTTGGATTCCTTTCTGTTTCCTACCTAAACCTAGACTTAAGCTTATATTTATGTATAATTATTATTTATTAAATTAAATTTACATTTAACTCAGCTACGTCCATAGGACTGTGGCCGCCGTAGCGTAGTGGGTAAGTGAGTCGTCCCACATGCGGAAGGTCTAGGTTCGATTCTACGGCACCACCTCTTTCGACTGGCTGAAAGCACTTAAAGAGTATCATTTGTCTATAAAAGGCTTCTCAAATCTCGCCGTTCGGAGTCGCTTAAAAACTGTAGGTCCCTTCTAGTCGTGAGAGAACGGTTTCAAGCACAACACGAGTAATTGTAGAAGTTAGGCCCTACTCCCTTATGGGCTGTGGAGCCACTCACTTTTTATTATCATTACTAATAGTATGTCCGTAGGACTATACGAACGCGTGTACCAGGGCGTTTGTTGTTTATATGCTTTACATATATGTGCAAATACATATATCAAATTCGCGGTAAAGCATATTTTTGTTTTTTTTTTTTTTTGTTTTTAATCAAAAGCCTTAAGCTACCATAACCTATGTGAGTTTGCTCCACTGACTCAACTTTCCCGTTCTTTACTTTAAATAGTTAGTGTCATCGAACGCTGGTAAAAATGCCGTTCCTTTGTAGAGACTCCTCTGTCTCGGACAAAAATCGCTCTACTGAACCGTAGGAGATCCCCGTGACTCTGAGCAACGTCCGGCTCTTATTGAAGTTCACTTTCTACAGTTCGGCGTGCGACGGGGAAAATTATGGAACAGCCTTCCCTATCTTGTATCAGAGCTTTAGTGTCCAAAGACAGGAATGTTTAAGGCGGAATAAAGCCGTTAAAACATACCCGGTCATGGTACATTTCATTAGGGTAGTAAGGCCCAAGGATAAGACTGTTAGTTTAAGCCGTGCCTCGAACAGCGTGACTCCGAATCAACTTAAAATCGTTAAGTGGTCGTCGTGGCGCAGTGGTAAGTGCATTGACTGCGGCGCAGAAAGTCTGGGTTCGATTCTTGGACGGGACACCTAGCATTTTTTCACGGCACCACCTCTTTCGAGTTGCTGACAACACTCAAAGAGTATTAATTGTCTATGGAAAGCTTCTCAAATCTTGCCGTTCGGAATCGGCAAAAAACTGTAGGTCCCTTCTACTCGTGAAGAACAATAGCATGCACAACACGAGTAGTTGTTGTAGAAGCTAGGCCCTGGTCCGTTATGGGCTGTAGTGCCACTCATTTATTATTATTATCCTTATAAGGTTTTCCTTGTTATTCACAAAACAGGCCCGAAGGCACTGCCTCTGATACACCCTCACCTTTTCCATATGAAAAGGGCTCATATACCACAATTGGCCGGATGAGGTCCGTGTAGCAGATAACCTTGGAATAGCAAAGGCTTTCTTTGACCTGGTCAGAGCTGTATCTATGTGGATACCACCATACAGTTATTGGTCCAACCAGATACTTAGATATCTACAATTTTCATAGTCAATGGCCGTCTCAGTCGGTCAATTATGCCGAACTTGCGCCAACTGCTTGAGGCCCTGAGGCCAAGGTAGTTGCTTTCCAACTTCAAATGATGTTAATTGAGTTCCACTACAGCCCATATGGAATGAGGACCCACTTTCTACAACAACGACTCGTGTTGTGCATTCTACTGTTCTTCACGAGTAGAAGGGACCTACAGGTATTTAGCGACTCCGAACGGCGATATTTGAGAAGCTTTTCATAGACAATTGATAGCCTTTGAGTGTTGCCAGCAACCCGAAGGAGGTGTTGCTGTTAAAAAGTACAAGCTGTTCCATCCGGGAATCAAACCTAAATTTTCGGTATGTGGATCGACGCACGACGTCCACTACGCCACGGCGATCACATTTTCAACTTCAAGTCGTCACAAAATTGTTGAATTGTATCGGAGTCACGTTGTAACAAGACATTTATTTCTTCTACTTTCGGACCTGATCTATGCGCGATCTGAGGACCTTCTTGGGGATATAATAATAATAATAATTAGCTGCAAACGATGTAAAACCAATTCCGTATCTTAAATTAGCAAACTTAACCCTGGTCCCTGCTATACCACATCTCATTCCCTCCCGCGAAATGTTATCCTTTCGTTTGGATGAAGATGGCCCCGATCCATAAAAAGAGGTACTGAAGACAACACAAGTTCAATCTATTCCTCGTTTCAAAAATATTGCCCCGTAGCTGACCAACACAACAACACCATACGGCGCCACATGACATTGTCTTCGAATGCGACTGCCACAAATCAAATAACTTCTCCAACAGACACACTCACACACCACACGTGCACAGTACATTCCTCACCATGAAGCCATGAAGCCCTCCCCGTACACCGGACACTTGAACCGTCTGCCTTTCGATGAACCGAAGACCGCATTTCGCCACCTAGTGGCATTGCGGCAATTAAACTTGAACTAATTCCGCAACTAGAGTTACACAGGCCACCTCTCCACCACATGCCTGGTTATTGGCCTCATCCTAATTACGTATCTAATTTGTTTACGGCCACAGCAGACAATCCTACGAATATTCCAGCAACCATTACCTTAATCGGGACACCACTAACCGTGACAAGGCGAGCCGCAATCCTAGCCCGCTGACACCCCACCCCAGCCCGGCGTCCCAGGACACGTGAGCCTCGACCAATGAGAGTGCCCGCTCGGCCATCCCAGAAATAAACGCAAAACACAGCAAAAGCGAAAAAAAACGCCAAACACGAAAATAGACGAAAAAAACCTCTCAAATGGGGCGGATTCCCATATTTCTCCGGCATGGCCCCGTGATATGGGTCAACATTAAATGGCTCGAAACCAAAGGCGATATTTCTCATTAGGGACACGCTTCGTTGCTTTCCGAGGCTAATGCCTGACTTTTAGTTTTCATCTCCCTCCTCAGCTGGTGTGACCAGCAACAAATCCCACAGCGCTGATCTGAAAATGTTATTGTGCATCTTGGCTTGTGGTGTGTGCCTCCGCAATCGAATGGCGGCGGTCACCGAATAGGGGGAACGACGACACAGCGTCACCATATAAATGCTTCACTTCCCGTTTCCGGTGGTGGATTCCATTCTGTTCAGCGCCATTAATTTTTATGATTGTGATGAAGACTTTGATGCTCTCGATGCCCCACCCCCCCAACTGTCGCCGTGCCGTACCGCGTCGCATTGGATGATGATGTTTTCCGTAAAGTTTCTATTTTGAAGAGTCCACACACTGGCTTCGAGTGGGCCAGACGCGGTTCGGGGGGTTCGTGAAGTGCTCATATCAGTGACATTGATTCGGTTGGGAATATGTCTTTAAGTTCATTGGAGTGCCTCGGATGAGCGTTGGGGCTCCGACATTCGATTGGCGTGTTCGGGAGCTGGAGTGTCATTCGATTTTCACTTTCGAGTAGCATTTGATAAACGATTTACTGAAGTGTTATTTATGAAATTTTTCAGGTGCCCCGGGGAGGGGGGGGGGGGATCGTCATGGGATGTTGATTTGCAGCCGTGATGAATTTCCTTGCATTTGGATTGAGGTTAAAAGGGTAAAAAAGGGGGAAAGTGCTAAATTTAGACGTCTTTCAAAAACCAAAATAGCGTCAAAGCGGATTTTGGAATTCACGACTTCCTGGGCACTGTGGCTTTCTATTTAGTCTTCTCGGTGGAAGGTTGACAGAGATTTGTGTAAAACACGCTGCAAAGGTACGGTGTTCAATGGGTTTGGCCCGTTCGTAGCATCAGCAGGGTATATTGGCACACTTGGTCGAAAAAAGCAAGTGACCTTTTACACAGAAAATTATCTAGAACTAGATGAAAAGCAAGAAGAAAATTTCATGGAGTTCAAAAATTTGGGGCATATTACCCACTGGGGTAAGTTTGACTCACACAGTTTGACTCACACAGAGAAGGTTTCGTTTCCTTTTTATTTGATATAAGCAACACATGAATTAAATCTTGGAAATTTGTTGTTGATAAGACATTTCAAACGCACAACTCTTTGAAAAAGGGTTGTTCATCACATGGCTTGATTTTAAATTGGCTTCGTTTTGCAGTTTACGCGAGTTTCCCATCAAGTTTTCTTTTAATTTTTGTTCAGGACCGTTTGGCAAGTTATCGTGGAAAGACATCATCACATCAGAACAGTACCCCCAAACTGATCGGCTGTCTGACGCTAATCATCGTTTAGATATTCACGCTGCATTTAATCGACCTGCTGAAACCATTATTGTAAAAACAATTTTCGAATGGTTCGGAAAATTTGTGTCCCTGTTTACATTCGTGAATGATGCTTGACCCGCTAAACCACATCCAGGACGTTAGGCAGCAGCTGTATCTGAGAGTGTAGCCAAAGACCTTGACAAATCGATATGTCGTAGTTCTCAGCCTCTTGGCCATGTTAACGGACTACTTATTTCTGATCATTCAAGGACATATACTTGATGAGCACTGGTTTCAACAAGAATGTTCTTTGAGCCAAACAGGGCGTTTTTTTCTTTTTAATCTTCCGAAATACTAGCTGCCCGATCTGCCAGCATGCACGATTCGTAACCCCAGATAGTCGATTACGGGAGTTCACGCCCTTTCATCACTCACCACTCACCCGGTGGAACCGCCATTAGGATTTACTTCGAGGGCTTGGTAAGCGACTTTCGCTCTGCTCTGGAGGGAAGCCGTTTCTGCTTCAGCCTGTCTAAGTTTTGAATAATCTTTCGCAATGTTTAAGCATACCTCATTTCGGCTCTCTAGATCCTATCATGTAGGGAATCATACTGTCGGGGCTTGGTAGGTTTAACATCTGTCACTCTTGCGCAAAGTGGCTGCTGTGAAAAACTGCGTGCTCTGCGTCATCCTCGGAGTTCGGATTTTGTGGGCACAGCGTCGAGTTGTCGTGTTCAAACCTGTGCAGATATTTTCAGTAACCGCCGTGTTCTAAAAAGGAACTGTGGGAGTTGGTAGGTACACTCCCCTGCGAATCTTGATATTTAGGTCTTGATGACGTAGATGAGCACATGCGTCCGTCTACCTTTTGTAGAGGCATCCCATCTGGCTTGCCACATTGCTATGGCTGCTGCTCGTTCTTCTTGTTTTATATGTTTGGTTTGTTGCGGGTCCGGGAGAGATATACACTCGGAAGAAGTGAAACATTGGGCTTAATTTAAAATTTTGCTACAGTGAATTGGAATATGTACAAAATTTGTGCGGCATATCCAAACGGCATTCAGCAAGGTATGCATCGCACACTCTGACGCATCATAAGCTCCAATCACTTACGCCACTCGTCTTAAGAATCTGATGCATAATGCACATAAAGGGCTGACCATTAATTTACTCAATCTATAAATTAAAAATACTGGTCCCCTTTTTGGCCGAGCCAAAGATTTCAGCTCTAACTTACGCCAGAGCCCCGTGAGAGAAGTCTTTCTCCACTTGTGCGCGCCATCTCAACTTAGGCGAACCTCTGTTGCGTTGTCCCAGTTTTTTGGATTCTTTTCTTTTCGGGCCGGGCAGTAGTACCCACTCGCTCTTTAAGAAGGACCATCTTATGTGTTGTATACGAAGACGCTTGGCAAAGCATGCTGCCGTACAGCCCATAAAGTTCGTCGTTGTGGCTTCTCCTTCATGAATGCAAACAGGACCAGAAATCGAATGTCGAACTTTTCAACCAGAAAGCCTAAAGGCTTCTATCTTCATTCGCGATGATTAGTCCTTCAAGCTCGATTGTCTCTTGAGACAAAGAAGCAACGATTGACAAGAGTGATTCTGCGTTTGATTTCGATACTGCTGCTGTTGTCCCTATTTACAGCGGAGCGGAGGCAGACAAATGCCTTGACTACCTCGAGGTCTCTGGTGACTACTTTTACGCTCTGTCCGAGATGACTGTGTTGTGTATCCTTCCTCGATGACAGCAAATACATACTTCGCCTTTCCTCCATTTGTCCCCAAACCCCTTGTAGCCGCTTCCGCTTCAATGCCAATAAACGTCTCACTAACAACTCGCTGTGTTCGTTCTATCACGTCAATGTCATGTGCGCTAGGTGATGTAGAGAATAAAAAGAAGTCCTAGAGCATGCACAAGGGTATAATTTAAAGAAATTCCCTGGGAGGTGTTTAGAATGAGCAGGTGTCGATGGTTATCTGGTCCAAAGGCATGGAATCAAAAGCTTCAGACGTCCAGGTGTATATTGTAAATGAAGACTCAACTACCAGAATATATGTTACTTGGTAAGGTTAGTTAAAGAAGGAAGTGTTCTCCCGATACTAGAAGCCTCCATGACTTTCGGAAAACCAAAGACTGATGTTCGTTTCCCGTTCGTGTCACACCGAGATGTGTGCATTTCACAGCACTCCAAATGCCACCACTTTTAATCATATGACAATTCAGTGCTTAAAGACGCATTTGAAAGCACTCAGAACTCTGCCACTTTTTCTTCAAAATCATCCTCAAAACTCAATGTGATGGATAGCCGTAACAGAAATCATTCATTCTCACCGCATAGCCAACACGCCAGTCGTCGACATGAAAACCTCCATCACCTGAGACAATGGTCTGTAATCCCACGTTCCCCATCAGCAAGTACATTCCTCCACACACGCACACTCTTGTCCCTTCCGATTTATACACAAGCAGGAAATCAGTCCTTGTTGAATTTTTTATAGAATCACCTGACCCCATCTTTCGAATCGTACGTGCCGGTTTTCGCTCGTAAAGCCCTCTCAAGGTCACCCCTCACTCATCACTCAGCTGAAAAGGTGCCCCGCATTGCGGTGAGATACTCTAATTTCTACAAACACCACTCGATGTGATGTCCTCGTCAACGTCGTTGACGTCCATCTCATGCCGCACGCTCCTACCCCCCAGCAGGGATGACACGAGGGCCCTTCTCAATCATAAATGGACTCCTTTCCCTACACCGGCAGGGCGGGCACACACGCTCAGAGAGGGAGAAAACAAAAAAAAAATGACGAGGCGGACGAACCTAACAAGACCTTAATAATGCGACGCATAACACTCAATTACAAAAGGGAATCTCCACGCACCGCCCCACGCGCGCACCCACTTATGCCGCGCACAAAGCACCGGGAGGTGGGCAGAGCGAAAGCAGAAATTTATAGCAAAATACTCACCCCGGTAATTTTATTGCATTAATTTTATGGGCGTCGTAAATTCAGTTGAGCTAATAACACGTCCCCGTTCACCTTGTGTGTATGTGTGTGTGTGCGAGCGCGTCTGTGGGATGTCGTGAAAGGTGAGCGACGACACGGTGTTGGGGGGAGGGTGGGGGAAGATCTCTCGCTCAAGTACCTAACACCCGTGAATCCTTTTAATTAAATAGCTGTTTACTTTTCCCACACTCAGCTGCTCATCTCGGCTCGCGTGCTCGCGGGGGCTGTTCGTGTCGCTCCTCGGAGCCACTTTCCAAATCTAATTTCTGATATAAAATTTGTTAATAGATTTCGTCGGATTTATAACTTTGTTGCTGGTTGTGCTGCTGGTTACCGGCGTGCCGGGGCAGGGCGGAGTGACGGCACTTGACACGAAATTTACTCACAAGATTATAAGGATATCACTCGAAGGAATCGTAAACGGTGTTTTATTTCCGCAACTTCCTCTTTGCTCTTTAGTTTCACCGGCCTGAGACGTTGCCGGCGGTGTGGTGTGTTGTTTCCGTTTCTGATGCGTTGAGGGGTGGATCGGGGGGAGGACGGCTACGAAATATGCCCTCGAAATTCTGAGGCAGTTTATTGAAAATGAATTCGATTCTCATCTCGTGCGCGATACTCTCTCTCCTCTATCGTGTTATTAAGGATCCTTTAAAATTTAATAATCCTCGACTCCGCCGTGTCCCGGCTGCAGAGGTGAGCACGCAGCCCTTGTCTTTGCTTAGACGACAGGGCGGCGGTGGGGGGTGGGGGTGGACTTCATTTTACATGAAGTAATTTGAATTTTGATTGAATTTCTCCCCAAGGATAAGATAATTAAGCTGCTAGTAGCTGTGCGGTGTGCGTGTGTGTGCGATGCCTTGCTTTGCCGGTTTCGCGGCACATCCGGCGCGGTCGCTGCGCCAGTGAAGCGATTGTTATTTATGTCGTCTGCGGAATGAAGAAATGAAGTTGAAAGTTGCAAATAAAAATCGTATTCGCAGCGAGTCCATTGCAATAAAAAGTTATGGAGCAGTAAGTTTCAGTTTCAGTTTCAGTTTGTGTTTTTTTTTTCCTTCCTCCGCAGCGTCTTTTCACTAATTTCTGTTGGCGCGGTAGCGAAGCTGGATGATGGAAGGTGAGTTTGAGTTTTTTATTGGAGCGCGATGCAGGTGGAGGAAACGATTGGTGGAGTTTTACGGAGAAAGTTTTGTGACTGCTGGAATCCATTCCTAGTGTCGGTTTGGTTTATTGGCGTACTTTACGCAGGAATGTATCAAGTTTTGACTGAGGGTTTGAGGCATTTGATATCCTGACGGGCTGATGGTGGATATAAATACGCATAAAAAAAAAAACAAACGACGAAAGATGAAGTTGCTCTGTTCTCGATGCGAATTTTCACTGTAAGACCACGAGATTTATGAGCACTCAGGTCATTGAACTGCTTTGGGGTAGAGAAGCCTCAAGCGATCCTTTCCAAATGCGTTTTATTGCCCCATAAGCTGCGGCGAAATAATGCGACGACATTGAGTCTTCTCGTTTAAAATGCCATCAGTGCAGATGGGAATAAGGAGGAGGCAGTGGCACATTCCCTCGATATTACTTTAGTCCAATGTTGAAGAGGTTCAAAATAAGGACACACAGAAGGATGAAGTCACAGTGTGAACAAAAAATTGGGCAAGCGTAGCGGCGGATTTGGATGCAAAGGGAGAGAAACAGAGAGAGAGAGAGAGGGATGAAATTAAAGAGTACCCCAGCACTTAGAACACAGTACTGGCTTTGAAGAAGACATGAGAGCAATTTGGAAAGGTTTTTCTTTTGTGTCTAAGTTGAGGGATATGCTCCTCTAAACCTGGGCACACTATGTCGCCTTGACATACTTGATGTCAAATGAGCGGCTTAAGTGGCCAAAATTGAATAATTTAAAAAATTCTACGCAAGAACATGGTCCGCTGGCAACAAAACTCTCCGGCTGACGCAAGCTACATGTGTGAATACAAAACTTTGAGAAGATGTGTTCTCTTTAGGATTTTCAAGACTTAGGGGATTTTGAACGATAGTGCCTCTCGGGATGATTTTTAGGACTGAATATACTACAATTCAACACTTCAGCATCTAGGAATAAGCTTGAAGATTATAGATTGACATTGACTTACAGTAATTCATCTACGTGTCTTCAAGGGCCTTGATTCAGAACATTTACGCAGGCTCGTAAAATAGTCCTAAGGTACCAGTGTATGTACCATTCACTTAAGTATGTATTCAAACACAAAACATGTTGGTTGTAAGCAAAAACATTGAATACAAAGTATCATTTAGGCAATTATTCATGACTATTCAACTTACCTCCTAAATATGACTGGTGCTAGGTTGCTTAAATGGATACAATTTGTACGGGATGTAATCAAAAGTTCGTCGATTCACACGCCAATGCCCCAGGTTCAATTCTTGGATGGAACACTTCGCGTTTTCTGACGGCACCACCTTTTTCAAATTTCTGACAACACTCAAGGAGTAATACGAGGGCTGTCTGATAAATAACCGACCTCAACGTGAAGCTAGCGGCACAAGTGAAAAAAGTTTCTACTTCAAATTGTGCATATTATAATAGCTACTCGCCAAAATTTCAGAAATTTATCTTGCACCATTATCTGTTGACAGTCGTTTTTGTGAGTGTATTTCGGTGATTCCCTCAAAATGGAAAAAATTGAATATCGAGCTGTAATTAAATTTTTATTTTTGAAAGGCAATACGCCTTCACAAATCAAAGATGAGTTGGACTCTGTGTATGGTGAATCTGCACCATCGTTTACCACCGTAAAATTTTGAGCAGCTGAATTTAAACGTGGTCGCAGGAGCTTGGAAGATGACGAACGTCCTGGGCGTCCAAAAACTGTAACCATTAACGATAACATCGCTAAAGTTCATCAATTGGTACTAGACGACCGCCGGGTTAAAGTTAGAGAAATAGCTGAGATTATGAAGATGTCAAAAGAACGTGTTTGCCATATAATAAGCCAAGATTTGGGCATGAGAAAGCTGTCCGCGAGTTGGGTGCCGCGTTTGCTTACGCTAGACCACAAACGTGCGCGCATGAACATTTCCAGCGCTCTGTTGGCTCAGTTTAGAGGCAATAAGACCGAGTTTTGGCGCCGATTGATAACTGTAGGCGAAAAAAAAATTTTTTTTTGAAAAAGTCGCGTGCATCATGGTTAGGTCGGTTATTTATCAGACAGCTCTCGTAATTGTCTATGAAAACCTTCTCAAAACTCGACCTTTGTAGTCGGCAAAAAACTGTAGCCTACTGTTCCTTCTACTCGTGAGAGAACAGAAGCACGCACAATATGAGAAGTTGTTGCACAAGCCAGGCTATAAATCAAAATTATACCGAACTTTCTTTCTTTCAACGTATTTATTCAGTCACTTTGTAACGTAAATTTTGAGCAGTTTGTCAGTTCTTGACTTCCTTTTTTTATTTTAGGATTCTAATGATTATATATTCTTAATAGGATTTTTGTTGTTTTATAAGTGTTGACAGCTTTAGAATCCAAAAAGTAAGAATTCTTTTCATTTTTAATTTGTTTAAATATCGCCTATTGGAGAACATTCCTACGTTTGCATCGAATCTTTTCTTTACTGACTCGATCTGCAACAAACTTCAAACTGCTTTAATTTTCAAAATCGTTCATGACAGTGAGCCCAAATTTTTACACGTCATAGATAATTTTATTGTTTTGTACAATTGGCATCTTAGTTGATTTGACATATTTTTATTCGCGATGTATTTCATTTCTGCGCCGGATAAAGACCGAAGGAGCAGCTATGCTTGTACGATAACGGCGAGTTGCCGAATTTGTTTTTTTTTTCGATGAGTTACAGGACAATATGTCAACAAATAAAATGACTTAGTTTACTTCCCAGCGAGTCCTACGATTTTCTCATGATGGAATGCCATTAAAGCTGACTGTCACCCTTCGCTCGTATTTTTGAATGGTGGCGTAGAAAAATTAATGCGACGGAGGAAACCTAATCTTAAATCTATGTCTTTTATTTTAGTCACTAGGGGACTGGAATTAGTTGTACTAAGAACTAAGAATGCGACGGTATATCATATCTTAGAAGCAGTCTTCTAGCCTTGGGCAAGTCAACATTTTGGTGGGAGAGCGTGGACATTTTAACAAAACTCGTCACCGTCGCAGAAAGCGCGCTTCAACCAAGATTGATTAAAAAACAATATTCCACACCATATTTCTTCGTCAGAATGGATTGAGAATCCTCCGGTTGCCTGGAGTATCTTAAAGTTGAACATCGGCACCACAATGTGCGTACCAGTTCCTTGAACGTCCTAGTCTCAAGTTTTCGTCTTCGATTTGCCTTTCGCTCCACATCTGGCCCCAGTGAAGCAACTGTTACTTAGGCCGTCTGTTGGAGGCTGAATTACGGCTGGTATTCAGTTAGCCGATGTAAAACGATGTTTCCGAAACAATGCGTTTTCAAGACTTTGCCAGCAGACTTTGACTAGCAGCAGTCTGATCTGAAAGCTCTGTCCTTATAAAAGGTGTCCCAACAATAACGCAGGATTTAAATTTTAAATAAAACGCAGATATTTAAAAAAAAATATATCGCAAAGTAGACAGGATGAGGTTATTTGTGGAATAACACATCGGCTAGATGGCCGCCGCGGTTTTGCTGGCACATACGCGATCTTTTAATGAAATGTTCAATGACCGCTTTGCACAAATGCGTCCAATTTCCTCTTTTAAGGCTTGAGTCGTCGTCGGCTTATTCGCATAAACCATCGATTTCAAGAAACCCCAAAGAAAAAAGTCCAATGGTGTGAAATCGCACGATCTGGGCGCCGTCTTGGTGAAACCACATCCCCTCCACATTCATTTCTCCAATGCTAGGCACGAAAAAATTGGTTCTCATTTCACGATACCGAACACCATTGAATGTTTGCGCTTGACCTGACTCATTTTCATAAAAAAAGGTCCAATGATTCCTCCAGCCCAAAATCCATACCACACAGTGACACGTTGAGGATGCATTTGATTCTCGTGAATCACTCGTGAATTTACCTCGTCCCAAATGCGACAATTTTGCCTATTGACGAAGCCATCAAGATGGAAATGGGCCTCGTCACTAAAGATGATTTTATCGGCAAAATCAGCAATTTCATGTGGTCTCTCCAATACCCAATTAACGAACTCTCTGGCCAGCTGGCTTCCGTTCCTGAGTCAATTGAACTTTGTGTGCATGAACATGCAAACCTTTCGTCAAAATTCGCTGCGTAGTGAATTTGGAAACACCAATTTGCTGAGCTCGGTGTCGAATTGAGGTGGATGGAATTTGAGCGATATCATCACGTACTGCTGCGATATTTTCGGTCGATCGACCTGTCCGAAGGCGCGTTGTTGTCTTTACATCACTTACAGACCCAGTTTCAGCAAATTTTTCCATTAATCGCTTTACAGTTGACTCTTTTGGAGCATTATTGTAACGCCAAATTGATCGCAATTTGCGAACTGTAGCCGCAAAACTTTCACCATTTTGGTAAAACAATTTCACAATGAGAATGCGTTGTTCATTCGTGTAGCGCTCCATTTTTATTAACCTTATACCTTCTACTAACAAACAATAATAATTGTTCAAATGTCAAACAATGACAATTCAATGGCGCCAAATTTAAATCTTGTGTTCTTGTTGGAACACCCTGTATCTTTATTACATAAAACATCATTTTTTGTTGTCTGTTGCCCCGATTGGCCAACAGCATTAAAGAACACAACAGTTTTCGAACAGGAAGCAATACCTTACGAAAGGACTCTCTTTCGAAAAATCAAGCATTGAGAAGCGCAGACCATGTATTCGTATTTTAACTGTCAATAAATATCCACCCAAATTGAATAGAATCTTGGTCATCTATCGCGCCTTATATGTCCCTACCTGCAGAACCGTAGACTAGAAACCTTTTGCCGACTTGACTTTAACATCGGTTCGTTTTCTTTTGGTTTCGAATCTCCTCTCCTCGCATCTCATCTATTTCCAACCCTCCATCAAATTCAATTCTCAATCGATAGCCATTCACGCAATTGCCCGTTCAAGGCTGGTTAATTCATTACGCAGAACATCACCATCACCGCGCAAAGTTTCACCAATTATGTCAGCCGACAATTTATCTCATCTCGTGTCGCCAGTCGAGTGTAACAGCCCCGCCCGCCGAGCGCATAGCACAATTAAAACTGACAACCGCCGTCATCATGGGAAGTCCTTAAAAACTCTCGAAAAGTGTAAATTTCACATCGATCGACGTAATGGCGTATTCGTGAATTGCGAAACCCGTAATTAACCAATTAATGTCTTCATGAATATCAAGTTTCGGCCACAAAATCGCTCGTAAAAACCAGCACAAAAAAAAAATGTCGACGAAGAGCGAGAGAAACTACAACGAGGACTTTGTTGCGGTTGCCGACCAACAAACATCGGACTTTTACCAATCATATCTCATAAAAATTAATTCAATTACCGTCAATGTGCGCGCGGGCTTGTGCTGCTTGCTGACCCGCCATTTCTGCCCGGAAACACCCAAACGAACGGAGCGCAGCAATGGCAGTAAAAATCGTCGAAATAAAATAAAGCATCCGCCTCGGCCAATCGATGCGGGGCGCGAGGGTCCTTTATTTCCGACAATGTAACTCGTAAAACTTTTGCCTTTCCTGCTGCCCCCTGCAGTGGCTCCTGAACCATATGATCACGGTCATCATGGCCATCGTGCTCGTCGTGGTGCTCGCTGTCGTGAACGCCGACATCGTCAGCGAACACTCTCTCGGATGTGTGCTACGTATCCCACATCCAGGTGATTGAGCATCGTAATTGCAAAAAAGAACCGGAAAGAACGGCAAAAAGTTCTCGCAACGGCAACGGGAACAGCAACAGCAACGAGAGGCGATTCGTTTTTACGTTTTGAGCCGAGGAGCTGACAGGCCATGGGTTTGCTCGTAACTGCCGTAACCGCCAGCACATCAGTTGCCGTTATAATTAGTCGCAACGTCCAGTGAACCGTAATTAAAATTTTAATTTCAAAACTTTTCCAATAATTGAAAGGTTCGATGATGAGTACGAGGACGACGCCGATGATGCCGATGCCGTCGATGCCGTCGATGCCGATGATGATGACGACCTGCCCGATGATGATGTTGATTCTACGGAATCACTCGCTCTGATGATGATGACGATGACGACGACTACGATGACGACGATGATGATGATGACGATGATTGTGGTGGAAAATGGCAGGAGAATTGTGTTTGGGATTTTATTCCTTTCAGTCGAATGCTCTTCACTGCCGTCTACCGCAGGATGTCGGCGGCAAAGTTATTTGCACGCTCGGCGAACTTGTGAAAGCAACGAATCGGGCCAACGTCAGCGCGTCAGGAAATTCAGCAGCAGGTAAACTGACGTTCGTTCCATCTGATGTGGCAGCACTCAATTCTGACTTGTGTTTCAATTACTGCACAGATACTCATTATTTGCTTGGACCGTATTTATGCACCACCCCGGTGTGTCAATGCGTGTTTTTGTGGGCGTGTTGTGTGTCTGTGTGTGAGTCTTGGGTAAAGGAACTGCAACTTTTAATGATCCTGGGACATAGGGATATGTGCTTTTTTCCATGTGCTTAAAAAGGCGTGTGGATGCACTGCAAAGAGTATCGGTTCTCTTGGAGGTCGTTGCACTGTGGGAAGTACCCTTCTGAGATATCCGGTTGTGTGAGAGAATTTAGACGAGTTGAATGCCTGTGGTGGAGATGGTACTGACGGCTTTACATGCACAGAAGTTGGCTGAACAAAGGCTTACTTCCTTTGCAATCAACAACTTTTGGGACATTGAGATGGTTTTAAACTTTCACGCGGGAGTGGAGGAGTTGTACCGTTTGGTATAAAGAGAGACACACATATCACAGCACGAGTACTGTGATGAGGAAAGGAGGGAGAAAGTAGCACTTTTCTGTTTGGAAATAGGCAGAGCATGAATTGCAAAAAATTTTATTGTGTCTGCAGTACAGACTCATATAAGAAGGGAGGTGTGTAAAAATGGAAACCACTTGAAAAGAAAAATGTAAATCTAAGATGGAACAATCGGTGCTTAGAAATAAAGTCCATAACAGTGAAACTCCGCTTCCGTCAGAAAAAATTTTCAAAACCACAAGTTCCGACAATCGCAGTGAACTTTAAGCTCATATAGCGTAGCAAGGACCCAACAAGTCTACTGACACCGATGGCATACTTTCCAGAGCAAGAAGGAATGAGATGGTGCGACAAACAAGTCAATTCGGCCATCAGATGTTATATGCAGAAGGAGAGGGTGTACATTGTGAGGTGCTTCAGCATCGTATGCCTCATCAATGGTTTTGTCCTTAATTCCGAAGTATGGGTCTCCTTTACGTAGCATTAAAAATCATGGCGCATGTTTTTTTTTTTGTCTTGAGCCGTACAATGCATGCTCGCTGGTCATTACAATTTCTTGTTTCAGGCGAGAATCTAATATCTACATCTCTCGGATTTAAATTTGTTCCAGAACACCACTTCCACCACCACTTAAAATCATTTCTTCTTTTGACTGATGTCTGTTCGCGTCACCCAAGTTCATTTGTTAGTGAAGGATAACGATAAAATTCGGCTGAATATACACCCCCGACGAAAACTTCTAGTATCAAGGTAGAACTTTAAAACGCGATGCACTGTCATTTTTTTACACAATTTTTGAGGAGCGCGTGCGTTGCTCATTTGCAGTTACATACTACCCAGTGAAAATGGTCCACGCAACTGCTCGAATATTTAAAAGGCATTGACATGACAAGTGGGTAAATTCGTCGACTCACACGCCAAGATCTCAGGATCGATTTCCGGACGGGTCACCACCACTTTTGAGTTGCTGACAACACTCAAAGCTTCGCAAAAATCGCCCTTCGGAGTCGACAAAAAACTGTAGGTCGCTCCCACTCGTGAGAGGACAGTAGTACGCACACCACGAGTAGTTGTTGTAGAAACTAGGCCTTGGTCCCATGTGGGCTGTAGTGCCGCTCAATTATTGTTATTATTAAAATTCCCCTTACGGACAACCTTCTAAGGCGGGCCTTTCTCCAGATATCCGGTATGAAAAAAAGTGTTGAGGCAGCCAAGGGATTCACAGGAGGAGCTTTGTTGAACAGCGTGCTCTTGGTGTTGAAACAATAAAAAAATATTCCATTACAACTGACTTTTTAATAAGTTAACACAAGATTACTTAAAATCTCTCTATCAACGCTCTTTCAACTTTTTCGTTGTGTATACGTTTTCTTCTTCTCAGTTTTTTCTTATCCAGACTACCTGATTTTTTTATGTTGTGCACTAACGCGGGTACTTATGTCCTCAACTAAGTAGTTGTACTCCTTACACACTCGAAGCAAGGAAATACAATTGAAATAAAAGAAGAGCACATTTATTTAACAGCGTCCCTTGCTTCCTTCCAACCCTATGTATGATGCGAGAAGTGTTGTAAGAATTACAAAAGAAGTTTGAAGAATTTAGTACATTTTGATGAGTACTACATTTTAACTGTCAATCAAAAACGGCGACATTTCATTTTTGAGGCATGTGTTATTCAAGAAAGGAGGAAATGTACAATTTTAAGATCAACCTCCAATGATTTGGAGAGCCGCAAGCCATTCGATGACGGAGGCGTTACCCCACAGTTAAGCTGGAAGAGTCGATTTTGTTCTCGGGATGCATGGCGGCAATAGGTATGGGAGACAAGATTTTAAGAGCTGGCCTAAATATGTGAAAGAATGATTATTATACCTGACGCCGAAGTTACTGGACCATCCACTACCACCCTAGATCTTGATTCTATCGAATAACTGTAGCCCTATCTTGACAATCCAAAAAGTCTGTAAAAAGCAGAAACTCAGTAAGTGGATGATGCTGAATGACTCTAGACAAACTCATTAGTAGCTATTAGTTAGAATTTAATAAACAGCTTTAAACGGGAAAAAAGCTTTATTGCCCATGACAGCAATCGACTGATTCGTGGTCAGGTTTGATTTTCAATAGGCTTTTCAGATCACTTTACAGATCACCCAGCACTTTTGTCAAGCTGCTTTGTGATTTTTCTTCAGTATCATTTGGCAAGTCCTCTTGGAAACCTCAACACCTCACCTGCATCTCCAAATTGTTCAGCTTTAGTTATCAGATTTGAGGATAGATATACCTATTCTATTCGCAACTTGATTCGCAATATGATACGCGACCAGTTAGACCACATCCATCAAGAAATGAAGAGACTTTAGCAACTGTAGTTGAGAGGGTACGTAAAGACCGTGACGGATCGATTCGGAGTCGTTTGTTCTCAACAGCTTGGATTCCGGTATTCGATAACTTGGCGTAGTTAACTTGAGGATTTTGGCCTCAAATGCTACACAATTCAAATTGTGCTGAGTTGAATCCAGGCGACCTGAATCTGCGTCGATGAAAACACGACTTTTTATTGTGAAATTTTCTTCATTAGTAAACAATATTGGGTGATGAGCAGCCTTAAATGTACTAAGAGCTATCATTGCCTTCACTAGGAACAACAGATGTAATCTATAAGCTGGTGAAGTCAATGGACTATTTTCTAAAAAAAAAATGACACGAATTTAGTTGTTAACGTCAATGGTAATCGTAAACCGCCTTGTCAACCGTGAGCTGTGGTTTCAATGAGGCGTACCGCAAAGCACGTAAAACAATGGACTTGGAAAATAATTTAAGTGAGCACTTAATTTCACGTTTTTCTGGTGTAAGTCGGGCGCCTAAATCGGAGGTCATAAATCCTTTGGACTATTTTCTCTGTGTAAGACCAAAGATCTTTAGGAAGAAGCCAGCTAGGTTTGACGCTTTGGAACAGGTGTTATCCACGAGATATCAGTCGCTTTTCTCGAACTTGTAGCACAAAGCTGAATATTTTAAATGGACCACATCGGACGACGTTGTGGTCGCCGTGGCGTACTGGATAAGTGCGTCGACCCACACGCCGAAGGAATAGGTTCGATTGCCGAACGGGACACTTCGCATTTTTGCACGGCACCAGTTCTTTTGAGTTGCTGACAACACTCAAGGTATCAATTGTCTCTAAAAAAGCTTCTAAGACCTCGCCGTTCGGTGTCGCCAAGAAACTGTAGCACGATTTGGTTTTGAAGAAGCTAGTCCCTGGTCCTTTTGTAGGCATTAGTGGTTTTCAATTATTATTATTCACATCAGACGACGTTGTAGCCACCATTTACATGATATTTTTTTTTTCAAAAATTAATGGCATTTATTTTTCTTTCAACTGATATTAAAAATGTTTAGTTCCCTTTCAAGCATATGTGTTTTATTTAACACTGAAAATCAAACCTCACGATGAATTACTCTTAATTTACTGCTGTTTGAGCCAAACACACTAAAACACATTCGTAAAAAGACTGAAGTCATGACCACGAGAACACATACAGGTAATAGTTTCCACCACGATTAAAATAACGAAACAATAGTTCTCACACAGGACGTTCATCACACTCCCGCCCCTCATAAAACTACCACCCTCCTTCCCCCGTGCAACAAAAATCTCATTTATTGCTTAACAGGAACTAATCCCATTAAGCAATTGCAACTGCTTTCATATGCATTCACTTGTCCGTTGAAATTCACAAGTTCACGGAACGCATGAGTGGGGATTTTTAAAATGCTTCCGAATGCCCTCATTCGTCTCCGCGGACGGCATTGTTTTCATTTTAATTGGCATCCCCCGTACCTGCCCGCACGAGAACACATTTAGTTTCATGGAAATCATAAAATCCATCTCATGCATAAATTATTTGACAATTTATTGCATAAGTTGGGCGTGTAGCTGTAGCCGGCAAAAGTGCGCAGGCACCCTCAGTACCGCTCCGCCAGAAAAAACAATTGCGCTGCATTGTTTTCCAACAACTTTCGACATTTTGCTTGTTGTTATTGTTGGCGTAAGTGCCTTTTCCGTCCCTCCCCACCTCCTATTTCACTACACTCGTACATTTTTTTTGCCAAGAATTAGTTTAAATGAAAATGAAAACTTAGCAGATTGCTGGCACCCAGCAACGCCCATGCCCGTTCGGCGACTCTGGCTCTGACTCTGACTCTACACGTACCCACACCCCCACACAGAGACGGAGGGCCACGCTCAAGAAACAATAGTTTCACTTCATCCTGGACAAACGCGTCTTACATTTCTGCATTTTTTATAAGAAACCAGCGAGCGCACAGGTCTGGGTGATCTGGAGGAGGGACGAAAAAAAAAATATTTAATCAAGTTCTTTCCTTTGGTGAAGGAATCTTATAAGGACTTGCATTGTTCCAAAGCGAAGCGAAATGAGCAAGGGAAAAATCCCAGTGAGGCAACAAAGTTAAACATTCAGTCTGAAGGATTCCTGGAATCAGAATGGACTTGTGCTTTTCTTGAGAAAACAATGAGAAGAAATTTATGTCCTCGAACGAGAATGTTGAGCTGCAGGTATGCCAGGGAGGTGCACACATTAACTACTGGCGGCATGAGATTTTTATGCAAAGTGAATGAGGAGCGGTATGGCGTTACTTTGTGAAGACGGTTGAAGGGATTACGTCAAGAGAGGCAACTTTTCCGCGTATAATTAAAAAATAATTGCGTTGTCTAGTGTGCTCACATTTATTGTGAATTAGCCTTAATGGGGTTTTCGTCGGTTATGGAAGTGGAGTGGAAACATAGCAGTCCAAAAATTAAATCTGCCAAATAACTATTTCATAACAATTATGGCAAGTCTAGAACTGGGTTACATGTTCGACCCGGGGAGGCAGACAAGGATAACATTTATTCCGAAGACGGGAATGAAGAAGTCAAGTTTAATTCAATTGTGTATCATTGAGCAACTAGGAAAGGAGGCTCCGCATACATTTCGCAGTATGCATAAACAGCGGGCTAGTTCATTGGAGGTACACTCTATGAACTGCCCGGAGGTTCTGAAAATGGCGATGAAGAAGAAGAAGCCAAGCCTAGAGGAGCAAGGATTCAACAACGCCTCAGATGGGATATTTATTCGAGCTCTAGATAAAAGAATGGATAGCAGGGAATCCAAATGGATGCGTGAACTTCAAGGCTGAACAACACATATCAATAAGGATTATATTCGACTCAAGTAGATAATGTTCACAAGGGATCTATACCCTCTTATATGCAGACAAGCTGCAGTTGAACTCCGAGGGATCCTGACAGCCTATGAAATCAGATGTCAGTCATAAGTGTTACAGAAAGTTCTTCGTGTGGTTCCTAATAATTGAGTGGCACTATAGCCCACAACGGACCAGGGCCTAGCTTCTACAACAACTACTCGTGTTGTGCATGCTACTGTTCTTCACGAGTAGAAGGGACTTACAGATTTTTGCCGACTCTGAACGGCGAGATTTGAGAAGCTGGCTGGTGCCGTGAAAAAATGCTAGGTGTCCCGTCCGAAGATCGAACCCAGACCTTCTGCGCCGCGGTCGATACACTTACCACTACGCCACGGCGACCACGTGTGGTTTCTGGTCCTGTGTAATTTATGGCACCTGACGGATTCTACGTCGAATTCTATAGGCTGTACATTGGCGTTCTCCTTGTCAAGTGTTTGTGGATACAACGCTTAAAATAGCGTTGGGCGCTTAATATGCCTAGTCCTTGAGTTCCAGCCATTAGGGCAACTAAATTGACAACAACCACTTCAGAGATGGGGGATGCAAGTGAAGAAGGACATCTTGGGGTAGAAACTTGGAGGCAGTTGGAGAGTCATATTGGTTGAGACTTAGGTCCATTACGGACTGCTATGCCACTCAAAGAAGTAGATGTTCTCATAGCCAGAGTGTAGACGAGATTAAGTTGCAGCTACTGTCAATCAAAAAAAGTTTGAAGGCGATACACTCCACAAGGGACGAGAATATGGCGCCTTCAGCAGCTATTCGTGTTATTGTACCTCCACTAGCCGATCGAGCCTATTGCTGACATTGAACCGCATTCATTTAGGAAAATTTTCATATATTATAAGATTCAAGGTGAGGTTTGATTTTTAACAGGCGCGTGACTTCTATCAAACCAGCCCGCCTCAGCAACATTTACACGATACTTTTTACAGAAAACTAAATACTATTAATTGTTCCTTAAATCAATAAGAATAATTTTGAGTTCACTCTCAAATTTATGTGCTTTGTTTTACATTATGAAAGAAATCTTATGATAAATAACTCTTTGCAATTTGTACTTTTTAAATGTTGAAAAACTTGAGCGATGTGGTGCCGAGAAAAAATGAGACATGAGCGGGCAGTCCAGGAATCGATCAGTAGACTTCTGGGATGGGAGTCAACGGACGCATCTATTACGCTAACTCGGCCATAAGTTACTGTCAGTGGTGATTACTAAAAATGAAATAAATCCAGCAGTGCCTCCGGCCTCCTTTGTCCCTGCATTAGACACTTCATTGTTGTTAAAAACATTCTGATCTTTCAAACGCTAACATCAGCTATGTAGTCAAGGCTATTGTAGAAGCTATCACCACTGTATCTCCTTCTAGCTTTTATGAGATATTAGAAGTTTATTACAGTAGCTACTACAGAATTCTACAAAATATCCCAGACTAGTGATGGTTGCAAAGCAGCTTTGGTTGGCTTTCAAAGGGGATTGCGCAGGTTTGGTCAGGAGGGCGAATGGCAGAGAGCTCATTATTTGGACTACTTATTTTATGTGCAAATTACAGAGCCCATATATGGCGTGACGTTTTCGACACTGCTTAGTATGGGGCCAATTAAGTTCTTCAAAGATTCTGCTTTCCTGCATATCTGCCAGGCACTATACTGTTTTATCGACCTTCTATGAGGACCTGGAGGGGGTCTTTACGACAAACAAGTAAATTAGATTCTCTTCACCCCTTGACACACTGCCTCCTAGCATTGAAGTGTTCGAGAGGTTTATTCCCTTCGCAAAAGATACAAGAATCTAGTCGACCTTTAATACTCCTCAGGGATTGACAGGAAAGTTGGAACATCAGCGATAGTGTTGTCTTTCTTATGAAGTGTCATTCGTAAATTCCAGTAGCAGTCCCAATTTAAGAATGTGTCTTACTTGAGTTTAGGGCTTACAGAACATAATTACGTATCCTTACCGTTAAAGCTGCCTTTAAGTGAGGCATCTGACTTTAAGGATTGGTTGTTAGTTTTACGTACGAATGTCCATTGTACAATGATGTTCGCGACATCAGAGCTATTATTTTGAGTTCCATTTATGGGATCTATGACGTTTATCGGGTAATGTAGACAACACAGCCTACAAATACATTTGAAATCTTTGATAGAGAAATTTTATCTAGACCTTGAGTCGGAATGATTTCTGGCAGTTGAACAAAACGAAGTTCAGAAATTTGAAAAGGCCACCAGTTATGCCTCAATCTTACGTAGTTATCACCTAGGACTATACAGCGACGTGAGCGTAGTCCGACCTCTAGGGATTCAACGCCTAAGATGTGCTCTGAAAATGCCTTCCATGCAGGATTACATGACAAAATTTCACAATCTCGTATCAGCAGACTCTCGGTTGCAAATACATTACATAGCTAAGACAGAATGGATCTAACAAAAATGGTAAACGAGTCGTTAGTGGCTTTAAATTTTGGGCATGAATCTACTACAAAAAGGTTGCGTATACGCCTTGTTGTCACTAAAAATTGAATGGCCCTACGCGAACTATCTACATTGCCAGACTAAAGTTTCGAGACTACAAAGTGGAGTTTGCAATTGATGACTGGAATTTTTTATGTTAAGGCAACACAAGGACTGCTGAAGGAGAGTTAAGAGTCATACAAGACACTGTTGACACAGAGGGGGCAAATATTTACAATCTTTGAATTGCAGCAGCATAGCATAGCTCTTAAAATGGAGAAGGAAATTAGGTGTAAGGGACCACGCACCTCAAGTCTCTCTACGGACTGTTTGCTAATGGCAGTTTTGTGAAGAACAGTTTTTACGAGCTAGTTTCATGTATTTAGGGAACGCGGTCATTCAGCACGTTCGGAGATCATTCGGTCCCCCAAACGCAGCTAATATCTTTAAGTTCCCGTTAATTTAAGCAAACAAATATGCTGAACTTACGCCTGTACTGCGAACTAAATGGATTACATCCCGCACATGTTCGACCGCAAAGCCAAATAGACATTCCATCAAACCGCTCGTCAGCAGGATTTATCTCTGGCATGAACCACAAGGGGCTCCTGCCTTCGGCTGAGTGCCTTTTGATCTGTTTATGTCGCCCCAAAATGTCCGCCAACACTTCTTTGTCTTCTCTGCCAGCAAACATTTCTTATCATCGCACATCCACACGAGCTGAAAACTCGCAACAGATAAAGGACCCAGTCCTCCAACCAGATTCGCACCCTCTCTACCCGGCTGCCGCCGAAGGTGCTATGTATGTATGAGCCTCCAGGCCTATTTGTACGAAATAAAAAATTCATCGAGGATAATCCATCAAATGCCGAACAGATGATGATGGTTAAACCGCACACAAAGGGTTGCCGCCTGCTCCTAGATGAGTGCTGCGGTGGAATGGGGGACGGGAAACGGGAGGAAGTCCTAGGCTTATATCTCACAAAGTTAATTACAATGTCGAGCACACAAGCATACCCCCTCGCAGTGATAATGATCTTTGGTGTTATAACGAAACCATAAGCACCCCCCCCCCCCACCGCTCTTCCGCCACCATCGGCAAATCAAACCCTCATATCTCGTCTCCGCTTTGTTTATTCTGACAACCCTTGAGTTAATATTTAACAAGGTGTTAAATAAATGTCAACCCGAAATTACATGCACATAAAGGGCCGGGCCGGGATCAGTACGGGACCGGGCCGGGAGTGCTCCGGGGTGAATGTGTGCGGTTGACTTAGGGTTCAGGCTAGAGAAGAGACTAGAATTTGCCCTCATGGAATTTTACACCTGTACATAATTTAAATGATCCTTGCACATCTCTGACTCCGCCCCTGTGTTGCGGGAGGTGGGTGTACTTTGGTCACCGCCGCACCACTTTCGGGCGGTTGTTTGCCGCGCCCATGGTCGGTTCCGACGCAAGGTGGGTGAGGGCTGGCAGCGGCGCAACGTACCCTAATTTTTCGGCTGCAGAATTGTCGGCTATCTTATCCCGTTTCGATCCCTTTTCCGGATTAAACTCACCGAGCCTGTTCCTCGAGCTGACTGTGTTCTTCTGTCTGCTTTGAATAAATATGAAGTCGCTGCGAAACTGTTGTTAGGGGGGCGGGATGAGTGCGGGCCGAGGGTTGGGCGGGATTGGATCGTATGTACATACGCGTGATTACGACCGCTGCTGGGGTTGAAATCGATTTGGATTTGTTGACTGGCATACGTACGGCGAGGACAACGGGCACTTTTTTGCTTCTCGTCCTGGTTGCTTTATTGCCCCGGCGGGGGTGCGGGGCTAGGTTCAATTGTTATTACAGTGGTTGTGGGTGTTTTTCTTTTTGCTCAAATTTTTTATTATTATTACTTTTTATCTCCTGGTGGTGTTCATCGGATATCGGGCGCGGCTGCCCGCACACGCCCGCTAGCCCCGTGGACGTGGATCTGCGAGGCCGTACGGTTGTTTATGTTGAGGCAAATTACCTTCGAGGTTTATTTATGTAAACATTTTGTAGGGCAGTTGTCATGAAATATTAATGCCGCTGATGGTTTATGCAGGAGCTAATTGATTTAAAAGTTTCGTGTTTCTGGTTTGTTTTGTGCGAGTTCTGTGCTTTTTGTTGCCGCCCCTTCAAGTTTTTTGTTTGATTTTTGTTTTCGATTTTATTTCGATTCAAGTGGTGTTTGTGATTCGTTTGGGGTTGAATGGGGGACTGGACAAAGTGAAAACGTCGTATATTTAGATTGCTTTTGAGGGTTAAAATTGATTGGGCCAGTGTGGGGAGCGGACACAGTTTTGACCATCGATTTGGGGGCAGTCGGCATGGACACACTGGCACGTGAATTATTAAGCTGACGTGATTGCTTTTCGGGGTGTGGGTTCATTTAATTAAATTCGAGTTTAAATAATTGATTGAATGTCAAGTCCTTTCGGAGCGGCAAAAACCTGTTCAAATTTGTTTTCTGTTTGAATGAAAATCTGTCAAAAAATCTATGCAAGCGGGAAGATGACTCGTTTCATATTTCCCCCACGGGGATAATATCCGAGCAGATGATGCCACGTTGATGCTCTCAACGTCATCATCATTTTGTGGCAAGTATCGCGCTGCGTGGCTTATATCTCGATGGAGACGTAATTAGTTTAAGAGATGGAATCAATCATGAAGTTTATTGATCTGAAAATTCATCTTGAAACTTAGAAACTTCAACGAAGTTTCCTTGGGGGGTAATTTTCAAAAACTCGCAGTGAAGCACACAAAGCAGGGAAAGTCTGATGGAATTCGAGAGATATTTGATGTTGGAGCAACAATTTCTGGGGTTTTCAGTTGAAGTTTTGTGGCACTTGAGTGCATGTAACTCACGAAACTATTCGCAAACTTGTGGAAATTCCAACATCGTAGTGGTACGCATTGAAATGCTTTTGATTTGGTTTCACACTTGAGGGTATTTAATGTCGACTTAAGTCTCTCAAAGATGCTCATCTACACAGGTCTTTGCGAACGTCATCATGTAACGATGCATTTTATGGAAGGAAAAGTCAATTTCACATCGATTCGCAGTTTCAAGGAAAACTGCGAAAACGACCAAACAATTAGTGGTAACGTCCAAATTGTACGCTCTTTCTGCCCACTTTATGTGTTAGCAAACCTTTCTTTATTTACCAACATACTAAATAAGTCTGTTTTAAATTTATTTGAATCAGTCTGAGTGGCTTTCTGCAAAATGCCCTTAAGGCTGGAAGAATAATTCTGAACTTCAGTAAATTTCAGATTCACAATATCACCCTCAAAAGCAATCAAATTTTAAATGCAACGATTACCCTCCACTTGTGCTCTAATTAACCCCAAAACGAATTGGAAACAACCCCTCAGTCGAAATAGAAACGAATACAAAACTGAAACAAAAAAACGGCAAAACACACAATTTTCTTAAAACAAACAAAATGGACTAGCTTCCGCATAGACCATCAGTTGCATTAATATTTCATTACAACTGCCCTACAAAATGTTTACTGTTGAAACTGCATCCACAACGAAAGTCATCCCCTTCTTTTACTGTGCAACTGCTGCGCTTCAGTGTCAAATAGGTTATTGTCGTGTTGCACCACGGCCTTAAAATCTGTTGTGCACCCTTTTGGTGTGCACGCCAGCTTAAATGTTGTCCTCAGATACTGTTCTTTCCCCGGCCGTCCTGAACCCCAACACTTTAGAAGCATCCAGGAAGAGGAAGCACCTACTCAATCATGGACTTTCATTTAAACATCCGCGGGAAAGAGGTGGTTTCAGCTACTGTTTTTACTTCATGGCTGATTCTTGAGTACTAATGCCTCACAAGATTCCAGAATTTGTTCACTTGGTTCAATAAATATTGGCCAAGCCCACAATCTCATGTTTAGAAGCATTGCGAAAGTTATTTTTGCTTACAACGATACATGCCATAAACTGCTTTGAGTAACACTGGGAAGGAGGTTTCGACGGATCTCACGCACAGAGCTTTATTCCAGGCTTCTGCTCATTTTGCTTCTCTCATTTTTTCGCTGAGGCCGCGGTCTGTTTCAATACAGAATGATTCATGTCCATCGGGTACGAGGAGATGGCTAGGAAGTCACCCATCTACACATATCTTCACTAGATGCTAACCACCTTTCTCCTATTAATGTCTTTAGTTTTAGCTTGCATTTCCAGAAGAGATTTGATCCGGCGATTAAGCAGTGTTGCTCCATGATGGCCGCCCTACTATCTGACAACTGTAGGTGGTTTTTCGCATTTGGTATAGTTTCTGTTGAAATTGCCTTGAACACATCTGCCTATAGGCTCTATCTGTGAAAGATGCAGATATGTTTGTAGGCTTCAAGAACTGACCTCAGTGCTTAAGTGCCCATGCCTTCATTTCTTCATTGATTTTCGAAGAATCTCTATGACATGTTGCTGTTTAGTTTGTGAATTTTGTATTCCTTGCTCCACACTTTCTTTTATGAATGAAAATAAATTAATCTATTTGTTTTCTAAATTTAGCAATATATAGAATGCATCACTTAAAATATTATGGCATCGATCCAATCACTGAGCCTTTCTTCTATTTCTTCAAAAAACACGAACCGCTGCATCTGTCGATAAAGACAGTAGCCGGGAGGAGCACGGTGTGGGGAATACGGAGTGTGGGTAAGGACCTTTCATTTCAGCGCTTCTAGTTAGTTTTTGCCCACTACTGCCACATATGACCCCGCGCAACCATGCTGAAAAATCACATTGTCACATTGCCTTTCGGTCGTTTATGTTAGTTTTACGCCCATTGCACTGCTCAAAGGCATTATTTGTGTACGACACACCTGTTCTAAGCAGCTCATAGTACACTCATAGAAAAAAGATGGAGAAAGTCGAAAAATAATAATTGAGTGGCACTACAACCCTCAAGGAACCAGGGCCTAGCTGCTACAACAACTAAGAAGAAACCTACAGTTTTTTGCCGACTCCGGACTGTGAGATTTGAGAAGCTTTTCATAGACAATTGATACTCTTTGAGTGATGCCAACAACTCGAAAGAGGTGGTTCCGTGAAAAAATGCAAGGTGCACTTACCCCCTACGCCACGGCGACCACAGGTTAGGGAGGATGTCATCTACATATGTATATCCCTTAAGACGAGGAATTCAGTAGAGTATTACCCCCTTTCTTCTTTGCATACCTTTCAGTTCCTGTTAAGGAGTTAGAATGGTGCTCCCAAATGGCAGCCTGACTGTCTGATATAAGTTCTTTTGCGCAGTTGGTATAGTTTATGTAAAAAGTGCACTGCATACATCTGCCAATAGTGTGAATTGATGCGTAGAAGATGTAGATGCATTTGAAGTACTATCACCAGGACTTAAATGCCTTTCCTTAATTCTTTTATTCGTTTTAGATCAATTCGTATCCCAGGTTTCGGCTTAGTCTAGAAATTTTGTATTAGTTTAATGAGCCCTTTCTGATATCCATCCAAACCTTGAGCAATTCTTCGAATTTTTCAAATAACCCGAACCCACTGAATCGCTTTGCATTTTTCGCAAAAGCCAGTTCCGCCCAATGCGCGGCCGAACAGCATTTGTTTTTGATCAATGACTTTTCCGATCAATGGTTTCGCCTGATTTTAGCAGCTAATGACGGGACACACATCCGTCTGTGTGCAATGTCACATTCAAAGATTCTGCGAGTTCATTTTGCGCTTGCCGCGGATCTTGATCTAGCAAAGCCTAATCTTCACGCAATATGTTTGCGCTGGCCAAGAGCCTCTTTGCTTCGATGCACGAATCACAACTTTTGAATCGCCGAAGCCAATCTTTGCAGGACTTATCTATCGGAGCAGATTCACCATAAACTTCTACAAGCATTCCATAAGTTTCAGCTGTATTTATCCTCCAACTAAAATTGAACTTTCCACGAATGTTGTTTATTTAAGACAAATCCGGAGAGAGTTAGCTTCATTAATTGACATGATCTGTGCACAAACACGTTGGTTGATATAATGGTGAATGGTGGGCCCCACTCCTGCATTCTTCGTGCACATTTGAAGTGAAAAAGAAAATTGAGAAACACTTCTTGTAGCAGAGATTCTGTTTTCATGGAATTTGTGGAAGTCGAAGTCTTTCTTAATTTGCTTCAATGAATGCATTTCACTCTTATATGTACGCGAAAACTGCCAGAAGAAATAATATAAAAAAATCTAAAAACCTCGACACGCCAAAATTTCTGAAATGGCCTTGAATGGGCACTCGATCCTCCATCGACAACACTCATCAGACGAGTTTATGTACTTGCTCCAAGAACTTCTCCCTGGGACTGCCGGATGTCGTGATGAAGGGGACATGTGCCCAAACCTTGAAAGTATAGCACTTTCGGTCTTTAGAAGTAGTTGCCCACATTATGTTCCCCCTAAACGTGGCATCTCTCGCTCTATCTCGGCGAGTACCTCCTGCAACAACGTGGAGAAAGCTCACCTCTGCAGGTTGCATTTGCGGTCTTATTCTTTCGGCAATTATCTAAATTTCGTGACCATAAGTAATAATTACGTGACTTTGACATCAAGCTCGGCCTTATTTGTAACTGATCTGCTGCAAAATGGATCCAGCTTGGCCGATCTCATGCAAGACCTCAGCATTGCCCTCTTCTTGTCTTTTTATCAGTCCTAAAAATTACGCCGAGGTACCACCTTAGTGAACAAATAAGGTTATCAGAAATTTCCTTGTTCAGTAAAAAAACTAGATGCATACAAAGCCAGCGTCCAGCTTGTGAAATCCAAGACAGCCCAGTGCTTCTCTTTCCATCACTTTTCCCATTTTTTCAGTGGGACTTCACTAACATGTAGTGCGCCCTGAACAGGCGTTTGGACATGATTATAACTTCGGACTTGTCCAAATTCAACTTCATTCCAGCATCAACACATGCGGTCACAAACCTCTTGAGTGCTTCCTGGAGATCCGTTTGGCAGGATGTGAGCGAAAAAATGACGACTTACCCTCAAATAACACAATGTGAAACATTCCTCGGCTCGGCTGCGCTGCAACACCGAGTCCATGTATATACTGAAAAGAAGGGGTGACAAGACGCACACTTGTCAAAACCCAACGTCCACATTAAAAGATATTGAATTCCCGCCGTTAATCGTTTCCAGATATTTTTTCTTAAAAAATTTCCAATCAGAAGACACAGCCAAACTGTAGAGTAAATGAAAAAAGAAATGACACCAAGACCGGATTGATTATTGAATTGACAATATTTCTCTCGTCCCCCTCATTCCCATTCCGTCATCGACTCTCGCTTAAAGGTGAACGCATCATTTTCAGCCCGTAATCGACTTAAGCAATTACTCACGTATGAACTCATTCAGAATTACATTGGGAGGGAAACATGTTTCCACTGATCCCCCGCCGGTGTGAGCAGAAAAGCTTAAAGGTACAGGCAACCACGCACATTGGTACACAGCCGCCACGTGGCCCGAGGCACCAAGTAATGGCCCAGTGAGTTCAGCCATATAAATGGCATGTCAGCATCGGAATTGCATCAATTATTATGTCGTTTATATTGAATGTCAGAGGCTTCGGCTATTGGAAATGATGTTCGATTAAGAAACGAAAAATCGTGGAAGGATAACGGTAATGGAAAGAGTTGGTTTACCACGGGTTTTGTGTTGTGAGATGTCTGATCTTGAGAATGCCATTTTTTGTCTTTAAATATTTTTTTGAATTGCGCTGGATATTGATTATTGGCTTTATAAACTTATTATGGGGGGTTCTAGTTTAAAGTCCCGGGACATAAATTGGGCCCCATTTACAAAAATGATTCATTTAATATTGAATTTTTTTTTGTAAGTGGCGCCCCCTATATGCACCGGAACTTGTTGAGTGAAGTGTTAGTTCGTTTTCGATGCGATAACCTACTTCATTGAAAAGGTGTGACATTTGTCAGCGATAACTAGTCTGCAGCAACTTCTCTTTTAGACACCATCATGGCAAGGATTTGTTCTAAATTGACAGCATTTGAGGGAAGTTTTGATTTTTTTTTTTAGTTTGAAGAAAAGTGCAGCTAAAGTACAACTTTTGCTTGTAAAAGTTTATAGTGAATCTTCCCCGACTGATAAGTTATAAGAGACGACGCTTCAAAAGTGGCGATTTTAATGTCGCAGATAAAGAGCCTCCTGGCCGGTTCAAAAAGTTTGAAGGTAAGGAATTGGAGGCTTAACTGGATCAAAGTGGTGTATTTAACGTTTTTTAAATAAAAAATAGATGTTGGACTTTTCATTTTTCTGTCAAACGTCAAACTCCCAGAAACTGGTCTGCATCAAAAAGGATGCAGTGTTGAACGCTGATGGTAGAAAAGTCAATATGAGGAAGTTAGCCAATACTGCAAAAGGCAGTAATTTCTGCCGTTTTTGAGCTGAAACTTAGTTCTGCAGAAGTGGCTCTTTGAAAACGGAGTTCCAGACACATGGGAAATTATTTTTACAGGGTTCTTCCACTGACGACAGATTGGAGGGGTCCAAACTAGCTAGAGAGTTATCGACTTAAGTCCATTCCTACATTCTACAGTGCATTAGATATCATATCTAGAAAAAGTTTGCTAGGAGCACCCCCGATATCAGGCACCAGGGTAAAGTGGGGAAGTTTCTCGATGTGATGCTGTGTCGAAGAATTTGTCTCTGCAATAAAAATGTTGAAAAGGTGCTTTGCTTTGCTCAGGAATAGAAAAGAAGGACGAAAAAAAGCAACGACGACATGAAGCTGAGATCCATGTGTTTGGCATCGGTGGCTCGCTTAGGACCAATCATATTTATGACGTAAGCCATTTAGAGTAGAAACGAATCTAGAAGAAAGGAGCACTTTAAGCACTAAAGTTGGTTTTTCCAAATTCGGGTGCGTTTCTTTATTCTACCGCCTTCATCAATTTGAACGCCAGATAACTGGTTCGATTTTTGGGCTGTAATTTTATTCCTCCCACAAGTTTCACTGCTGTACATCTTTTAAGTTTCTGTCGATGGAAATGATTACGTCTGTTGTACTACCCCATACTACTCTACAGTGGTTAACTCAAGATATGTTTTTCTTGGGATTTTAGATTGGATTTTTTGGACGTTCTTATCAAAAATGTACTGCTCAACTCATGTTCCTATAACTATTGTTCAGTTAGAACTTTTGATTAAGACTTCGTCTTAGACCTACATTCTCCCATGACATTGGTCCTGTTAAGAATAGATATAAAAGAAAGAATAAGGGAAGATACCATATCTGCACCAGATCGAAGATGATGTTTGTTTCTACAAAATTTGTGCAAAAGGAGCTTAAAACCCTTACCCACGCTCATAGCCATATGTAGTGTTACCGTTTTTTTTCCGCCGGTACGCGACCTCGATCGGGAGGGTGCCTGAACAGCTGCGGAGAAGGTCGTGGTTCTGGATGTATGTTAATTAAGGGCGCCACGCGATTAACGATCGACCACCCCTTGAATCGCGACAAAAGATTGCAGTTCGCTTTAAACTGTACAGTTTTATTTCTCTTAAAACTAAACAATATTTTCCTTAATCTAACTTAAAACTAACATTTAAGTAAAAAAACAATTCAAGTAAAAAAAACATAAAAAAAGGAAATCCACTTAATATATAAAAAAAAGAATTAAAAAAAACGTTAATTCATAAAACCGGGATCGAACCCACAACTATCGGTTCAACTAGCCGAAGCCGCCCACCAACGCGTATTACCACTGATCGAATGATAATTTACCGCCGAATTTATACATAAGACATATACACTCAGTGGTGTAGTCTATCTCAAATTCTTACTGTCCGCGTATCTTACTATCCGCGTATCTTCCGTATTATACGAGTATCTATATTGTTTCTACCATCTACGAACGTAGAAAACGTAACGCCTTACTTGGTAATTAGAAGACACCACGTTTTCGACCGCCAGTGCCTCCGTCTTATCACTCCAAGACACTAGGGATGTTCCCCTCCTCTTCAGTCTGGAGTACTCTGCGGCGGTTCCAAATACTCTTCACCTAGGGCTTGGGTTGCTTCCGTCAATCAACGTAGCAGAAGGAAGAATGGAAAAAGGAAAAGGAAAAGCCTCGAAACTCTGAAAAAAGGAAAACATTACCAACACTTCTAATTTTAAAACTTAAGCATTCCTACCTCTTTTCTTTTCACGAAATAGTAAACCAATGCACTACGAAACTCACTGGATCACTTATGAAGCTCTTAATATCTTCAACTAACTCGAACTCGTCTATGCACCATGCAGTCACAAACCAGACTGAATAAATCTGACTAGCTGTCATCTCTTGCATTGAGGGCATTTTGGAGAGTTAGCCTAGTTTCTTAACATCATGCCATCCGCAATGCCGCTAGTTCCGAAACCAAGTTGGTCCAAGGTCATGGTGTTAGAACTCGCGAAAATTAAGCTCGAAAAAGGAAAAGAACGTAGATGTAGATCCGGGATTCGAACCTGAACTCGTGGATCCAAACGAGACTACTGACGTAAGAGATGCTGACATGCATAGGGAAGCGCTACCTCAGTGATCAAACCTTTACAATTCCAGTTCTAATAGTAGGTATTGTTTAAGAGTATTTTCGTGCTATGTTTAAGTTAATAGTGTATTTTGAAAAGAGTTTAATTTAAAATTTCCGGTAGACTGTCTTTTGCAATATTTCATAAGACATCGTCTTTTCGATGAAAAAATCCTGGCGATGGACACGTCAACTCGATAGAAACGCCCTCTCTATAGAAACGTTTTCTCGAAAGAACCATCTTTTCGAAGAATTGTCCTTTGCATGAAAGGACAAAGAATTGAATTTTGAAAGAAATGTCCTCTTGGTAGAAACATCTTTCCGAAGGAAATGCCTTTCAGACAGAAAAGTCTTCTCGATGGAAACTTTCTTACGAGGGAAAGGTTCTTGTGATGCACACGTTTTCTCGACAAAAATGTCTTCTTGATTAAAACGTTCTCTGAACTGAAACATCCTCTGAATAGAAACGTTTTCATGAAAAAAAATCTCGATTGAAACAATTCGATAGAAATATCAAAAAAATCAATCAAAATTTCTTCTCAATCGAAGCGTCATTAAATTCTTCGCGATAGAAGAATTTGATGAGGTCCAAAGTGATCAGAAAAGTCATCTTGATAGAAATACCATCTCAAAAGAAACATACTCTTAACATTAATTGTCTCGAACTTGTAACACTAAGCCCACTTTCATAAAATTATCCACAAAATGCATTTATCTGCTCTGACAAAGACTTAATGCAAACCTGGACCAATCGCAGCTACTCCCACAATCAGTCTGACTGGTCTGTTTTCATCCCGAACATTTTGTTAGGCCTCGTAGACCTTGAATATTGTCATAAATGGTGAAAGGACAATCCAACCGAGTCTGCATGCCACACAAAGCACAACAAATATTGTTCATCCTTTCAACTGTCCAAATCCACCTTTCGAGTGCCGACTCGCATCGACGACAATCGTCATTATCCCTCACTTGTGTGTATCGCTCCCGCATCTGGTATTCTTTGTGGCTTAAGCGCTCCTTCTCCCCCAATATGCATCATCGCATCATCTCTTGTCACAATTCATGGGAATCGTTCAGTTCATCAATCTCCTTAAGTTCTTTGACGTGTACAACCGCACAAATACCCCCTGAGTCTGTTCATCAATCTAAATCTCAAGTCCTCACTTTGAGTCGATGCATTCCCCGGTCTTACGTTAATCCCAACGAGCGACGCCACCCGCCCACAACCCATGTGTACATCTTTCGAAACAGTGCATCCGCAAAATGCCAAGCATCCGACCATCCATAAAGTATCGATAAAAAGCAATCTGCAGCACTGAGTGGCTCGGGATGGGGGTGGGGGGTGGTAAAAAATCGACACATGACTCGACTTTTGTGGGTCAATTATGTCACACCCTGGGTGAACCTTAGTGCTGAAGCTGAAATCGACCCATATGCACACTTCACCGTCGTCGTTGTCGTTGTCGCTTCTCCGCCTCAAGCCGGCCCTCCAGTGCGAAACTAGTGCAAAACTTTGCTCATACCCCTGGCACTCGAATGCGATTGTGACACTTCAAAATTAGGTTGCCACACAGCTTCGGTGCGGTGGTCTGGCTGGCTGGCGGGCTGTGCGAGGGAGGTCGAGAGCAGTTGTTAACAATTGCGGGCAAAGGCAAATCCCATAAGAGGCTTATAGGCGACAAGAATAATCTATAACGATGATAGGGTGCTGCTAGGCGGCCTCCTCCACCGGCCCCTATGGCTGAGCATGAGGTGCACTGGCATTCACCTTGGCCAGAGCTTCAAGAGGTAGCGCACTCCTTGGAATCACTTGATACTGTTTATGTGATACGGTAGAAGGGGGAAAGGGGCTGTGTTTGTGTTTCTTTCTCTGAGGCACTTTTATTTCGCCTCGGTGCTGTTGTCCGCCCGAAAGGCCTTCCCAGACGGCTGGCGTGAACATCTTAGCAGGACACTTGAGAAGTTGAGAGAGTTTGTGTGTGGCTGTGTCATCGGAGCGGATACACTTAAGAAAACTGTCACATGCATGCGGATTAGAAGTTTGTTGCGCTCTTAACGGGGGTGGGGAGAACTTGCAGAGATGAGTCTTAGCACTTCCAGTGGGTATCAAGAGCGAATAACCACTGTGAAAGCGATCTGCCTGGAGAGAGGAAGATTACATGCTTAAAGACTCTCTGTGGCGACTAGTATGATCAACGTGGATATACCAGAAGAACAGTTCCCCTTTAAAAGAACCCCTAAGGCTCTTAAAAACGGAGCTCCTTTCCGCATCATAGTTCCGTCGATAACACTTTCCCAATTCGGCCGCACTCAGCGTAATGTAGCTTGACGGGTTTGCGGCCCAACCACTCACTTACCCAACTAGTCCCACCAATCAAATGAACATCCCCAACAGCGAACCCTTCGTCATTAAAGATGCCCTGCGAGCATCTTCCGCCAATCCTCGTTCCCGCCCGTATGCTGAGGTCATGATCCGAGTGAAATTTTATTTGGTTACAGGCTGCGCGGGAGGACGCCCCAAAAATGCCGCTCACGTCGCATATGTAATCGCGCGGAAGACGCGACGTAATTCGATCATTTCAGACACATGTACCCATCATTCTGGTTCGGCCCGCATGCCGATCCTATTTTTATTGGCAACCTATTCCCTCCCATTCGTATTGAAATTTTACGGCGTGCCCATAGGACTGACATAAATCATCCGAGTCCATGGGAGAGGGTGGGTGGATTCCGTTGCCTCAGTGTTAAACTTTTGAATTGAAATGTTACACAAAGTTTACGATGATAGCCAAGAGCCAAGGGTGCGACCAAAACTGCTGCGACCACCCTCTGCCAGGGGTGACATGGCAGCGCAGTAAAACGTTCGCCCTCCGGCCGTCATCTTGCCTTAAGAGCCCGGATGGTTGTGTGAAGATTGGTGAAAAACTCTCGAACGTGCAGATGGAAAATCGTAAATCCATAAATAGTAAATTTTATTGACACACTTCCTGCGGTGACTACACGGCACAACTCGATGGGACACAGCACGACGCGACAACGACGACGCACGCACGGTCGAAATCTTGGATTTATTTATTTACTTTCGAACAAAGAATTATCGTTTATGAATTTTTCATAATTTCTTAAAGCATTTACGAGCGATCTCGTGATGTAGGTAATCAGGAGAAGGATTCGGTGATGTTCTTTATTTGGGGCGTTTGGATTTTTGATGGTTGCTGTGAGGTGTGTGGGCACACGGTGCGATGTGTGGGCGCGTGAAGCGATTTGGTATGAAATACTTGTGTTGTTGGTTTGTAGATTGTTTGACTGGCAAGCAGGGATTATAGGCTGTTGAATTTTTTTTGCTGTGATTCTCTTACAGAAATGTGAATAAGAGGGGTGGGATCACTCCAAGTGGGCAATGGTGAATGAAGTGGTTTTTTGAAGAAGGCACCAAAGTTGGAAGAAAGGAAGAAATCCTTAAGACCAGTTTCTTTCCCTCAAGTTGAGTCCAAAAACTAAAGTAGAGATCTTCTAAATTTATTTTTTAACTCCTATATTTACCTCAACAAAAGTCAGTGCGAAGGACTGAAACGTCGTTTTCTTTAACACAAAAGCGGAAACGGACGAGGTGTGATTCTTTCGACCTTTTCGGAGTGTCAGAGGGCCATATCAGGAAAGCGTATTAAATTAAGTTTCAAAACATGAAATGATTCAAAAACTCGTTTCTTTATGAAATTCCTGAAGAGACTAGTACAGAATAATTGATAACAATTTGGTGGCACAACAGCCCACAAAGACAAGTCCTACCGTCCCACCGTCCTACCGTCCTACAGTCCTACCGTCCTACCGTCCTACCGTCCTACCGTCCTACCGTCCTACCGTCCTACCGTCCTACCGTCCTACCGTCCTACCGTCCTACCGTCCTACCGTCCTACCGTCCTACCGTCCTACCGTCCTACCGTCCTACCGTCCTACCGTCCTACCGTCCTACCGTCCTACCGTCCTACCGTCCTACCGTCCTACCGTCCTACCGTCCTACCGTCCTATCGTCCTATCGTCCTACCGTCCTACCGTCCTACCGTCCTACCGTCCTACCGAACACCCAATATAACATAGGCTCTGAATGAGAATGTAAAATGGGTGATTCATTGTGAGGTTTGATTTTAAATTTAAAACAAAATGCATTAAATTGAAAGCGAACTTAAAATTTATAATATTTGTCAAAAGAACAATTAATGGCATTATAAAAAAACATATCAGCTCAATGTCACCTCTCAGTTACAGCTGTTGATGTCTCCAGATGTAGTCTAACCGGTCGAATATTACCCTTCGGGTAATCTGGAACAAAAATTTGTCCATGGTTCTGGTGAGAATTGTTTCAATAGGGCGATTAAGCTTGGGTGTCGAATCGCACGACAAACAGATTACTCAAAACGGTGATTTTCGCAGTAAAAGCTGAACGATTTTAAAACACTTCTATAGTATGAGTCTTTTTGCGATGGCTTGCCAAGCAATACTGATCAAAAATGGCCACGCAGTTGGATGGGCGTCACGCGTGATCTGTCAAAAAAAGCCTGCTGAAAATTAAACCTCACGATGAATGACCCTATTTCCAAAAAAAAACATCACCTTTTTAACTTCCAAAATTCCGTACGACACTAGAAAGGACATGTCTCCAACTTCATAAACCCTTCTCTAAAGAGAACGCCCGAAAAAAAACTGTAGATGTACGCAAAACTCTATCAAAAGTCCTTGGGCATTTTTTTTTTCCTATTCGCATCACAAGCTGACAACCCGACATTAGTGAGTACCACTCAGAGTTTTATCGCCACTGTCGCATGTACCCGAATATCTTCGCCCATCAAAGTCTACACTTTCCATTTGAAAGCAAAGCAAATTAGTTTAAGCAACCCATCAGCTATCTGGCGTTCCAATTTATCACCAGCTTATTGCCAAGATGTGACATATCTTTATAGAGTTTCCTATAAAACATTAAAAGCACATTATCAGTTCCACTTTCGCTAACAACTTGACATAAACATCCGTCCAGAAGCTACCCACCAGTGGCCCCATTTCCGCTGTCAAAACCACTTGAAGTATGCTCCTGAAATCCGATAAAAGTGTCACTCATCCAGCTTGAGAGAACCTCCTCTCCCCCGGCATAAGACGTCCGAATATCTTTTTCAACTCAATTAACTTATTGCAGAGCATCCGAGGATGGCCAAGAGCAAACAGCGCTCCACAGCTCCCCAGATTGACCCGTCAGGAGGGTTCCCGAAAGTAAAAGGATTCACATATCAAATATCCACTAAATCATTCGATACATATCTCCGCAACCCAATTATACGGCTCCTCCACTAAATCTCGCATCAGCCAATTGAGCCCGCCGCCGCCGCCGCTGCTGGCTGTGCTGCCGATGTAAAATCAAAAATGCGAGAGCGAGAGAAAATAAAGAATCTGAAAATCCATTCGTTTAACTGTACATAAAACATCAATAAAGATACATCTTACTGGGAGCGTCTTTCCGGAATATTTTATGCCATCTTTCCCTCACGTCGTCGCTCGTAGCTCATGGCAAGAGTTGGCGAGGCGTCAGCGAAGGCAGGGGGAGCCGGGAGACCGTAGGAGGAACGCAATCTTGATCGTTGTCACTTTACCAGATGCTGATGCGATGTAAATGGATAGATACAAATAGAGAGAGAGAGAGAGAGAGAGCAGCCCTCCTCGCCCCTACCCTACCCTCCGGCGCTCAGGTACAGCACTACATTTCATGAATTTGTAAGAAGACCGATTGATGTCGTTTCAATATGCTACGGCACCGGTTATGGCGGGCGTGTGCGGGCGGACCCCTCTGAAAGGACTTCAACGACAGCAACAGCATTACAGATTAAATTCAAGCAAATTTATCAGTCTTTCCAAGTGGCATTTAGAATGCGACTATCTACAAGTTTTATGGATGCCAATAGAGCGCGAGTTGTGCAGTTTATTTTTGGGTTTTATTTTAGATTGAAAAACGCGTCTAAATGGTGCGCTGTGAGACGTGACGGAGACAGGTTACGGGGTAACCTTGAAAGGATTTCGTTGATTTCTTGAGAAGTGAGGTCAAGTTTGAACGAAGATGTTTTCGGTGTTGAGATGATGGCTTGTTGTAGCAGAAGTGGATATGAGAATGGTGGAGCGTGGGCAGTTCATGCTTGACCAGAAAGAAGTGCTTCTTCATGTAAATAAAATTAACTTACTAACCTGTTGTTGGACTGATGTCAAGGACAGTATCAGCCGCTAGGGGATTTGGTGAGTAAAAAACTAACAATCAGTCGCTGAAATACTGAGCATCCGTTAAGAGTATCTACCACCAACACATCATCTTCGACAAAAACTTATTTGAAACGGAATTTGTACCTACACAAAAGAAACGCAAATTCGGTAGATCCAGAGACACTGCACCCTACCAGCTGATAAAAACCATTTAAGCTGCTCTTAAAGTGAAAGAAATAGACAAACACATAAGGAGTATTTGATTACATGTCAAACGCTGCATTCATCCGAGCTCTTAATAAAAAGGAAGTAAACTGCCCAGTGGCACATGCACCAGCTCATCTGAAGATATGGTCGGAGGAAAGCATGCACGACGAGTGGAATCTCAGCGTCGTCTGTCCGGTCCACAAGAAAGGACACCCCTTCGACTGCGCCAACTATCGACGGATTAGTCTCCTAAGCATCGCATAAAAGATCCTCTGTACCGTATTGTGTGAACGCCTGAAACCATTTGTCAACAACCTGATAGGTCCTTATCAGTATGGTTTCAGGCCAGGAAAGTCCGCTATCGACGAAATCTTCCTGGAAATGGAACAAGAAATGCAAATCAACATGCACCACCTATTCGTCGAATTCAAGACCGCAAATAACAGTGTGCATAGAGACGAGCTATACAGTGCCATGTCTAGTTTTGTCATTCCTACCAAACTCGTCCGATTGTGAAGGATGACGATGAAGACCTCTCGCGGCTCCGTAAAGGTCGGAAACAAACTCATCGAGACCCTCAAGGTCAAAAAAGGTTTTAGACAAAGCGACGCACTGTTATGTGACTTTTTTAACATCATCCTTGAGAAGATCGTGCTTAACTCACAGGTCACCACCAGAGGCACGATCTTCCAAAAGTCAGTTCAATTGCTTGCTTACGCCGACGATATGGACGTGATTGGAACACAGCGAGCCGTCAATGATGCGTTTGCTAGCATTGAAGCGGAAGCGGCTAAAATGGGTCTGGTGGTAAATGACGGCAAACGAAGTACTCGTACATGCTGTCATCAAAGAAGGACGCGTAACATCGACGTCCCAGACAGAGTGTCACACATGGCAGCAGAAACTTGGAGGTAATCAAGGACTTCGTCTACTTCGGCTCCGCGGTAAATAGGGACAACAACACCAATACCGAAATCAAACGCAGAATCACTCTTGCTTATCAATGTTTCTTTGGGCTCAAGAGGCAATTAAGTAATAAAGCCTTCTCTTAAAGGACTTTCTTTATAAAACACCCTGATCATCCCAGTCTTATTTTATGGCGCGGAAACATCGACATTACTAAAAGCGGATGAGGAAGCCCTTAATCTTTTGATAGAAAAGTTCTGCGTTCGATTTTTGGCCCTGTTTGCGTTGATGGCATCTGGAGGAGAAGAGTTAACGACGATCTCTATGGGCTATACAGCGACATGCGCCTAGTCAAGCGTCTTCGGATACAACGCTTGAGATAGCTAAGCCATGTAGAGCTGATGGACACCACTAGTCCGGCCCGAAAAGTCTTCGAATCTGAACCATTGGGACAACGCAAAAGAGCGCACACAAGTGGAGAAGGACCTCAACCAACTTGGATTGTGCAACTGGCGGCAGCTGGTGAAAGATCGTGCTGGCTGAAGAGGCCTGTTGGTTTAGGCCCAGGTCCCAGGAAGAAAAAGAAACTGCCCAGTGTCAAAATGGATATATGAATCCTTGAGCAGTGGTTCAGCGGCAGCTCTCAGATTACACGCCATATTCAGAGAAAACACAACCAGAGGATGTCCACATGGAAAGGTTCAATACCCACTGCAAAAACTTAACACAATAAGTCTGTCGGGTCTAACGTTGAAGCCTGTAAGATAAGTTACATGTCTAGGGAAAATTTCGGACAGAAAACTTAACCCGAAGAAACACACGGAGGTTATAACGAGAAAGGCGACTCGAGCCTTAATGATCCTGTTGATAAGGTTTAAGCATATTCATGTGGATGTACCTAGCTCCTCTACGACACACAATAACCTATGAGGCAATATTGTCAACAAGGAGAACCTATCCAGAAACGTAAGGAAAACACTCAGCAATGTGCAAAAGTTGGCATGAATCTGCATTACAGGAGTTATGAAAACCTGCCCAAAGGCCGTCATAAAGGTACTCCTGGAGATGACTCGCCAGCACCTGATGGCCAGCACCTGATGGTGGTTGACTGTTCCAGAGAGAGAATAGGTAAAATTTATATCATCGAAACAATTCGAAGGACTTGTCAAAACCGCCTATAATGGCCCACGCCATAAAGATGTTCCGAAATTTGACTTCCACAAAATCTTTGTCTGTAACTCAGCATTAGAGTTGAGTGGACTCATTTACTCACCAGTACGATAAACTGGTACAGAGACGGCTTAAGAATTGATTTGGGAACTGGGGCGGAAGTCCTTGGATAAAGTATGAAATAACACAAGCACTAGCATCTCCCAAGCAGAAATGTGCGCTACAGGATAGGCAGCCGTCGTTGAATTCGAGTCATTGGAACAACGCAACTGGGGTCTTCCTTGCTTGAGATTGCGCACACAAGAGGATATGAACCTGATGTGCAAAATTGGTTGCAGTTGGCAGGAGACCTTTTTCTTCTTCTTAGTTCTTGTGACCTCTTGCTGAGCCGGACCTCTACTACTCCTGCGCTCCATCGTCTGCGGTTTCTCGCAAACGAGGTTCAGCTCTCTCCAACTTCTTCCCAGCTATTGGGACTCCTCCTCTACTCTTCTGCATCATGCACATCTTGGTCGACCCGCTGTCATGGATAAGCGGGCTCCAATGCATTTCAAGAGACGTGCTCGCAGACAACTTCTGCAAATTTACCTTACCTTGACTTGGAAAGCCCCTACTAGGGCACTTCAAGCCCCCAGAAAGCATCCGCTTTTGACAAATAAGTGCCTTAACTTAAAAAAAAAAATTTCTCTCGCTATACGTGCATCTTTTCTTCAAAAATCAAAAAAAAAATCAGTTACCGACTGTGTAAAGCGTGGAACGTCTCGTTCAAATCGTGCCAATTTTTTCAATTCCC